>JAODLC010000050.1:1691660-1728357 GCA_026781145.1 Hippopotamyrus pictus
GCTCAGCATCACAGCACACATCAGCAGCACAGCGTCGCTCAGCACACATCAGCAGCACAGCGTCGCACAGCAGCACAGCACACATCAGCAGCACAGCGTCGCTCAGCATCACAGCACACATCAGCAGCACAGCTGAGCCGGGAGGATTGATCACTTACTCTGGATTCAGTCATCTTTTGATCCGGATACCTGAGTCTGTCAGGTGGTGACCACTGCATTAGATGGTCAAAAAACCCTCTGACTTAAAGGATAAGGTCTGATCCTTTTAAGGATCATGTACAGTGTTACCCTGTCACTGGCATATCCCGCGAACCGCTTTCGTTTTTGCTCGATTAACGCAGAGAGAAGGGCGCAGTGTTCCGGCAGTGACCTTGAGGGGCGGAATCTCTACCACGCACCCGGTGACCCTCACGTTGGCGGCGATTGGCGCGCCTGGAAACCGCGATGTTGTTAGACTGTAGAGGAGCGCGGAGACCGGAGCCAACAGCAGTGAGCAACGGCGCCGGTCTGGGGGGGCGTGAGTGGGACCCCTCCCTCTCTGAGAGTTGTTCGGCAGTGATGAACATAATAATGAATTAAGGGATGAAAATTGACATAGGCAGGTGGAGTTTGGGGGGGGGGCAGTCACAGGGACTCTTTCACTTGGAGGGAGAGCGGGGGGGAGATGCGTGGCCTAGTTCTAGACGACCAGTGCTGCAGGTGCGGGGAGGGATGGCGGGAGAACAGGAGGAGTGAGGGAGGAGGAGAGCAGGCCTCGGCGGTATGGGGGGGGCTTAAAGCTGTCAGAGGCAGGCTGTCAGGAACGGAGCCACGCTGGCGGGAGACGTGCTGAATTATGGCAGGAATAGGAGTCATTTCATATTAAGAGTCTGCAGACTTCTAAAGCAAAAAAAAGGCTTGAATATGAACGGCCTGTTTGTCAAGGATACTTTTTTTTTGTCGTTTAAGTGAATGTGGTGTTGGGCTTTAACATTTCTAAAAAGGAGCACTAAGAAATCAATGGTATAGAAGTAATTGTTAGTGTCTGTGGGTGTTGGCGTGAGCTCGGGGGAGGGGACAAGCTTCTCCGGTTTGTTCCAGACCAGTGCAGCAGGAAATGTACCTCGGTATTAGCCATTAGAGGGGAATTTGGGGAGGGGGGGGGTGGCCCACCGGTAGAGATGATTGTGAGAGAGGGAGGGAGTGGGAGATGGACAGGGATAGGAGGAGAAGAGGAGGTTGCTGCTCAATCACCGTCACCCCCCGCCCTTCACCCTCCTCTGTCCTCCTTCCATTTTAACAGCCGTTACCCCATTTCTGAGCTGTTCTCTCCTCACTCCCGAGCCGTTCTCTCCTCACTCCCGAGCCGTTCTCTCCTCACTCCCGAGCCGTTCTCGTCTCACTCCCGAGCTGTTCTCTCCTCTCTCCCGAGCCGTTCTCTCCTCACTCCCGAACTGTTCTCTCCTCTCTCCCGAACTGTTCTCTCCTCTCTCCCGAGCCGTTCTCTCCTCTCTCCCGAGCCGTTCTCTCCTCACTCCCGAGCTGTTCTCGCCTCACTCTCGAGCCGTTCTCTCCTCACTCCCGAGCCGTTCTCTCCTCACTCCCGAACCATTCTTGCCTCACTCCTGAACCGTTTTATGTTTCCTCGCACATTCGGGTCGGTTGACGAATCAACAGGCCCCGCAGCAGTTGTGAATCTGGGAATGCAGCTGCTCACTGACAGGGGTGCTGTTGTACCCTTGAACGTAGTGCTGGATATCAGTCGCCTTAGAAAAAAGGTCAAGCTGCCCTTTCAAGAAAAGTATCAAATATAGTAATAAATATTCTACTTATAAACAAACAACAAGCAAATAAATAGTGATAAATACTACACTCTTAAATGAATGTGTAAGCTGACAGCAGTCACCTTTATGACAAAGACTATTCGAGGGCAGCAAATTATAACAAGTCTTTAGCTGATTCTACTCTTACTCAGCCTTTAAATCGAAGTGAAACAGGCGTGCTTCTGTCGCCCATGTTAATTGCTATAAACTTTGGGTGACATTGCGTTACCAGTGAATGGTCTCACTGGGGGAGTCGAGCCACAATAAGGGTGGCCAGTTTTTGGTTTTCGCCAGCGTTTCCGGGCACGCCGCTCCCTGGCGGTAATTGGTGTGTGCTGTGAGCGTCGTGCGATAATCAAAATCCGTGATTACAAGCCACACTTCCCAGAACTGGAGTTTGGCGGGTAGGGACAGCTCACTTCTAGCCATGGTACCGTAGATAATGGAACCCTAATCATTTAAATTGAAGTGCTTAATTCTCCGCCATCAAGGAGCGTAATCACATCCCAGAGGGGAAGCTTTGATTATTTGGCCAAACAATGCATGTGGAAGAATTTCAGAAATGCAAATGCCGTTTCCTCTGGTGGGCGGGCCCTTAAATGGGGGAGAGATTAGCGCCTTCTCTTCTGGGACGCGCGAGACACGCAGACATGTGTGCGCCTGAGCCGCGAGAATGTCACCGCCGGACGGTCAGCCGAGGGCCCCTGTGCGCCCGGTGCTGTTGAATTCGCAGCCACCTGACTAACTGTCCCCCGGGAGAGAGAGAGCGACGTGAGGTGTTTGACGTGCAAACTAAAACAGCGTCTGGGAGGGATGAGGTCCTGCCAGATGGACGTTCGGCCAATCACAGTGGCGCTTGAGCATGCGAGTGCCACATGAATGCCAGTGACAGGTTGCTTGCCAGTACCTGCATGCCATCCAATAGGCTGTGCTACCGGTGACATCTGGCAGAGCAACCTGATTGGCTGTCAGGCGTGACAGGAGTGCTGGGCCCCTTTCTGTATGCGAGTCAGGATGTCCTTTAGACCCCTAAGGGTGTCATCACTAATGATCAGGAGCTGTGAGAACTCAGGAATGCAGGAGAATAAAAGAAAAACAAGCCTTTCCTTCAGGATTATTTTGTTGGATTTTATTATTAATTCCCTATATTTTGCTTTGACTGCTCACGTGTTTGCGTGTATGTACATAGTTTGCCTATTGTATGCAGGGGGGACATATCTTAAAAAATTATCAAAATTTCTGCCCGTGGGACATTTTTCTGCTTTGTAAATGACATGCATAATTCTGTCTAATTATCTGGATCGAGGTTTTTGCATTCTGTTAAATTTGTTACCTTATGCCATACATGTGTTATAATTATTGTTATATTCTGTCCTGCCGGATATGAATAATACCATCATTTAAGTGCAGATGTGCTAAGTTACGTTTCTCCTTCATATGTCTGCTAATAGGCTTACGCTAATAGCTAAGCAGCCAGTTTTCACCCTCACTCCCTCTGTCTTTCCCCTCCCATCCTGCAGAGGGCGCTGTTAGGCCAGCGTCACCAATGCCACCCGCCGTGGTCAGAGGGGTGCTGCCATCCGGCGCTGGCACGAAAGTGGCGAGGGTCACGGCGGACACAGAATGCCCCG
The DNA here is from genome assembly GCA_026781145.1 of Hippopotamyrus pictus. Lineage (NCBI taxonomy): Eukaryota > Metazoa > Chordata > Actinopteri > Osteoglossiformes > Mormyridae > Hippopotamyrus > Hippopotamyrus pictus. Next base: position 1,695,094 of record JAODLC010000050.1, read on the forward strand.
CCCCATCTGCTGCCAGCACCCCCTCTGAAGCTGATGCGGAGTCGGAGACAGAGGAGGAGAAAGCCAAGAGACTCCTCTACTGCTCCCTCTGCAAGGTGGCAGTGAACTCCCAGTCCCAGCTTGAGGCGCACAACAGTGGTGAGATGCTCCGCCCCCCAGTTAGCCCCGACTCTCCCTCCCGCTTTATGTTCACCCTGTGTGTGTGAGCGTCACTCAAGTTTCCTCCCATGGTACAAAGACATGCAGTTAGGCCAACCAGATACTCTAAATTGCCCACAGTGTGTGATTGTGTGAGTGCACGCCCTGTGCTTGGCTGGCATCCCATCCAGGATGTCCCCTGCCTCTCACCCTGTACTTCCTGGGATAGGCTCCAGGCTCAATGTGACCCTGTACCGAATAAGCGACTGTAAGACAGATGGATAGCTTAGCAATTAGTGTCAGACGCCCCAAGACGTCACCTTGCATGGAAGTGGAGGCTGGATCAGACCGCAGGTGTCCGGTGTCACCCATCGTCCAACTTCGTTTTAGGTACGAAACACAAGACAATGCTGGAGGCCAGGAGCGGCGGGGGGTCCATCAAGTCCTTCCCCAGGCCGGGGCTCAAAAGCAAGCTGGCGTCGCCCACCAAGACCGCCACAGGTCTGCAGAACAAGACATTCCACTGTGAGATCTGTGACGTCCACGTCAACTCGGAGACGCAGCTCAAACAGGTTGGCGATGAAGCCTTACAAAGGCTTATGAATGCCGACGAATGCTCATAATTACTTACGATTGCTTATGAATGTTTATAAGTGCTTCTAGTCCTCTATTCTATTACTTTCGTGGTTCGGGTCGCTGGCATGTGCACAGCATCTGCGCCTGGCCAGCGTCCATAAAGAAAACAGGCTCTCTTTTGAATATTCATGGGAACAGAGCGTGGTCTTCATTTGGAGGGACTGGCGGGGACATTCTGGAACACCAGGGCCTAGTCACAGAGAGCGATCCCTGCCGTGTCCTGGGAATGCGGTCCCAGGCTTCTTGGGCCTGTCAGCTACTCCTTCCTTCGCCCCTATCCGTGGTTTATTTCTTTCTTTTCCAGCACATCAGCAGCAGGCGACACAAAGACCGGGCGGCAGGGAAGCCGGCCAAGCCGAAGTACAGTCCCTACAGCAAGCCCCAGCGAGGGCCTGCCGCACAGACGGTACGTGGCTGCAGCCGTGTATGTGTCCATAATTAGCAGCCGTTAGCTTAGCTTGTTACATAAAGCCCGCAGTGAACTCCGACAAACTGGGCTAGGCTGCTTTCAGCTGTTTGCTCTGCACTCTGACTGGAAGTTTGTTGGTTTTCTGACCCGGGCACCAAACGGAAGAAGCCATTGCCCGTTTGTCAAAACGCCGCTGAGCAGATGAGCTCTGTTAGCATTAGCACTGTTAGCATCAGCCGCTAATGAGGCAGGAGGCTCAGCCCTTTGTTCAGCTGCACATCGGCTCCGGAGACTGACCTCGTTTCTCCTCTTCGCTGCCTTCATTCCTGCCCCCCAGGTTCGGTTATCGCTGAGGAAGGGGCTGGAGCTGGGGAAGCCGCTCACGGCGAGGCTGCTACCAAGCCACCTGGCCGCAGCCGCCGCGGCCGCCGCCACGCTGCCAGCCTTCTCGCTTCGCTCGGCCCCGGGGGCGGCCCTCTTTCAGGCACAGCCCCTCCCCCAGCCGCTCCTCCGCCCCGCCCCCGGGCCCCTCCGGACTGCACACGGACCTGTGCTGTTTGCTCCCTACTGACCCAGGCCTCCTCATCCAGAACTGTGGGCCATACCCTTCCGAATCAGGTCTGACCTCCTTCCCAAACTCTGCGTCCCCCTCCGTATCCTTCGCACATCTGAGCCGTAACCCCCCACCCCCGGATCGGGCCACTCTCCAGGACGTGTGTGCCACCTAGTACTGCAATAATGTAAAGACTAAACCAGAAGCTATGCAGTGTTGTTTCAGTCTGGCACAAAAAATTATGGGATGGAATCGCCACCCTGCATGGTGTTTCTGAAGACGATTCCTGATGTGGTTAGAGATGGCAGAAGCTGATCACAGTAGCAGCAGGACACAGACCAGAGTGATGCCTGTTCAGCAGGACACAGACCAGAGTGATGCCTGTTCAGCAGGACACAGACCAGAGTGATGCCTGTTCGAGACTGACCTGTGCCATCTACTTGTGTCTCGAAATGCAACACATTTGGAAATAAAGTCTTACTTTGTTAACGTTCGCCGGTGCGTCGTTCTTACCCGTACGACACGGTCCGCGGGAGCCGACAAAATCCGACAGAGTATTGGGTTGTCTGTCAGCTGACGGGGAGACAGGGCACTGCCAGTGTCTTAAACCCCCCTCTTAGCTTTGACATTTCCCATGGACGAACAAGGCAGCCTTTAATTACCGCAGACAGTGACAGGTATCTTTCTGTTTCTCAATTGCTGAAACTTTATGCCTCTTTATGACCCGACAGCATCGGAAATAAAATCTTGACCTTGATGGTGAAATATTTCCCCGGATGGTGTCTCCCCAGGCAGTTCCTGGCTCCGGAGGGTGAAGTACTTAATCCCTCTGCTCTCGTTTGGCCGTCCTGTCTTCTACTTGTCCTGGCTCACACTTCCAGGGCTCTAGGATTCAATTTCCAGCCCTCCAGTTTCCTCCTGTAGTCCAGCGACATGTGGTTTAAGCGACTTGCCGTCCATACTGATGTCAATTATGATTGGCTGGCATCCCAACCCTGCCATGTGACCCATACTTCCTGGGTTAGCTTCCAGTCTAATCAGGACCCCATATAGGATAAGCTGTTCCGGAAAAATCTTCGCAGACTTAATATATTTTTATGATATACCTTCCACGAACTGTCAAACACCACCCACTACTCTATATACATGCCAATTCTCAGTTGATTACTTTTTCTGATAAAAAATGTCACAAATTGGGTTTTAAGCTACAGAAACCCTATTTACCACATTTCTCGAAAAAATCAATCTGACCTCTTAACAATAAATAAAAATTTAAAAATCTCATCCTTCTCTTTTGCTCATGGGAGTTTTACTTATACAAAAATGTTCAGAGGGCAGAAAAATATTATTGGTTCAGCGAGATAACCAATCAGATTGTAAAGGAGGTGGGACCAAGCAAATAGAAGATGCAGGACCAACCAATCAGATATCTTGGTCCTGCCTCCTTGAGTTGCTTGGACCCACCTCCTCTACATTCTGATTGGTTATATCTCTGAACCAGTCATTTTCCCTTCTGCCCTCAGAACATTTTTGTGTAAGTAAAAGTCCCACGAGGTTCAGTTTGCCCCTGCTCTCCTGGATGAAACGCGCTTAACAGAAGGTTTATCCGGGGGATCAATACACATCTCCAGTGCGTTGACAACCGCTACTTTCTCATACAAAAGTCATGCTCGTCTCCAGCACGCTGCAACTTCACAAGGCCGCTGAGAAGCCAGTATTCCCTTCTCGCAAAAGTCGTACGCTAGGCAAATCCTAGAATACATTTTTTTTTCCTTTGACCACTGTAATTAAACCCCCCCTCCGCCCCCCCCCCCCCCATGGACTTGACAAACCAAACAGGAAAAGAACAGTAAAGATGATAAAGATTACAATGGCTACTGAGTTTTCTTCCCTCTTCATAACCTCTTGAGGCAGTTTTGTGGAGTAAATGAGTTTTTCCCCATATTGATTTTTTCTTTTTCAGGCAGGGTTATCACATAATGAGCAGAGTCTATAAAAAGCTACTCAGTTTTCAAAGTTTGCCTGGAATGGCCAGTTATGGGTGAAATGGGACTGGGTATTGTAGTAAAAAAAAAGAAAAAAGGATTAATTTTGTTGAATAGTTTTTAACTTGACATACCGGTTTAATATGCTGCTGATTGCGATTCAAATATGGCCTGACCTTTAAAAGATTAAAGGTGGGAAGGCTGGCTGCTCTTGTACCCAGACTGGTGTCTCGGTGGTCTGCCTGACTGAGACGTGCTAAACAGGTGAGGTCTGCTAGCAGGCTTGTCCACCCCTCATTAGCTCCATGGCAAATGCTAATCACTATGGTAACGGGATGCTGGCTCGGACATCCAAGGTGACAGATCCGCGATGTACCGTTGAGCGCTATGCGTGTTCATGGCCGTGACACCGAGGCAGGAAGGGGAGGGGCTGGCACTGGCCATCGACATCCGACACGGACGTCTACACGAGGGTCCTCGAATGACCTCCACCCAACAAAGACCCTTTCTGAAGTCCTCTGCTCCATATATTACCCTTCAGACTCAGTGTTTCGTCACTGCGGGGGCTGTAAAATTCGACCATCTCTGAAATTTAATAGACAAGGTCCATCTTGAATGGAATCTGGGTCGATTTGAAACAGGAAGCTGATGTGTTATCAACAACTAAGTGCGGTAAAGCTCTTCCCTTGTGGTCTGCCGGCATTAGACTGTAAACATAAACAAAGCTTCATAATCACCCAAGGTTCACACAGTGTTTACCTCTATTTTCATATTTTTTCAAAATAATAAAATATATTAACGCTATCCTTGTTATGAGTTAACATTTGTTTGAATTGTCATATTAAAGGATTTATCAGAGTTATGAAGATGTATATATATCCTTTTCTCAGTGTGACCAAGTGTATACGACTGTTGAATGTCAGGACTGACTCAGGAAAGACGTTTTGATTTGAGTATAAATATTTCATACTTCCCTGGATTTCACACTCGTTTAGATGTCCTTCATCTTACGGGAAAACATTTCAGCTCCAGGCTCGCAGACGAGCGCCGGCTGACTTTATCATTTCGTCTAGTCAGACACATCGGGCTGTCCCTCTTTCCCTTCTGCAAATAGACGTTGCTGTGACACTTGTTGTTTATTTATTTATTTGTTTTTATTTTGCATGGTCACGACGGTGACATCCCTTCACGGACTAGCTGTCGCTTGGAGAAGGCGAACGCAAAGGCGCTGACTGCTTCGGCGCTCTCGTGACGTGACCCGCAGTCACACCGCGTGCCCCCCCCCCGGTAGCGTGCCACTTTCGGAGCGGCTACTGGGAGCCGTTCAATGGAGCATCATGGGAATACAGCCCCCCCGGCTGCCAAACGTCAAACACATTTACCTGCCTTGTGAACACTGACTGTTTCTCGGAGAGAAATGTTTATTTACATTAATTAATTCATCTTTTTATCAAAAGGGACTTGCACTACAGGAATAGGTTTTAATTTTGAACTCATGATCTTTGTATTGCTAGCACGATGTTTTACTTGTTGAGCTATAGGGGCTGTCAAAATGCAATGGAACTGATTTTGTTACCAAAGAATTTATTTGGAATTAAACACAGGCTCCAGGCTATGATCAGGGTAAGCAATTCAATGATGGATGGATGGATGGAATTAGACATACATCATTTACGCTCACTAAACTACGTGTGGTAGATGGGGTTACTGACCCAACATATAGGGAACAGTTTTCAGAGGCTCACAGCTATCACTGAATAGTCACAAAGTAAAACCAGTTATGAATATATTTTATTTACAATGTTACCAGAAACCTGCATGAGATGTAAATAGTGTGCGTTCACAGGCATAGAAAATCGCGTCTGCATTTGAATCATGAGACGATTGCAGAAATAAACCATATAACTAACCCTATCATTCTCTAAATCCACGGCTGCCAAATCTCATCAGCACCCAGAACAGGATGCCTGCTGGGAAATCTGCCAGCTTTTGGTTGACCAATCGCGGAAGGCGGTGATTGATGGTGGTGTCGCTCGCTCGCAGGTTGTGGGTTATGTCAGATCCTCCTTCTTGCATCTGTCCTGCACGTGCTCAGCGCCACACTGATGTTTCACATCACTCCCTACATGTCTGCACACAGAGAAACAGGGACGGTCTCGGCCAAATCGCTCATAACGATGAATAATTTGGCTCATAAAATGTGATAGTGAGTCAAATTCAGAAGCTATAGGTTTTGCAAGTGGTCCTTCAACCCTTCCTCTGTAAAAAGATGAGCTTTCGGATGATGAAACTATTGCCTTATTCTGCCTGAACTTGTAGACCGTACAACTCTGCTGTTAATCAGGAATGAATTTACTTTCTGGCTCACGGAGCAAAAATGTGGATCTTTTATTTGGCTTCAAACAGAACTTTTTTTTTCAATTATTTATTACACTGAGTCCATATAATCCGCCTTCTTTTGTACTTTATGAGTACAGATAAATCAAACAGCCTTTGGACAGAAATGTTGTCTGGGACTCTGTTTCCAAGTGTATGTGCAATTTATTTTTTTGTGCACATTAATCCAAATACTCAATAAACATTAAAATTAAAATACAATTACTCAGATGAGTTGATGATGCTTCCCATCAAACAAAGTATCCAGGTGCTGATATGGAAACGAGGGATGAGTCTCCGGTTTGACTGGGGTGAGGAAAACATCTGGGTTGTTTCCTCACACTTCCAGGGTTCTAGGTTCAAACGCTTTCTTTGTGTTCCTGACAGTTCCCAACCCAGAAGCATTCAGCTAGGAAAACTGATGAGACAGAATTACCCATAGTGGAATTTTGTCCAGAGTGTCCCCTCCTCACTGGGACCTTAAACTGGATAAGTTGGTATGGAAGAGGGATAGATGCTGACTTTTGAGTTTCTTCTCACGAAAGATACAGGAATGATCCTTTGTGACTTGCCCTCGTGGGTTAATTTTTCTCAGAGCGTTGGGGGTTTGCCGGACTAATGTCCCACCCCAGCACAAGGTGACGAGCCTATCTGGCACTTCCTTGTGGCAGCTCCCAGTGGCATAGATTGGCTGATCGTGAAGATACTCATCTACTCTTTAAAGGTCACCTGCAATCACTTTCATCTGGGCCCAGCAGATAAGAGCCTAAAGCTACTGACCACATACCCGAAGGATGAAAGATTTAGCAGCGTCCACGTTGGTGTCTAAGATCCTACATCCAGAGACCCTGGTCTGATGATTGTCAAGGGGAGAGCTTCTCTCCAGTATGAAAATACAGTCTCTATCTTCAGAGGCCAAAACTATTGATGGTGCACATTCTTCCAGTCTTAAGCTAAGTAGGAGGGCTGTCATTTGTAAATACGCTGAACGCTAAACTTCTTCATTGTTCCTTTTTTTAACTTTTCACTTGGATGCGTCCCAGTGGCTTCCCCACTCGGCAGATGTCTTCTGTTGTCTCATCCCAAAAAAAACATGCCTTTCTCCAGTCATTTCTTACGCTTCCATCACGGCTGGTATGAACTACCCCTTAGAAAATCTATATATTTGTTTTGTACCAGGTTAGTCGCTGACCTGGGGGAAAATTCCACCGCCTTCCAGAATAATGCAGACCGGGCTGACATTTGCGGGACCCCTTTTAACTGGAATTTATTGTGCTGACAGACGCCGCCATGGCGAGTGAGTCACATTTTATCCAGCCTTCTGTTTTGAGCTAAGCGTGACGGCAGATACGCATCTTTTCGGATAAGGCTAATCCGTAAGCACGTAAGCTTTCTGGTGAAGTTAACCTCTAGGGTTAGGGTCAATTATTCAGTGATAATAATAATAATAATAATAATTATTATTATTATTATTATTATTATTATTATTATTATAAGAAGAAGAAAAGATGGTACAGTGTGACCGTGGGAAGGCTTGTAGCCAAAAATAAATTTTATGGGGTGTCCAGCATAGGTCCACATTGGTAGATTCTGCATGGGGGGTGTCAGACCCTTCATTTGGCTAAGTACCGTGGGTAACTCAGATCCTACTCCTTTCACATTTCAGCCGTGGGTAAGACACCTTGGTGTAAGCTAACCTTCACATAAGAGTACGTTTGACATGTATCCCTTTGGAAGAGGGGCCTCTGTCCCCTCCCCCCAAACCCCCCCGTACTTTGACCTGTCATTGACCTCCCTTTGCCTGTTTCCGCTCCCCACATCCGTCCCATCATCCTGCTGAGCAGCTCCCAATCCTTACGGCACATAAGCAGCTGGTCCAGCCAGGAAGACTTCATTCCCGACTTCGCCGCGGGTCCAAAACCAATAAAGCCAGTGGTCCACACAGAAATGTGCGTCTCACTGAATGGCATCATCACGGCCACCATCTTGCTCTCATTAAGTTTCTGGAACGATAATCACCAACATCTGTTCGAGGGATGCTGGATGTAATATTTAATATTCTGGCGTTCTGAGGTTCGGAATACACGGGTAAGCTCTCGGGTCGGGACGTATGTTCATACCCACTACACGTACCTGGGATTTCCCTCCAGAAGTTCTCAGGGCCATTTGGGTTTGTAAGGTTTTGCTGAAAAAGAATCCTGAGCATAAGAATTGGGTGTTGTCAGATATTTGAAATAAGCCGCGTGGAATTTCCTCTTGATCTCCACCTTATAGGTTCCTAAAAAAGAATCTCCGGACTTTAAAACCCAGGACTTACTTCCACACGAACGCCTGTGAGGAAGATGGTGCTATCCCCCACTACAAAGAAGTCATGTTTCCTTAAAGTAGTTTGATGTCATGAGGTCACAAGTAAATCAAATTTCCCCAAAGAAACAGTGTTTCTCAATGACGGCCTCATTTTCGGCAGAGGTAGATAAAATATATAGAAATACAAGTGAGAACTGAAGCCTTCTCTAATTCCATGCTGGAGAATGTGTTGGACTTTTCAGTAGATCATATGCCTCTAAGGCCACAAGACTCTAAGGCCGCAAGCCTCTAAGGCAGCATTCTACTAAGGCAGTCCCTGCATGCTGACAGGACGGTAAAACTCCGCTGGAAACGGTTTTTGACTGACAGGCGAATCCCACCTCTGGCTTGCACACTGGGAACCCCCTTAAGGCCGTCATCGGCCAGGCTTTCAGGAGTGGGCCTTGTAGGTATGAACATCTGGATGAGCGCATTATGACATCATCGCCAAAGTCGGGGTCGGACTTCGAAGCAGGTGTGATATGAGGTGAGACAGAGAAGCAGCTGTCATTTCAGCTGTTGCCCAAACGTCTCCTTTGTCTGTTATGTTCTGTTCGGTGTGGAGTTACTGACCATCTCTCAGGAATAGCAGGAACATTTGTTTTTCTTTATCGGAACTCTGTATACTTTTTTGTAAACTACATCTGTGTTTTTTCTGTTTTTTTCCTGATGACTTACTTATTATGGTCAGTGTTGAGAAATCACTCCCCAGAACAGCTGATGATCCAGTAGGGTTCTGGGCCCAAAAGAGCAACTACCAGGAAGTCGGCTGGAGCGATAAGTGATTGACGGTGAATGATCCTGCCTGTTGTGGGTTCGAGTGACTGGAATTCGCCCAGATTTGGGGTGGGACAAGCTCCTGTGCCCCCTCCCCGTTTCACACCCCACCCATACTCTGACCCCCCCCCCATCATTTGGTGTTTTTAATCGCACAGTGGGTCCTGAGGGAACATTACTTTGTGCCACCGTATGCCTGTATATAGATCATTTGATAAAATGCCCACTTTACTTGACTTGAACTTACCCCTGATCAGGTGTTTCAGGTCCACCCTCCCTACCAGGTGAAGTCAGGTCTGACAGTAAGATTCTGGACTTTTTTTGCTGTGGGTCTTTGATGTGGATTGGGGACACCTAGGGAGAGGTTGTAGGTGCTGCAGATTTTCACCTGGACAGAGGTGTGAGGTGCTGCAAGGAGAAATAGCATCTGTCTGGGTGTATCGCGTTTCTGTTCATCCTGTAAGTCACCGTGGCCCAAAAGGAGGGGGGATGGACATGTGTATCTACAGAGGGCTGACATTGCCTTGCTGGTTCTCTATGTGCTGGCACTAGGTGTAGTTGTCAATACTGTGTCCCTCAGTGAGTAACTCACAGCCACCCAGTCACATGTGTAAACAGGCAGTCATGTTCCAGAACCAGAATTTGGAATCCTAGTAGGACCATTAAGGTAATACTGTAGATGTCGCTTCAAACAAATGTGTCTCATCGTATTAACATTACAATTGTTTAAATTAAGTAAACTTCCATTTTAATACATGTAAGCCCTAATTATGAATAGACAGCTTTTACTAGTGTGTGGAAATACAATCATCTTGGACATATTTCCCAGGGGGCTTTGCTGTACTTGTCCTGGACATCTCCCTGTGGTTTGAAGCAGTGTCAGCCATCACCAGGGTTGAACCAGGCCAGGTCGCTGGGGTCTGTTGCTTATTGGTGGGTGAATCGGCGAGCCGTAAATTCGACAGCCCCTTCTGTGAATCGGGGTCTGCGTGACATGGTTGCCGACAGAAAGGGGGGAGATTGAAACATTGCTTGCTCTCTACGGAGGCATGACGGGTGAGAGTGATAGAGCTATTTAGAGTATGGGGCAAGATGGGATGGCGAACGGCGAGGTCCTGATAGATCGCCCACGTCCTCTGTAGCCAAATCGCTTCGTCTCTGCACCAGCATGTGGTGTAAACATATCAGACAGATTTACGTGTTTCCAATACTGACACTGAGGCACAGAACGGACACCTATACAGTATATGATAAGTATTTTAGCTAATTTAGCTACCAGCTAACTTTTTCTGCAACAAGATATATGTTCCAGTTACATATGATGCAATTCGTTTGTTTGTTTAGGTAAGCCTGTCCACGAATATTTTTAGGACAGCTGTGATTATTTATTTTACATTTATTTTATTTAGACACCTTTATCCAAAGTGATGTACATTTCTGAGAGAGCAGGGTCAGCTAGCTCCCCGAGCACCTGGGGGTCAAGGGCCTTGCTCGGGGGCTCGATGGTGACATCACTCTGTCTGCTCTGGGATTTTAACCAAAGACCCTCTGACCTCAGGAACACGCTGAGCTGCACACCACTTCCTAAATAGATGTCTGCGGATCTCTTCTCCTTCCAGTCAAGGACACAGATGGGCTGCAGTGATGCCACACAAGAGTCTACAGCCGTATGATGTTGATGCTAACCTCTTAATGGTTGCATTATACATCTCATCTAAATTCAGCCGTTCGCCGTTTTACCTGGTTCTTTTACAAGCTAAATACAATTTGTTGCTCGTTTTATTATAACGACCCATGCGTTCGGCGTCTCCAAAGCCAGCATGTCTGAAAAACGTTAATACTTGCAGTATTTCAGCCAACATTCAGTCCTGGCCCCACCACCCCCCCAATCTCACTCATTACCCGCCGTCGTCCAGCAGGGCTCCAGTCTCTCTCGCACGCAATCCCGCCTGTTTTGGAAACACATGACCGATGGCCCTGGCGACGATGGTGTCAAGCGGTCTTGCGGACCTGATGAACGTCTCCTTCAGACAGCCGGTGGTCACCCCCCCAAAGATGCTGGGTTGGGCGTGGGGGGCATTAGCAGCCTCTCAGAACGCTGCCTTCTTTGTTTGCCTGGTTCAAAACACTGCCGCTCTAGAACGTTGTAGAACTTTTTGAGCTTGGTCGTCGATCGTACGGAATGCTGTAGTGTGCTTGCCCCAGGCAGCTCAGCTGGCTTCTGTTGCTGAGACCTGATCCCAAATCAGCTGGCGTTTGGGCATTTCAATGTTCTTGTACAACACTGCAGATGCCAGCTCAGAAACCATATAGGTGAATCACAGCTATTATGGTCTGGAACAACACGCAGTTGAACTATCATAACAGTGACTAGGAAGTGAGTGCCTCAGCGGGTTAGGGGACTGCGCCTGTGACTGGAAGGTCGTCGGGTTAAGGCCCTTGGGTAAGGTCCTTAACCCTCAACTGTTCCAAGGATCGTCTGACCCTGCTTTCTCAATTATGTCACTTTCGACAGAGGTGTCTGCAAAATGAATAAAATGCAAAATTTACTTTGCAAGATTCAAAAGCTCAAAACCCAAAATGATCAGAGACAAACTGAAGGAAGCTCTGTGGTTCTGTTACAGAGCCTAAAAGTGTTTCCTATGCAAGAGAGACTTTGTGTAGCCAAAGTCATGTGACCCAGACATCCAATGAAAAGGAGGCAAATTGAAGTGACACGTGGATACAGGCTGAGATGTTGTGATTGAAACACTAGCGATTGTAAGCCAGATAATCCATACCCTCCATGCTTCCGGCTGGGAATGAGGAATCCGAATATAGGGGCTTTTTAAGGGAGTAGCTACAGCCGTTACGTCAATTTGTCCTGGTCACGGTAAAAGAAAGTTTGCATGCTGTATGTGAACAGACGGTTACACCCGTGACGGCTGAAAACATGCGGCCGTCTGCCTTGGACCCAAATTGGGGGGGGGGGGCAAAACCACATAGCCTGTATTTAAAACCCTCCTTCATTTAACGTTTGCTCTTGGGTGATTACACACTCAGGATTATTACTTTATCCTCGTAAAATTGGGCATTCAGTTCACGGTATTTTCCACATTAAAAACTGGCATGCTGCAGCTCCCGGCAGAAGGGGAGCGGAGATTAAATGCGGGAACATGGCGGGCAGTGGTCGGACGGCTAAACTCTGACCCGGGGTCCTCACTGCCAGTACATGCTCTGTCCACTCTGTCACCTCAGTATAAAAGCACAGAGATGAAAGGAAGCTTCATTGTTTTCAATAAACAATGCAGAGAGTGCGAGCAGCGAAAACAGTTTGGGATTTGTGGGACTTGTGAAATTCCTTATGTAATGTATATGGCTATTTTAATTAGCGGCTATGCACATTTTCAGTTTATAAATAAGCATAAAATTGTCTGTCCACCCAGCTTCTCACCGCTTATCCTGGTTGGGGACCCAGGGGAGCCCGGAGCCGGTCCCAGGTGACCCATGGGTGCAGACTCAGGGCGCAGCCTGGAACAGGTGACATTAAACTGCATTGTCATTTAAGCAACTTTTACATGAAATTTCAGCAATGTTTCCAATTTAGGAACCCAAGGAGAAAAGCTCCTGGTAATGAGCCATCACCTACCCACAAATACAGTTCATTGTGAAACGGAGTCTTTAGTTTTTTCTTCATAGAAACAAAGAGCTTTGGTCATGGTGCTGAATGAGCCAATCAAACACAGGTGGGTTTCTCTCTAAGTGATCTCAGGAGGCTTCAAGCCTTGATTTGATTCCGAAACACTCCACTAATAACTACGGGGATTACAATTATTTTTTTGCCATGCAGATCTCCTCATTGACAGCTGGCAGCCTTCCGTTTTCAGCGCTATAATCATTATAGTGTCACAGTATCATCATTGCTGTACCCTGCCTAATAATAACAAGCAGCAGGTCAAGAAAACCCCTGTCCCACCTTGAGGGTTGTTGGGTCGAGGCCCAGAAGGGGCCCTGCCTAGCGAGGCACTTGATCCGAATCGCTCCAGTACAACGTTGAGCAGCGCAAACGTGCGATAACCGCCTGGGGCTTTCCGGATAGGAGCAGCTAAAAGGCTGCAGCTAACAGACACCAGGTGACGCAGATGACTTCGCTGGGCCGTATCTCGAGGCCTCCAGGGATTAAGGTTAGGGGAGTAAAGGGAGCGGTTCTCTCCCTCTGGTGGAGTCCAAAGGGGGAGGTTCTCCTCGCTCTGTTGCACAAATCCCGGCTCGTGTCCCCTGACTGTCCTCGGTCCAGACAGCAACCGGCCAGCCTGCTGCCCATAATGACCGAATGTAAACATAATCCTTGGAGGCTAAAATTTTCCAATTTATTTTCCAAAACAACAACAGCAGGGGCTCAGGAGAAGCTGCCAAAGGGACGGGGGTCATCTTGGCAACTCCACAGCTCTTCGGCCTGCAGACCTAAACCGCGTCATTATTTGATAGAACTGTACCGTGCAAACTGAGCCTCGAACACAACTCTCGTCCTACACGTGCGTGTGAACACGGTCTCAGGCGCGAAATTCCTACAAACACCCACCTCTCCTGCCATACATCTGCATGTTATCAAACCTTTTTAGTAAGTGTAGTTTCCCTTTCAGTTTTCAGCATTTTTTTTTTTTTTATTCTGCTGGAAATTATTCCGGGATGAATTGTTTCAGGGTGCGCATGTGACTAAACGCCCCGCACCCGCTCTGGACCGTGCGGTAATGAGGACTGCCGTGAGTGTAATGATCGCCAATTATGTAAGTATTTTGGAAAGCCTCGCTTCCAGAGAATGGTGAGATGAATGGAGGGGGCGCTCTCCGAATCAGCAGGAGGGAAGAATACATAATGAAAGAGGGAATACAGGAGGTGGATTCTGTGATGATTTGTAGGAATTCCAGGTCCTGTTTGGTCCAAGTCCATGAAGGGTTAGGAGAACAGGGTGTTGATTACATAGCATTTGGTTGGTTAGCGTTGATTAGTAAATACACCATTTTAAAAATAACTGTTGTGACAAGAAAGAATTGAACTCATAAGACATTTAACTGGACATTTTTGAGGGTTTTACAGTTAATTAATAGGGATTAAGAACCATTTGTGTTTTGCCATTTGAGTTATCCCATAATATTGACATATTGAGATATTAAGTGAAAAACTGACAAACAGGTATTGGCTCTAAAAGGAAATAAGTGTTGATTGATTATTGATCAGCTTCCAGCTTTGACAGAACCTTTGCTTTCATCTCATACATTTGAGTAAGCAAGTTGAGCGACTGACTGAACCATTTTTCATGGAAAAATCACCCAAGTTGCCACCCAATCAGCTCTGCCATTGGTGTAGAAGGCCAGCCAATCAGCTCTGCCAACAGCATAGAAGGTTAGCCTGTCAGCTCTGTTTTTGGTGTAGAAGGCTGACCAATCAGGTCTGTCATCAGCATAGAAGGCTGGCCAATCAGCTCTGTCATCGGCATAGAAGGCTGGCCAATCAGCTCTGCTGTTGACATAGAAGGCTGGCCTATCAGGTCTGCCATCAGCATAGAAGGCCAGCCTATCAGCTGGCCAGGCAGCTATGCATCAGAGCAGAGGCGCATTTCATTAGATTGGTGACTCCGCTATTCAATCATGGTCACAGAGATAGCATCTAAATCGAACTGTCAGGCCAATGTCATTTTGGGGGGGTGGTGGGTGAAATGGGAGATGCGGACGCCTCTGGCAGATGGGATCGGGGCATGGGGGAAAAGCCCCCCCACCCCCCTCGAGTTTGGCCAAGGGCTGACAGTGACTCTCACCTCTGCAGACAGCCCATCCTTGTCTTGTAGAGAAGCAGGTGCGCTCGCTAACAACCTTGGATGACAGCGAAGGAGGACAACTCTCAGGACCTGATCATCTGCACCTTCTGAGGCACATGGGGAACATGGGTTCACCACGGAGAGTCACACGCTAGCTAGTCGTGACATCAAAGGGCATGCGGGCGCAGAGAATGCATATGTTTCCATTTGACCCTCAGGTAATGAGAGTCTCCATGGCGACCTTAGGCAGTACCTAGGTCTGATTCGCAGCTCCGTCTCGCTTGGGCAGGTCGCTCGAGGCGCGAGGGTGCAGCTGGGCCTGGGGGGGGCTGGGGGGGGTGGGGCCGCTGCCCCAGGGATAAACAGGTGTTCATGGCTCGTTTTGCTGCTGCTATTTAACCTAACCCCCCCCTACACAACAGCAGTATCACAGCCAGGGGCATTGCTAGGATCTGAAGACATCCGGGGCTTAGCCAGAGAATGTGGGAGGGGGAGGCACAATAAAACTGCTAAGCAGAGGGAGCGCAATAATTTATGTTACTTGCATCAAACTATTTCACATGATACATTTACAGTGTTTAACACTTAGTGACATTCAGGGCTTAGGCCCCACAACCCGACCACAGCGACACAAATAACCGTGCCCGTATATTTTGTCCTAATGCCTACTTAGAAATATGGCCAGAATGAATGATGGTCTCTCTGTTTATCTCGCAAGGTTGGCCCTTCATGTTCCTCAGAGCCATGGAAACCTCATTCCTGTATGTATTCCTTTGTTTAAGAAGAAGGTGGTGATCCACACTGCCTTAGACATACAGTACAGGGTAGCTTTATGTACCTCTAGTAATGGTGTCTATTTACCCATCCATCCGTCCGTCTTACATCACTGTCTGTCCAGTTACAGTGAACTTGGAGGCTATTCCAGGGGCACCCATGTTAGTACCCATGTTACCATGCGGAGAACCAGTGACACCATCACAGACCAATTTCAGTCCCCAGATGTGTGAGGTTACAGCGCTCCCCCTCTAGCCAGCATGCCACCCACCCTTCTTTGACCCAGAAACACCCGCCGCAGGACAACAGTCACCTTGAAACTCTCCCAAACCATAGTGGCGTCCTAACAAGCGAGGAACCCTAGTGACAGAATAAGTGGGACGACCCAAGCAGCTAGCGTGTTAAAAAAAAAGCATGGCCCTGATGTGTAAAATTGTTCGTTAGCCACAGTCCGCCATTAGTCTGAAGTGTGGCGTTTACTCGTGCGTCATCTCTGAGGAGGTTAAATTGGCTGCCACGGAGATAACTGCATCCATAACGACATAATGGAGTCAGCATCCCTGCCATCTATCTTCATATCAGTCACACCGCAAAATCTGAGTTTGCCGATTAGCGCGTTTGTATTTGTTTTCATCATTTTTATCGGTCGGAATCGCTCAGCCCCGAATTACCTGAAAAGGCTGTTTCTATCAAATATCTTCCAGCGTGACTCGGATTTAACTAAACAATAGAGTCGTTCATCTTTTGTTTTCTAAATTGGGTGGAGGTTTTACTGCTTTTATTGCTCCGATTCTTTAAAAGGAGCAAACATGGGGAATGACACTGAATCTTTCAAGATTGGGCCGAGTGTTGCTGCGAAAGGTCACTGGTTTTTAGGGGTGGAACAAGTGAGGGTGCAAAATTCACAGTGGGAGGAGCTATTGTATAGCTTCTTTCCCATTGGTCACCGTGTTGGTTCTCATTAATTTAATTCAGAGAACACACACAACAGCCCCACCCACTTCAGGCACTTACAACAGTAGGTACTAAACTTCTTCAGGAGCCCGCTACTCAACCGTTAATGCACTACATACTCCTGCATGTGTGCATGAGAACAGTACATATGCACTCGGATACCCTGCAGTCGCCGTCTTGCATATTGCCTGACTCGCATGTGTACCAGTGACGCAGCTTGACTCCTGCGAAAGTTAAAATCTGCTAAAAACTATCAATGAAAAAATACACATTCGAATCAATTTATGTACCTGAGTTCCGTTCTCTAATGGAATTTGTAGAATGATGACACTTCCGCTGTCAACGTGACAAAAATATCTGAGCAAGCAACATTCTTTGTGGCTCGATTGGTCTTCAGTCCATTGGTTGCACACTTTGGAATTTTGCAGAATGCAGCGTGTCATGCGAGTACCGTTTGCCTACTGTCCCGTCCATACTAAGGATTCGGACATACTGGTCACAGACAAAAACATTTATTTATAAATCCCGATATAATTGATAATGCAGAAGAAAATGTCTAATTAGTGACCACATCCTGTATATGACTGTCCTGCTGATGTGTGACATAAAACTCGCAGGCAGACCCTCTATGCACCCAAAGACCCCGTTCTGAGCTGGGCCGCCATCCACTGAGGACCCCACCGTCAAGCTGTCTTCTCACTTGCCTGCATTTAACTGCTTGTTTGGCATTGAACGGTCATGGTGAGGGTAGACTCCGAGGTACATGGCCAGTGCCTTGAACTGCCAGATAATGAGTGTGTTTTGCAGGCACACGCACGCGCACACGCACACGCACGCGCACACGTAGGCTGGACAGGAGACATGGCCTTCGGCTGCCAGTGTGATGTCTTGCTCTTACGGCCGAGGCAAGTCTTGGAAAATAAGGTCCAGCAGGACATGTCCCAGAATCCCATTCCCAATTACACTTGTTTCTTTGTATCAACTTCAAAAAAAAGCGTGTGAAGCTGGCGTGAGAGCGTAGTGTTACTTACGAATATCAGTGATGATCATTATGAACATATTACAGGTTATACAGTCCAATGTAAATTTAAAACAGACCTTTAATAGAATTTAATCTCATCTTTGGGTTTAATTTAATCTTATATAAGTGATTTTCCAGACCTCTGCAGCGGAAAAAAAGAAATAAAATATAATAAATGTCAACTATGTTCTTTTAACCTTTAAAACTGTTGGTATGTGTTAAATCAATCTTTAAACCCCATAACCTCAAACCACTTAACTGAGACAGGTTCTGTGTGTTGGATGAATAGCGGGTGAACACAAGCCCCAGTTGGTTGGCATGCCCCACTGCCACCCACCCCCCTCCTCGGGGACATCTCCACCTGGTCCCAGTACCTTTTCTCATTGCGCTGGGATGAGTTTCAGGGGACATCACAAGGGCACACGATCCCGCTCTGTGCTCTGACCCAGCATGGAGATGTGGACATTCACATTCACAGTCCACGTTCACACTGGCTGCACCCAAGCATTCCTCGTCGCTCTGCTCTGTGTTTAAACATGCCTGAGTGCGTTTCCCTTTTCTACATTATGATTTAATATTTAAAAATTGCAAACAATACTTTAAACATACAGGACGACATTCTTGGTTGATTAGAGCGTTTCACTGTTCCCATTTTCTAGTCAGTCATCCATCACAGGAGGCCTGAAGCATTTCCAAGCCAGTGAGGTCTTGGGGTAGAGGACACCCCCGGTACACATCATAGGTGAGATACCACACACATACACGCACACACGCACACACACACACACACACACACACACATACACACACACACACATACACACGCACGCACGCACACACACACACACACACACACACACACACGCACACGCACACACACACATGCATGCACACACACACACGCACGCACGCACACACATACACACGCACGCACACACACATACACATGCATGCGCACACGCACACACACACATGCACACACACACATACACACGCACGCACACACACACATACACACGCACACACACACACACACACACACACAGGTCAATGCTAACGCTAAATATGATAACCTTAACCCCTACCCAGCCCTAACCATAAACCTAAGTAACCAAGCAAAATACAAGAGTTTTTGCATTTTTAGTTTTTTCATTGCAGTCATGGATTTTTATTAAATTGAGTTTTCCCATATGGGGAACAGGAAACTGGGGGAAAAAAATGGGTATTCATCACATTGTGGGGACATTGTGTCCCCATAAAGTAAGTTATACCCACTCACACACAGAGTGGGTGCAGAATTTAAGCTCTCAGTCTGGCAGGTACCTATTGGAACAATTAGCACAAAAGCCAAATGAGACAAAACAAAATCCTGTTATGAAAAACTTCCTGTGACTGACCATTTTCTGATCAGAACGTGTTTTTTTCTGCATTTCTATCTATTGTGCGCATTCAGCAGATCACTGTCTCCGCAATTAAACATCTCTCCCTCAGCTATTTGCTAACAAATTTTAAGAAAAATGCCCAGCTTTAAACATATCAGGCCCTGAAAATAGTTTCCGCACTCTGTCACAGCAAAACAGCATCTCCGAAGTGTAGGAGAGGGAACAGAATATTCCAGAACTAAGCCTGATGATCTATGGAGGTTCGGGAGATACGGTTGTGATGTGGAGCGAGGTTCTGGGAAAGATGAGAACTGCAGTCAAAAACGCAGCGGAAGGCTCTCCAGAAGTGGAAGAACCTTTTCTTCAAAGTCTAACCTTCAAGCATCATTAGTGAATGAAAAACAAAAACCAGAACATTTTTAATGAGGGTTAGGGTCTGGATTGATTCATGGAGTGACACACTCAGGCAAACATAAGGCACATTGCACAGGAAAACAGACAAATAACTGTGAAAAACTCACACGACTCATTATTACTGGCATCATTATTGTTGTTCTTGTTATGCATTTTTATTTCTGAGCCCTGTAGATCCCCTGTAAGTCGTGGGAGCGCCTACCTCACCGGCCCAGTGCTACCTTGTGGCATACAGGATCCGGCCGGGTGTCTTGACCAAGCTTCTGCCACGGAGTAGCTCAGCTTGGGAGGCTCCTGCACACAGCTGGACCGAAACTAAAGCCAAAAAAAGGTTTGAGAAAGCGGCGGGTGCAGAGGAGGCCCAAGCCTGGCTGCTTCTAAGGGGATTTCCACGAGGACCCAGCGATTCACAGAATTCCTCACTGTATTTTTTGGATAATGGACGTATCACCATCTCTGTTCCCGACCCCTCCTCCACTCCACGTTCCATCCTTGTTCATACAGGTGTCCTTTTCCCAAACTGACAATTCTTTTTTCTCTGTCTGGGCCTTAAATCATCCACGGACACTATGGCTATTTCATCACTCCTCAAAGGAAGCGGACGCTGGCCGTCTGTTCCCCCCCACTGTGTTTTCCTGGGCAGAGATGGAGTTCTGCACAGCCCCTTGGGGGCCATTTGGATGCATTATTTTTACATGCTAACATACAGTTAAGGCCTAAAACCCAAACAGCTTCAGCAAACATCCAGCGGAATGAACGTGAGGTGCTTAATGTACGAGTCGTCATAAATATGTGCTTTGAGAATAATGTCAGTCACTTTAAGACCGCAGTTTGACGCCTTCCGTGCTGGGGGTTCGATTTCCACCCCTGACTTTGTGTGTGTGGAATTTGCATTCTCTGCTTGTGTTTATGCGTGTCTGCCCGCCCCAACCCCCCTGCAGTACCTTGTGCCCAGTGCATCCTGGGATAGGCTCCAGGTTCCCCAGGACACTCAACTGGAGAAGCAGTTATGGATGAATGGGTTTTATTTTTGACCTTTTCCTTTGTTTCTGTATCTTTCTGAATAACTGCAGTGTAAATGTAATTAACCTCAGACCACAGGAAAAAAATGTCTAATGGCATGCAGGCAAATGTGCGGAAGTCTCTGGATACATGTAAAAATAGATATGATTAATATATTATGCGAGAGCAAATTTTAACAATTCCTGCTGGCCATTAATTGAAAATAAGTTAAAACTTTTGTTGTTTTAACTGGTCTTGGGTACATGCCAAAGCTTGTAATGTGCTTGATTTGATATTGGCTGGACATTATTACAACCTAGCTGATGTTTTTAAAAATCATACTAGTAGTAACGTGTTTTTTTTTTCTCCCAGAAAACATTTCCTTAAAGAACAATCAGGCTGCACAGCCCCCCCAGACAAACGCCGGGAGCGTCAGGATATCTCGTTCATGTAATCCATTTCAACCACTGCTTATCACACGTCCCAAATTTGCTATGGGCGCACTCGAACCCGAGTTTGGCACCGCTCTGTGATTTCTCTCTTTTTTCTCTTGCAGTTCCAGCCTGGACAATCCTCAGAGGTTTCATCGCCATTCTCCTTTAAATATGGAACGGTATAAATAGACGACTTTTGGCAAAGGACTTTGGAGGCGTGCTGGGGACAGCGGGGGTCTCTGCTCCCGTCCAATTTCAGCACTCTGCGCCTCTGTAGGACATATGGCGTGGAGGTCACCTGAACGGGGCCACCTTCAACCATGCGACCGTGACCATGCGACCGTGACCATCTGACTGTAACCGTGTAAACAGTCCCCCGAAAGCTTGTGCAATTCCCATTACTGATTCCACTCTACTTCCATCTTTTTGACTTTGTTCATTCTAGAGACAATGTCAAAGCAGAGCCACTCCCCTGTCCTCAAAATTCCTGCGCAGGACACCCAGAAAACCCAGTTTTCATATACATATTTGGTCACACTTTATTGATGGGACAAAGGGACAATATTGTTATTGTTACACTGAGGGGTTAGGAACAATTTTGCAGTGAAAACCTCCAGAGTGACTGGTTCCCACAGTTCAACACCCTTTGCTAAATGTCAGTGAGTCACAGGCGTCACTGAGCTCCAGTCGTTATTGTACAGAAGAGTCACCATGTGTATCCACATAACTAACGATTTAATCAAGAGCAAATCTGTTTTGCACGACTTAGGTCAAATGCCTTGTTCAAGAGGAGTACAAAAAAGACTCCTGGGATTCAAACCAACAACCCTCACACAGAAAAAAACACACTTCATCATGTACTATGCTACCAACTTAGCAAGATGAATGCCTGTTTGCATTTAGGTCCAAATTACGGCCTGGAAATGCACATATACATGCAAAACAATTTCCATATTGGATTACAATGGGACACAGCATTTTATTCTTCAGTTTGAGATGGGTGGCAGCTCACCCCCCAGACATGTTACGTACATATGAACATTCAACTTGCTACCAAACTGCAACAAACTGAACAAGGGGAAAAATATCTCACACATTCCTGGCAGAAAATAAAATACTGACCAAAAAACAGAGAGCTGCCCTACTGGGACCGAAACCCTGCTAGACCATGAGCTCCTTCACGTGCATTTTCCCCCACATCTCCTACAGAATGTGACCACCCCCTCCTACAAAAAAAAAGTCAAAGTCTTCTCTCAAAATCATGTTTAAACCACGAGTAAAGGTGTTACATAACTATGCATATAATAAACAGCACCGGACAATGCCAAACAAGATGTATAGGCAGCAATTAAGAGAGATGTGTGTGTGTATGTGTGGTCCAGGTATACCCTACCTTGTGGGGACTGAATTTCCCCACAACGTGATGAATACCCGTTTTTAACATTATGGGGAGTTTCCTGGTACCCATATGGGAAAACTCTATTTTATAAAAATCCGTGACTGCAATGAAAAAACTAAAAATGCAACTCTCTTATTTTGCTTGGTTACTTATGGTTATGGTTAGGGCTGGGTAGGGGTTAAGGTTGTCATAGTTAGCGTTAGCATTTTCCCCATAGAAAGGAATGAGCGGTCCCCATAAAGATATGATTACACGACTGTGTGTGTGTGTGTGTGTGTGTGTGTGTGAGAGAGAGAGAGAGAGAGAGAGAGAGAGAGAGAGAGAGAGACTGTGTACGAGTATACGATGATTTAAAAAATTAAAATCTCTCGAACATGTCTCTTACAAAGGTCCTTTGAGGGGGTGGTCATTACACAGCGGCGAAGCAATCTGCTGGTTCCAGATACTGCTAATCTCGTTACGATCTGTTATTCAATAAGATTTAAAATTAGACTGTTTCAACTATTGCGGTTTTCTTAGACCATGTCCGGGAATACTTCCCATTTATTAAGATTTATATTTATCAAGATTAGTCCACATTAGGTTTAAATTAGCTTTCAATATAATTCGTTTAGATTTTCACGTTTTTGGAAGGTAGTGTTACATTATGTTCTCTCCCGCAGGCCCTGGCTCCGTTCCCGAAAAATCTCCTGTGCCTCTCCACTTCTGACATTTGCACCCTGCGCTATACGCCGCTACTTTAAAAGCACATGCTCCCCATCCCGTGCATGTCAACTGGAAAAGTGTAATTTAAAACAACGATTGAGTTTTAACCTTTGTTTTAGGAAACTTTTCTCATAATCTTGACACGTTTCCCTCTGATATCATCGAATGTAGTTTTCTAAGGTGAAAGATTTGGAGGAATAAGGGAGGTTTGGTACCAGGTTGGTCTGTTCTACTTACCTGAAACAAGAAAATGGGCCATAAATGTGGTGTATTCGTGTTTGTATGTAAAACAGTTGGACGACATAAAAATCTTTAAACTCTGTGAAGTCAATGGCAGTGGATTATTGTATTTGTTGTGGCGTTATACTTTGAAAACAAGTTAAACATTTTCCAGTATCTGTAGGATCCGGGACTAAACGGCTGGTGGATAGATAGATGGATGAATGAAACACCACTTTTTCGTTCAATGATATATAAAATCTAGTCGGAGTGCATTAAAACTGTATATTTACTGCCCCCTACTGGCGTACTATCTTCACCTCAACGGGAGTGGTTTCAATTTCAATGCGTGAAAATGCCATTATTCCATAATTTGGAATAAATGGCTTTAAAGTCACCAGTTTTACGCCTAACAAATGTCTTTAATTGAAATGCATAACATATTAACTAACATATGAACATATGAAAGGCAATTTGGGACAGATTCCCTGATATTTCATGCTTGATTTTTGGTACTCTTAAAACATAATTTTGACAAGCTCGTTAGCATGACTGTTTTGTCAGTTTAACTCCGCATAAAAGAATGAACATCATCTTCTTAAAGAAAACTTTCCATTTTCTTCATAGAGTAACCTTAAATTACAACATTCCACTAACAAGTATTGAATATACATATAATTGAATGTTAACGCGTATTTCAGTACCCAGAAGTACAATGCATGAAACCTGAAGAAACTTGGGAGAGCAAACTGACAGAATAAAAATACTCTTTCCCCTCCTGCGTACCGGAATTTAGCGTCATGTAATCGACGGATGTGATGTCGTCGTGGACACACGCCAGCCAATCAGCGCTTGCAGCGCAGAATTCGAAAATTAACGTGCGGAAGTGTTGTGTGTGGAAGGGTATGGTTGTCCATGGTTTCTTCACGATTAAACGTCTTCGAGATTGCAGATAAACAAAAGGTAATGTAGTGTTTTGAGTGGTGTTTGGGCTTGAGGCTGTCTTGGAAAATGTAAGTATTGATTTAAGTGAATGTAAGTGGCGTGGTAATAAAACGGAGAGTTCGCACTTTTCTACTTATTTGGATGCGACATGAAAGATCGCTGTATTTATTGCTCGGTAGAGAAAATTCAGAATGGTTCCTTAGGAAAATACTGTCTTTATGTTTATGGTCGTTAGTTCAAGTTGTGATCTGGTGTGATGGTTTGGTGTTAAGCCCAGTGAAACTGACAGTCGCTGTCTTTAGGTTCACCACCATGCCGAGGGAGCGGGTCAACAAGAAGTCCTACCAGGAAAGTCTGCAGAACATCAAGGGAAAGATGAAAGAAAAAAGGAACAAGCGCCTGTCCATCGCTTGTGCAGCCAGCAGGGGCGTGTCCAAAATGAAAAACAAAATCGCCAGTGAGAACATTTTAACACCTAAGTTCTGTTTGGATAGTTTTCATTCATATTGGTTTTTGTGTATATGCTATGGGTTTTACTTCAGTTTCACGGATGGGTTAATAGTTGTTCAATATTTTTTCAGGTAACAACCAAACTATACTAAAAAACGTCCAATCCAACAACAAGGCTCTGGCTTTGGCACTCCAAGCTGAGAAGGAGAAGGTGCGACAGGCCCACGTCATCATTTTGCAGATGAAGAAGGAACAACAAGCATTGATGCTCCACATCCTGCTAATGAAGAAGAAGCTGAAAGACTATGAAGCTGTAACCAATGCGCGCGTGAGTTTTACCTAAGAGCCCTCATGTAAATTAACAAGCAGCACATTTAGAATAGAATCTTCATTAGGACTGAAATGACATTAAGTCCGATGTTAGCTCTTCATTCTGATTTACAATCAGTGTTGTTTTTATTATAACTTGCGTGAGAAACATCATAGATTGTTTGGTTTAGTACTTCTTCGTTGGACCACAATGAGAATTAATCATATCTCAGAATATAGTGATTTGGGGCAGGCAGTTCCCATTTAAAGACAAAATGCGCTGACGTGCTTCTCTCTCCACTGTAGGGTTTAACCGCAGAGGTCCCTCTGCGTCATCCTCTCTCTCTTCACTCCCTAACCAGGTACGATAATGCACCAGACTGTGGAGGCCGTCTGTACATCGTCCCCTTCTTCCACTCGTTTACATGCTTTTTTAAGCATTAGAACATTTTTGGTTTGCAAAATAAAGCACGAATATCCTGTGTCTGTTAGTACAAAGGTTGATAAAACACAATGTGTGTGTTTGTCAGGAGTATTCCGAATTGTGACAGCAAAGACCCAGTAGACCCACTGGAGCCTTTGAAGAAAGGTATGTCCTCCGTGAAAATGTAAAAACAGAAGCCCGTTTACATTTATTTTATTTAGCAAATGCTTTTATCTGAAGTGACTTACGTTTTGAGAATGGATGGTGACGTTGGGGTTAAGGGCCCAATGGTGAAATCACTCTGCCAACTGTGGGATTTGAACCGGTGACCTTCTGTTTGTCCTAATCGGCTGAGCCACACACTTGTCAATGAGATCATGCATATACAGCAACATTTTTATATTTCATAATTTATGAATATGCATCTTTGTAAATTCTACATTTTTTTTTTTTTGCAAACTCCAGCTTAGCTCTTCCTTGCTTCACCTTGATGAAGGGCTTCCTCCTTGCTTTATGGGACTTCAGTCCTGCTTCGCGGAATGTGATACGATAGGATAGGAGTGTGTCCTAGCAGTGCACTTCACACCACTTGATGTTTCCCATTCTTTTTGAAGGTCACATAAGGTCATCCTCCAATTTATGAGGCACTGCCGGATAAGTTGACGGTCATCACTGGCATTAGAAAATTGCTGCCACCCTCTACCTGGCTGTTTTTTGGTCGCTGCCGGTGTCTTCTGCTTCACCTTTGTCTTGTATATGCAGTGTAGCCTTCTGCCAGCAGAACCAGGATTAAACCAGGATTTAAAAATGTGGATTAAGAAAAAAAGAGGGGTCTCATTTTTTCCCAGAACTGTATTTATATTTTTTTCCTTTAGATGCATCTCCCAATCCAAGCAGTGTCATCGGTACTGCTTGCAGTGACCAGGCCACGTTGCCGAGGACGGTGACATCACGGCGACGGCGGCCCGAGATCAGGAGAAGTTCCGTTCGAAGACAGTCGCTGCATGAGCGAAACATCCCGGTGTTGTCGGATTCTCCTGTGCTGAAAGAGAATGGGAATGCGGATTTGGACGAGAAGCCAGCAGAGGCTGCAGCCCCACAGGAGCCCGTGCAGGACCTGGACGCTTTCTCCATGGAGGTGAGGGCAGCTGAGCAATCTACACCCAAGGCCCCCTCCCAGGCTTGCCAGGATCCACAGAAGAAGCAGCAGGCGGGGCCCAGAAGCAGGCCAGACAGAGGGCGGAAACCAGACCGAGTGCCACTGAAGAAGCCCTGGGAAAGCAGCAAATCCAGGGCCCGGTCCAAGAGCCGGGATCGGTCCAACACGAGGCGGAAACCAGCTCCTGCCGAGAAGCTTAACGTGTCCCTGGGTGGAAATGACACTTTTGACTTTGACTGTGAGGAGAGCGTTCACGTGACACCCTTCAGGGCTGCGAGCAAAGCTGCGGAGGAGAACGGCCCCACTGTGCCGGAGGAGGACGGGGCGCCTTCCAAACCCACCAGCCCGGCTCCAGTCCGCCCGGCTTCTTGGGACACCTCAGACCCGGAGTCTAGCTCATCTGAGGATCAGGACGACAGCTTGTACGAGCCACGCAAGAGGAAGAGGCATCCTGCTGAGACTGGTAGGGACAGAGCGCAGAGTCCGCCGCGGAGAGCCAGGTCCAAGAGGAGGTCTGCTCTGCTGCCGAGGGCACTGGGGAAGGAGAACGTCTCACCAGAACGGCTCCAGGCTCAGGGTAACTTTCCAAATAACGAGAGAGTGCATAAGGACACTTGTTCTCTTTCGAATCTTTTGCCTGAACCTCGCGTTGATTGTTTTCCAGCTCGTAAAAGTGAAAAACAAAGGATTTCCCAAGCTGTGCCCTGTGATGTATTAGCTGTTCCTGCGTTTGACCCCACGGAGGTGTCCTTCCAAACTCCAGGTCTTCAGCCTGTGGAGCAGGTGGAGGACAACCTTTCCGGTAAGTCCTGGTAGACGGAACGGCCGGCTCAGTGTTCTCCCATAAATGCATCACAGTGTTGCCATACTTAACACAATGAATATTGGCCTGAGAAGATTCAGCGAGAAAGCGCTGTGTTCACAATGCATCAGGTGAGCACACCACAGACGATCAGGATCTCTGAATAAGACCATTATTCGGGAAACGGTGATGCTGTTTAACAAAATATCTGTGGAATTCACCTCAATGCAATCACATTGCTCTGATTTACGTACTTGGCTGTCCTGAATGACTTGGCTGTTATTTATTCTTGAGAAAGTGTGTGAGTTTATGCATGACCATGATGAACTCCTAATAGACAGTCTTCAATTCAACAGCCAAATCTCTGTGTTGGTCATTAAAGCCCTTGCTTCAGCAATTCACCTGAACCTCCCCCTGCATAGAAGTTCTGCTTCCCTTTACTAAACCCATATTAAAATTGGCCGTAGCGCTGAGTATTTTCTGGCCTGTCAGCACGCAGAGGCGAGGAGAACACGGAGGCTCTGATCCCCGATGTGCCGGCCGTCGGGGAGGCTGCTCTTCATCAAGACGGTCCCCTCTGCGCGTTCACTGACCGGGCTAATGCTTCCCCAGGACTCGAGAACTATATCCCAGAGACAATGCGGAAGAAGATCAGAAAAAGTAGGGTCACTTTGGGGCTGGATCCCTCTCAGCAGGGGTGGGGAGCCTGATCCATGGAGAGCCGGTGTGGGTTTCTGGGATGCCCTCTCAATCAGCCAATAAGAAAGCAGTGGTTATCCACTCAAGTCATGGGGGCCCACTGTAACTGGCTGAATGAGCGCCCCCCCCAAACACCGCAGTGGCTCTTCACGGATCAGGACCCCTACCCCTGCCTCGCACTCACGGTACCCTATAACCAGTATAATTGTTATTTTACATTGTTGCACTCTTTGTTTGACATCTCTGTACCGAGTGTATTTTTAAATAATCGCATTCGTTTGCTGTGTAGTGCATTTTTATGAAATCGTGTATCAGCAAAATGCGATTAGACCAAAGACGAAACATAACTGGGTATTTTATCAAGATTGAGTTATGACTGAACTTGGGTCTCTTCTGCTCTTTTATCATACGAGAATTTTTTTAATATATGTGCATTTATGGCAAACATTTTAACATTATTTACCTACCTGCTACTCATACGGGTGGGGAGACAAACTTCAAAGCCCTTTGGTTTGTGTCAGTGCAGTTACCCGTTTGCCTTTGTAGGGCAGTACAGAACATAAACCTTTCATTCCATAACCGTGAGCCCTTCGCCATATCCCACACAGGCAGGCCGTGGGTCCGAGCCAGCTGCAGGATGAGCCCGTGTGACGTGACAAATCTCTCTTCTGCAGCCTTCCGAAAGTCCTCAGCTGGTAGGCCACGCCCCTCCAGCACAGACTCCACCCCTGTGCTGGCCCGGAAGCGTCGCTGCACCATCACCGTGGACTACAAAGAGCCCACGCTCAGTGCGTGAGTACCACCCCCATATACTCAGACTGTGGCTATAGGAATTCCAAGCGATTTCCATTCCAGTTACTCATTGATGGTGACCTCCTTTCATGTTCACAATGGATGGAATGTTTCAATTTGGCAGATGTCTGCAGTTTATTAAAAATGTAACCATTTAGAATGCTAATCTCAAACACTTGACCCTAACATATAAATACTTCAGCAGTTTTTTTCTTCCATTGATTGCTGTGCCAAACGTTCATCTCTCCCTTTAAACACCACGACCCCGGCGTGATTTCTGCAGCGTCCTGCTCATCCACCCATCTGCTTCCTGTCCCTTCGCAGGAAGCTTCGTCGAGGGGACCGTTTTACGGACACCAAGTTCCTGCGCTCGCCCATATTCAAGCAGAAGTCCAGGAGGTCGCTGAAGAAACAACCGAAGCTGGAGAAGTACAACGAATCCTTTGTTGGTTGTCGCTGAATGGAAAATGGACTTGGAGTTCTGAGAGTAATCCCACTATTTGGCTTATAGTCAGCAGTGGACCGCTTCCTTTTTTTTTTTTTTAGAACCGTGACCCCAGAAACCCATTAAGGTCCCTTTCTGGACTGGAGCAGGTTGTGTGAGAACCTTGTTACATTACACTAAAAGGTGTGTTTAAGAATGGTATCTGTTATCCCTGCCGCTCTGATGAAGCACTATATGCTCAGTGATTTGTGTTTGGTAAAATCTAAATTCTGCAGTGCTGACTGGTTCATGTGGCACCTTGCTGCATGAGATCTTCAGGAGAGCACGCGTGTTTGCTGTGTTCTGCACCAAACCAATGCAGAGCGCATGCAGTATCTTCTGAGTAGATCAGCTTCTTATTTTCTGAAATTGTTACCTGTAACTAGGTAACAGATAAATTGATTCATATCCGTGTTTTATTTTGGTTCTTAAATGATCAGTGCTTTTTTTTAATTCCTGTTTTTAACAGAGTTATTTCAGAGTTTTTTAATTAAATTTTACGGTGCCCTCTTCTATGTAGTCTTCACACATAAATTCTATGTGTCTTTAAAAGACAATTTGGGCGTTCTGGGTGAAGTTTTATCGTATACATTTAGAAAAGTATGATGCTGTCAGCAATGTGTAAGCTGTATACTATTTTGACATGAATTAAAACCAGTACACAGTCTTTTCCAATGCATTTCACTATTTTAATCATTCTATAAAATATGCTATATCTTTTTAAAAGCAAATGTAGAAAGGTCTTAAAATATTTTTTTCTCACGTTACAAAAATCCAGATCTTTCTAAATATTTAAAAATACAAACATACAAAACAACGAAACTACTTGTTATTGCACAATCTTTCATAAACAAAGGTATCAATAGTCATCTGCGGCATAGACCTTAAGACAATAAATTAAGACCTTTTCTTCAACGTTGCACTGATAACCCTTGAAAATTACATCACATTGGACAGTAATCATACTCTACATAAATTAGCAGTAAGCGTGCATCATTATTCATTCTCATGGAGCATGGTTAAGAAATGCTCTTTCACGTCTGTTGCATATTTGCTGTTGCGATAAATAAATGCTTTCTGCCCGACAGACTGGCGACACTTTTAGTGAAAAACGGTTGTGAGTCTCAAAAAGCAACTTCCACCTGTTGACTGAAAACAGAACCAAAAATCGAATTTGAACAGAACAGAGTTAACAATCCAACCAGGTGTAATGAAAAATATGTCTTTTCATTTTTGGCAGGTGGGACCCTCAGATACACATACTCGCACGCACGCACACCTGCGACCTTTGACCTGTACACACCGAGGGACAGCGATACACAAACCCCATAAAGCCATGCACTCACATTACACTATAGAAACCTCAACTCCCATGTCTGGATTACTGTGGACAGTCTTATTTCTTGATAAATGTACCAAGGGTATTTATAGGTCCGCAAGAGTTGAGTCTAGTGTCCTCATCCACATCAGTGATTTAATTTTTGTCACAAAATTTTCTGTTTATCGTGTTTTCCTGAGTTAACAGAGGGAAAATTATGCACCTTAAATCTCCTACCTTCCCAGTGGATCAGCGATCTTGATTCCCAGGATGCTACAAGAAAGCACTGGGGGGGTGGATGGATACCAGGGGATTACCAGGGGATCCCCGGGCTGTTACTTCTCAATCAGGCCTGCCTCCTTGATCTTGTTGTAGAAGAACTTCTCCAGAAGGTTGGCGCACTTGTAGTACTCGCTCTCCGGCGGGTTGTACTCCCGGCAGTTGGTGAAGATGCGCTGCATGTCCGCCATGAACAGCTTCTTCGTAGTGTAGTATCTGCTTTTCAGACGCTCACTCATGGTCTTCAGGTCTGGACAGTAAAAGGTGAGGTCATGGCTCTGGCTCGCACCGGATCTGACCGAGTATTTTTGAGCCACTGGCACTGCACAGAAACACTCCACGCTGGCCTCAGCTGCCACAGTTGAAGTGCAGTGCAAAACAAACAACCTAGTTAATTAAAAACAAAAGAAAACTGAGCCGTCACAAGAAAATGCAAAAGCAAACATCTGTTTTGCTGCTGCGGAGTTTCCTACAAGTCTGTCAAGCCTCAGTCTTCAGTAGTTGAAGCACACAGCTCATTATACTTTCAGATATGTACTTTTCAAACTTTTAGTTTTTTGTAGTAAAGGGAAATATGTTTAGTTACGGCTCTTAAGTTGTAGGGTAAATACTGGTGAAGTGGGACAAAGGGTAAACGGGGACGTATATTTTTTACTCTACATCTTTACGCCTCTGTGATCTATTAACTTCAGCTTTCAATAATACCATTTCTTCCTTGCATACTTTTGGTTTTGGTATGAAAGGTAAAATAATATTATTGGTGTGCTTCAACTGCAGTTTTACAGATGGAGGTGTTACCAAACTGTTATGATGACTTTTTCTCTAACAGCAGATAAAAAAAAATATTGCTGCCATTTATTTATGCCAAAGATTTTTTGTTTTTTATTTTAAAGTCACTTTCATCCTCAATAATTAGGAACATGTTTTAAAAGAGAAAGTAAATATCCACAGAAAATTGCCAATCATTAATTTGAGTACTCATGAAGTGACTATTACTCGTTTGTTATGTACATACCCATGGGGAAGCGGATCACCTGGTAGTACCCTGGAGCCTCTGTTTTCTTGACTGGTTCCATGAAAGGCCAGGCATTCTGGTGGTTCTGTTCAAAACAAAGACCCATGGTGCAACCAGTCAATCTTTTGTTTGTCATATGCGTCAAACACCTTTGATCAAATTTAACCCGGTAATTCTCATAACACCATGGCACTGCAGGGAAAAATGCAGAAATAATAAGCAATAAAAATGTATAATTATTATAATGGCAGAACAAATAAAAAGGTTGAGTTGGTGTAATTATTCAGACAATAATGACTGGCAGCCTAAAAAAGGTCCAGTCTGCTGTGAGGCTAACTAACAGCTCTAGTACTTTATGGGCTGATAAGGTACATGCATTACGCATAAAGTTTTCTGTCTAAGAGCATATACCAATGTATCACATGTTGTGTATGCAAATGGCCCAGCAAAACATCACAGCTAAGAATGTCGATGGCCAATTAAAGTCTCTTACTGACAAATTCCACTGAGTGACAGCATTTTGTTTTATCATCATGAGCAACATGATTTATAATAGAAAATGGGCCAGTGTGTCCAGCTGCCTCTTAGCTGTATATCTATGTCTGTCGGTCTGTCTGTTCCCCGTCTGTCTGTTGTGTGTTAGTACTGCGGCCCATCGCGCACGCCTGGCCGTCCGTCAGTGTCCATCTTCTCCTAACCTTCACATGCTGCAGAATGTTCTTCAAAGTGCCGTACAGCTGATCTGGGTCCTTCACTTCCTTTCTGTATGAAGAAGCAGCATTAAAGCATTAAAAATACTGCAACAAATGCGCCATTCATTTCAATAAAGAATTGAATATTGAAATAATACTAGAGGTGGGGATTTCAGGTCCAGAGAGTACAAAGATTTTGTTTCAACCAACCCGCTGAGTATAAAGAGTCACAGTCACAGAGTACTCAACTGGCTGGTTGAAACAAAATGTTAGTCTGGATTTGTACTCTCTGGACCAGAAATCTCCACCTCTGAATACTACATTACGCTGTTGTGATATGCTGCTTTTTTCATATCGGCCTGTGTGAATCAGTGCTCCTGTGTGTGATCTGTGTGTGATCTGTGTGTGATCTGTGTGTGATCTGTGTGTGCGGCTTGATAAGTGGACAGCTGCTGAATCCCAGGAATCGGTCAAAGGACAGGCTCACCCTTTTCCCGTGGGCTTCCAGCCGGTTTCACCTGCGAAGAGACCACACTGAGTCGGCACACCGTCACACGCTCGGCATTCCGCCAGATCAC
>JAODLC010000050.1:1743409-1753742 GCA_026781145.1 Hippopotamyrus pictus
AACCAGACACTCCTTTATCCGACTGGGACCTTTGTATGCAGGCTTGGCTGAGAGAGTGTCACATGTCAAAATGACCCTGTGTGAAAAGCAAGCAAACAAATGCAAAACTCCAAAAGGGGGGGGGGGGGATATTAATAAAACACAGCAGAACATGTTTTTTCTGAGTCTGCTGCGAATGATAATCCAGGAAAGTGTGAGGCAGCAGCTCTGGGGACTGCACACACTACACTGCATGGGGTCAGTGGGGGGGGGGGGGGTCCTGCATGGCCATTAGGAGGAATGATGTGCCTTTTGAAAGGGGTCTCTGCAGACAATAAGTCACTGCATCAATACTGTACACCATTGCACGATTCCACTAGGAAAGCTAGAAGCAGGCACAGCCCAGGGGGCCAGAAGACACGCGAGACTCGATTCTAGTGCTACTCGTAGATATTGTTGGGAAGCAATGAATACATCAAGGGAAAAGAGAAAAAAAATACATTGCCAATTCCAGCTCTAATACTACATGTTCACCCACGTCATTTTCCCTTGGATAAATAACTAGGAGTTCGAGGGGTCAGAGCTGAGGGCGCGTTCCCACTCTCAGCATCGCACTGGTCCTTCATCACCGCAAGACACCCAACCCTCCTCCATTTTGCTGCTGGATCTTCCCCGCCCTCGTTGGTTAAAGTTAAAACTTTCAGGCCTTGTAGTGATACATGCGTTCATAATTCAGAAGTACATTTAAAAAAAAAAAATAAAATAAACAAAACAAACAAAAAAAAAAAAAAAAATACATTTTTGTATTAGAAATGGAGCCAGACAGTCCTTAGCTATTCTGGGGTGGGAGTTTGAAGAAGAGGGGCCCCCCTCCCCGCGGTCCGACTGTTATTCAGTTAGGAATTAAAGATGGATGGGGTTAGTTACTGCAGCAGGCCGCCTTGCTGGGCTGAGCCGTCTCAGTCAAGTCCACCCCCCGGTTCCGCCCGCTGTTTGCACCCGCCGCCTGCGGTTCATTTTTGGGCAACCTCTTTGCTGCAGGACAAATGGGAAAAACAGAGAAAAAAGAACACACATTTATAAATATAAATAAACATATATAAATAAAATCAATCATAACAACCTATAATTTGCACCAAATTAAAGACTTTTTCTCTATTAAAAAATTTAACTGACACTCATCTAAAATTTCTGAAACTCCGTAGGTTTTTAAGGATTAAAAGCTGTTTCTGAAGCATGCAGAATCTGGGATCTGGGCACACAAAGTCGTATGGAACTCTCCAGAAAACCCGGCAATCAGAATTCAGACACTCTAACGGAGACAGGAAGTGAAGGCCATTCAGTGACACACCCTTTCGTCTCTCGCACAGCAAACCAGTTGCACAGGCACCCGCTTCACACATCCCCATGTAACACCCGCCCAGTCAATGGACACACACTACACACCAGCTGAAATTTAAAGGGGCAGTGCACCTTAAAAAAAAAAAAAAAGAACGATTCAAACTACAGCCTCTTTCTGAGTGTGTCTTTGCTGTCCGTTTAGATAACTCGCCTTCGCCATAGAACATACCGATTGCCATGAATATTTCGTTCACGTTCATCGAGGTTTTCGCAGATGTTTCCATGAACAGCAAACTGTTGTCATCAGCATATGACTGTGCATCCTGAAAGAGGACATTTTATTTTCAGTTTTAATATTGACTTATTTCGACAGAGAGAGCAGGCCTGGCCACAGAAAAGCTTTGCATGATATATGGTATGTTATGCAGGCACACACCCATTTCATGGCTGGATCTAAGAGGCGGCTGAGGGGGGCGGTGCCCTTTTTCCCCAATCATGATTGGCCAGTTTGTTAAACTATGACAATGAACTTCCCATAAATCAAATATGCTGATGCCCAATCAAAATCTAATTTCTATTGCCCTGTCAAAGACCAGGCCTGATATTTTTTAATTTAAATTTTTATTATTTATTCACACATACAAAAACACACACACACCCACACACCAGGTTATACTATACATGCAGCTGTATGTCCAAAGAGAATCCAGCATAAAGAACAAACCTGAAAGTCCACGGCCCTCTTGTTCGCAAGGTCAGCCTTGTTGCCAGACAAAGCTATTACGATATTAGGGCTCGCTTGTCTCTGAAGCTCTTTCACCCAGTTTTTCGCTCTGGCAAAAGACTCCTGGAAATAAGGGAACATCACAGTTTTACAAACATCTGCGGTCACACGGAGGTCGAGTCGGAGATGAATGTTCCTGCCTACAGAGGGAACATCAGAGAGAGAATGCCCTCTACCTGCAGAACGTGCACCGGCTCACGCTGCATAACCAGCACTGAATAAAGACTCATATTTCTAAACGCAACATTTATTAATAAACACAAAGCTACCACTGTATGATTCTGGCAATGTCTGTCAGGGTTTATTCTGCTTTGGGTTTATTACCTGGATGCCCAATTGTCTTGCCTGCTAAAGTTGACTAGCTAAGGGTGGTTCATGGGGACATGGGTAACTGTGTAACTGAAACACCCCCCAAAAACACCACCATGATTTTATTTAAATGGAAACACAAAACAACTGGGTCACCTGTAGCTTGCTGTGTAACCACCTGGGGGGCATTCACGGTCTCCAGGCCTCCGAGACTCACCTCGTTCGTTATGTCGTACACCACGATGGCCGCCTGCGCGCCTCTGTAGTACATGGGGGCCAGGCTGTGGTAACGCTCCTGTCCGGCTGTGTCCCAGATCTCAAACTTCACCGTCGTATCATCCAGGCACACCGTCTGGGTCAAGAAGGCCGCTGGGGTGGGGAAGAACGGCCATCAGGGTGCCCTTTCTGGACGCCGGCACGCAACCACAAGAAACTTAGAAAAGCTTCAAATGGGGCAAACCGTAATGACCCGGAAGGTTGTAGGATCAAACCACGGGCTGCTAATCTTTTGATAGACAAAATTATTAAACTGAAACGTTCTTGTGACAAAACTGGTATGACGTCTGTGCTTCTCCACCTGCAAAACTATAAGTCAGATGTTAATGCTGGAGACAGATGTGCACTAGAGAAAGTGCTCTTCATCATCATTAACCACCAACATCATAAGAGAAAGGTCCCTCACCTCCTATCGTGCTCTCCTGGAACTCATGGAACTGGCCCTTGACGAAGCGCAACACAAGGCTCGACTTCCCCACTGCCGATTCGCCCAGCAGCACGAGCTTGAACTGGCAGATCTTGTTGCCAGCGTTTGGTCCGTTGGGTCTGGTAGCCCCCCCACGACTTGCCATGACCTAAAGCCGCAGTCTCCCGCTTATGGACTCGGAAAGCGCTGTCCTCCTCGACGGGGTCACTCCCTGAGTGACGTTGGGGGAAATGATCACAGAGCTCATTGAAAACGGGGAAGTGAAATGGAGTCGTTTTACATACTGGTTAATCACAGCTTACAAGCTTCAGCCTTGGGGGGGGGGGAAGAAATCTGGGTTAGCACTGACAAGAAGATCTACAAAATCCCTGCTTTGTACATAAGTTCAAGCCAGAATCAATGGAGCCAGGCTGACTGACAGCCCAGGAACAAATGTGTCCTTCACGGAGCCCAGGAACAGTCCAACAAAATCATAATGCAGCAAGACAACATCGATCAATCTGAAACAAAAAAAAAACATGTCTATAAAAGAATAGCTGTGAGGACCACACAAATCTAAACCGGCATGTCTCTCTCTGAATTTTGTCATCTTCTCAGTGACTATATATCCTACCATCTTACAGGGGGCCAGCAAAGTCATCTACAGTAAACCTTCATCCTCTTAATTAAGCTATATTGTCGATATATAATTCTAGTAAATCAGTTTTGTACAATTATCAAACTACAATACGGTTTCAAAATAATTCAAGAATATCCTAAATGTACTCAGCTGTTCGATTTGCGGAATGGGAAGCTGGGAGGTTTGCAAATGCTGTATCGAAAACACGGCATATTTTTTTCAATGTGCATTATTCAGTGTGCTTTTCAGATGGTGACATTGTGCAAATTACAAGGATCAAATAAATATTGCAATAAGTTATGGTGAAACCTCACATTTGACGGATCACTAGAAAGTCCGGTACACGTCCCTTGCTTCTCGATTTTAGGGAACGTTACCACCAGATCTGTAATTATGTACTTCTGCAAAAGCTACAAACAGCAGCTACCGAACGTCGAACGGATGAAGTTCGACCCATATCAGCTGTCACAAGACATTATCCAGGGCGACACCGGTATGTTTAACGTCAAACAGAGCAAGGAAGAGCCTTTGTCAATATGCTACTTAATCTGAGATCCGGCCTTATAGTCACGCCGACAGTCTCTCTAGTAAAACCCGGCATTTCAGCTCGTCTTGGGGAATTTGGGGTACATTCCGTTCAGGGCATTCATACACAAATTAAGTCAGCTAACGTCCATTTGCAACCATCTGTAGGCTGTCATTACAATGGCTACTTGAGCAGAACCTCTCCGTTCCCGTTTATTATATGTTGCATACAATTCATCAGTAAAGCCATATCACACACATCTTGATAAGGAAATATAGCACACGTTACGGAAAACAAACACCAAAAAGGCCAAACAAATTAACGGCAGATTGTGGGGAAAAAATACATTCGCATGGTAAAACAGTTTGACAACTTGGCTACCCATCAACGAAAAATAGTGAGTTTAATTCTGACATTTTAGCAATAGAAAACACCATAACGCACTAAAAAGACAGCAATGTAATGATGCATTAGGCATGCTAAGGCCGATGGCCGGGATAAGCCTGCGTTTACAGTCGACACAATGCCACACAGTGCGGCTAGCGGGCTAGCTGCGCATTTAGCCGAGCGGCCGCCTCGCCCCCTCATCCGCCCCGCGAGCCTGGGGGAGCCGGCGAGCGCGGCAGCCGCCAGACAGACGCGACAGCCAGAGAGCCGTGCAGTGCTCGCAAGATTGCCGTTTGGCTTAGCCGAAGGAAGGCGCCATTTTGGAAACACACTCCAGTCTGGGGGATTTTTTTCTTTCCAAAATAAGTCGGCTAGTTTAGCTTCGTGGTTTATTACATCGTTCACCGGCTAGCTAGACGCAGTTAGTTAGCTACGCGAATAAGTCGTCTAGGCGGGCGTGGTATATAGGCAGAAGAAATGGCTTTAACCAGCATGGAATAATTACATTACGAACTACCCAAAACCCGAGCAGAGACTGAAATACTGATCTGTTTACAGCTCTGGAAAACGAGGGCTCTCCCCAAGCCTTACCCCGCTAGCTAGCTACGGCCTATGTGATGCTTCTCATTAGCGCGTTAGCTACATCGCTAGGTACGACGGACAAAGATGGGCTGTCAGCTTCATCAACTGACTTACTTTACCTGACGACAACGCGAAAACTGTATTCAAAGATTCCCAAGACAGTGGGGGAAATAACAGGACTGCGGCAGTTTATTATTGTCACACAGATTATTTCATCAGACCTGATCACGTCTCCTCCTTTTCTTTTTCTCGCAACTTCCCCCTTTAGAACCAAAACACTCTCCGACACTTCCGCCCCTCAGTTGCGCGTCACCGGCCACTTCCGCCCCCCATTTGACGTTCCCGAGCCATTTCCGCCATGCAAAATACACATCGGAAAGGGAGCCATAAGTTTGCTTTACGTGAACGTACCTGATGTTAGATTTCGATTGCAGAAATGTGTCGCTGGTGCCGTATTCCCGCGTCATTCTGCAAACTGTCAGATTACCATTAACGACCTCTACGGGGTGCGAGGGTTTACATCCATCATTCAAGCACTAATCCTGGTCAGAGTCGCTGGGGACGCCCGGACAGGACGCCGGTTTAATTTAGGGAGCATATAGACGCTTTGGGCAATTATGAGACCCACATTCTGACCTCGATTAACCATATGGGCATTTGGGCCCGTGCCCAGGGGCGGCATGTACTCAGGGGGCACCAAGCAGAGCAACTACCCAGCAGCCCCCATCTAATTCACGAGTGATTTTTAACCAGTTAATGCGATTTTATATTAGCCTATATATATTTGATATGATTGTATATGGTTCTCGTAATACGGCACTCACTATGTAACGTTTTTCCGTATTTCTGAATTTCGTGTGTTCCATATATTTCTGACGTCATGTCACACGAAGGGTAAATTAACGTGTTGCTGGTTATGGTAGTTAGCGAGCTCAAATTAACATGGACTACGGAGCTCCACAAGGGATATTGGTGGGATGGGGGGGATCGACGGTTGGAAAAAAATTATAGACTTTTGCGAGATCTCCCAATAGATTTATGTTACTATTAATAACTACACTGTATCCGTTTAAAGTACAAAAGATATAATTGATGGACAAATAAGTATAAATCTAAATGATGTAGACACGCTTAGTACAGAGTGTTTTAAGCATTACCAAGTGGGGGACAATGCACACCATATATAACTTTAATATTTTGTGTTTTTTTACATATTAATAATTGCACAGTGTCTATGCATTCACTGTCAGTGACTGTAAGCAAGACTGCTAGGCTAACACGAAGTGCGGAAATGGGGCTGCCTTACAAAATGTGCCAGCAATGGCTAATTTCTCGTAAAACATGATGGAGGCTCAGGGGCCCTTCTGGGTGCTATTGCTCAGGGGCACTTAATACTCATAATGTCAAGGGCACAGGAGAAGATTTTTGAAGGGGGGACCAAACAGTGAGCAAAAGGTCTCACCCTTTAAGCATGCCCAGAAATGCTTGATGTAACTCTGCATGTGTGGCATTACAATTAGTGGTTACAGTGGACCCTCGAGTTACGACCAGCCTGACATACGAACAACTTGGGTTACAACCAAAATTTTAGTTTTGACTTATGACCTTGAGTTATGACCTGAAAGCCAGTCGAGGCCAAAACATGTATTATGTGGTTGTAAACAAAGACCCAAGATGCTCGAGAGGCATTCATAAGCATCAGTCTGAGCCCAGATACGCGTGTTTGTGGATGTAATTTCGGTCAGTGCAGTGCTTTATATAATTAATTTTGCTAATTGCTATCAAAATGACCACAAAAAAGCTAAAAAAAGAAGCTAAGGAAGAGGAGGTAAAGAAAGCGATCACAATCGAAAAGAAGGAAATTGTGCAGAAACATTAGAGTGGCATTCAT
Source organism: Hippopotamyrus pictus (assembly GCA_026781145.1). Taxonomy (NCBI): domain Eukaryota; kingdom Metazoa; phylum Chordata; class Actinopteri; order Osteoglossiformes; family Mormyridae; genus Hippopotamyrus; species Hippopotamyrus pictus. The sequence goes on from JAODLC010000050.1 coordinate 1,750,531, forward strand.
ATGACCGATCTCGCTAATATGTGCAGCACGTCGAAATCCATTCTCTTGACAATCTCGACTCTCCATCCAGTCAATAACCACCTTCCATTTCATCCTAACCCTCCTCCCTTCCTGCAAGCCAAAGATGTCAACTTGAGTGGTGAGTAAAGTATGAAATTGTGGTTTCTGGAAGGCTAGGCACATTTAGTAACCTTTTGGTGAGTACACTAGGAAAATTATTGGTGTTTCTGGTAAATTACACACATTATACAATCCTTTTTTTATTATGAAAAGGTTAGGTAAGGGGTGCTTTGGGAGGTTTGGAATGCATTATGGGTATTTCCATTACTTCTTATGGGAAAAATAGACTTGACTTACGACCAACTTTAGCTCCGACCATCCCTCGGGAACGAATTGAGTTTGTAAGTTCAAGGGTCCACTGTATTTCTGTTAATATTGTCAAATAATTCTTCTGAATCACTTACCCAAATGATGCTACGTACAACAATAATTTTGCACTCTTTATAAACATTTCAATTCTTCCAAAACTTGTCTTTTTACTATATGTGCAGTTAAATATTGAGCATTTACCATTGCGCATGCATTTTAGACAAGGTTTGATTAGCATTTTAATAGAATGCCTCATAACAATGAAATACTTAATATTTTACTTCAGTTAATTCCATAATGATATACTGATAGAAAAAACAAGCATATTCAGGTGGAACAATGTCTGATCAGGTAACCTTAAAAAATTTAAAAGTTAGGTCACAGCAAGACAAAGGTCACACTTAGTTTTCTGTGTATTCCATAACACCTGAGTGTGACCAGAGGCCAGGTAGAGGGTCACTTTCATGCTGCAGTCTGGCATGTCACATGTCATACTATGGATTATGCCACTTGTTTTGGCAGAATGGCGGGACAGATGACCATCCAAAGTCTGGACGCCCTCTAATGACCGAACCATAGCAATATACCAACACATCAGACTGCCCACTGTCCTGTGATATCCCTGGCAGTGAACTGTGACTTTATGCCTCTGACAGTGCAATTTACATGTTCTCCCTATTTTTTTCCAACAGTCCAAATACATGATTCCAGTCTATGACAGGGCAGGATGTCAGATAACACTAGATAAATGTGTTTTTCAGAAACTCAAACTGTTGCTGAAATGCACTGGACTGGGGAGTCTAAGGCATTTTCCGGATGACGTTACAGGTACATTATCACTCACTTATTACTTCTGTACTGTTAAACTTTGGTCTAAGCCAGGGTTCTTCAAATCTGGACCTCGATTCCAAATCCAGGCCTTGTTTTCAGTTCTCCCAGGTAGTTGTTTAATAATTACTGATTCTGATTGGTCAGAGGCTTCACACCTGGCTCAAAGGTAACAGAAGGCTGGAAAACCAGCAATGCTCGGACCTCGAGGACCGTGATTTGAATAACCCTGGTCTAAGCTTTTCTTTTTTGTTTTTTAACGACTGCTGAATTCCAGTTAATTTAGTGTCTTTATAACACGGCAGGTCCAAGCTCTTTTGATCGGGACAGAAGCAGCGATTCCCGGTGAGGCATAGCTAAGGAGACGGGAGCATGGAGGTGACAGAAAACCTACCAAAAAAAATACCAAAACTAGTGTAAATAACTGTAATGTCATGGAATACAACCAAAAATATTCCTTCTATTTTTTGCTCACATGCTCTTTTGCGCCCTAGACGATCGCCTATGTCGCCTGCAGGCCGGGCCAGCCTTGTATGTCAAACCTGTTTCTTAATCTTATCGTCATAAGAGAGATTTCTTACAGGCAAACGTTTATTTGTTGTTCAAGCCGAGTTACCTGAGATAGGCTCCGCCCTCGCGACTCTGACTAGAATAATTAATTGGAAGATTGATGAAAGGGTTGAAATTCAACCCGTTTATGCATCCTGAGCACACTTTACACCATATTCGATAGGGGGAGCGCTAACACTACTTTTTGCATTAATATAGTACGCTGTAAAACAGCATACATTGGATTAATGGGGAAATAATACATTAAATAGTAGTGCAATCCGCGCTAGCTGTTCTGTTGAAACACATCTTACTATTTTAAGTGTTTCTTTAATGTTTACACATGCCGGAATTGCAATTTTTACGTGCACTTTGTTTAATATAAAAAACTGCTCTTCCCCAGTGAAGTGAAAGAAAAAACGAGAAGACATTATTTTGTACGGTTTAGAAGCGATTTTCTGAACGATTTGAAGGGCTAGAGAGCAAGAAATTGTACGCTTTTAGGCCTGTAAACTGTCTACTTGGAATAAACAGCTCTGCACATCTGTTCTTACGTAAGCAGCAGCTTTATGGATAAGAAGAGAGACTTTATAAACCATCAGCAGAATTATAAATTGAAAAAGCAGCTGCCAGACTTTCCGGAGAGCACGGTAAACACTGTTCTCCAGAAATTAGCGGTTGCATAACAAAGCATTGTTTTCCTTTCCGCAAAGGTGGTCATGAATGTTAATGCTGCGTGGCCACTGTGTGTCACTTCATCGGTTACCTTTCGCTCCGTGACTTTGCATGCCTTTGTTTGATGTGGCACGGCACCGATCGGCCTGCTTTTCATTTTACATTTTGTTTGCTAGCCGATGATTGAGTCTGTACACATAATGCAGTCAGTTGCTCATCCCAAGCGTTGGGGCGGCTCTGAAACCTTACCTGATTACAAATCCGCAAGCCACCAGAGTGCCAGTTGTCCCCTTGGCGCGTCTGACTGCTTTTGATTAGCGTCGCGGATGTAAATGAAAAAGGACAGAGCGAAATCCATAATTACGGAGCTTGAGAGTAATGATGGCCAAGGGTTTCCTTAGCACCCGCTGCTGAGCTCAGGGGCTTGACAGACCTTTCCATCGTTATAGATATTAAGTAGGATAATACAGCGAACCCGCTGGTGCATTTTATTACAATCGCGTGGGAGTAGAGAAGAGTAATTAATAAGATGAATTACAATTGCTTTAGCACTTTGGCTTTTTTTTAATTGGAATCGTTTGTGTGCGAGGCAAAGAAATGTATAACGAGACGAAACGAGGAAACCTTTAATGAAGATTGAATCGGTGGCTTAACCACAGAGCAGGTTTGTGTGGTAACAAAACTTATACACATAATTATTTCTTTTTGATTGTAATTTGCCGCCCATGCCAAGCCTACGCAAGTTAACTAAATTGTTTATAATGTATGTGGGTTTATAACATCTATATATA
>JAODLC010000050.1:1762631-1781348 GCA_026781145.1 Hippopotamyrus pictus
GTCATCATAGCCGGCCACGGCAGATCCAGGACCAGCTAGAGGCCGATAAGGCCAGCTTTGAGATTATGAGAGGGCCTTACATAATGAGAGCCAAAGCACACACTCACTCGGAGTGTGTGTATGTGTGTGTGTGTGTGTGTGTGGGGGGGGGGCACTACGGTCCATTAGAGCTCAGTTATGTGTACCTAGGCTCTGTGTGCTCAAATCTAATCCTGTCTCATCTTCTTCAAGCTTATTGCTGCTGTAATGTGTGGGGTCCTACTGGTAGAATTCCAGTCTGTACAACTGGTAGCACTGAACTAGGGTCACCACCTAATCCATGTCGGGGGAGGGACACTATGAGTTATGACAGGGTTTGTCAACTGCCATTTCAATTAAAAAGACCTGGATTTCACTTTAGCACTGAGTTCTTGCTGTGTGCTGATTGGTCAGTCTCCTATAATCATGCATGTGTCACTAATGTTAATGCAAAACAGCCGGATGAGTCTTTCAGTCAAAGAAATAAACTAGTCAAAGCACAAGACGAACTGAACTATTTAGCCAATCACAGGAGCCTTTCAGTTTTAAAGTAGTTTGTAAAACCTGAAGTGGCTCATAGTGTCCACTGACATGGATTAGGTGGTCACCCTACTTTGAATCAATACAGTTTGGAAAACACAGGCTGAGATGAAGACGGGTCTGGTTGTGTCATTATGTCACGAACTGCATCTCTACAGGCCGTACATCTGACAGAGGTTCACACCTTCAGGTCTGGCAGGTAGCCACACCTTCCGGGAATTTCCATCTCCAACTGATCCGTGTCCAAGGATCCATTTAGCAACCCTGTCATGTTCTCTAGCACCAATTCTTTTCTATCCGCTTTTAACTGGGAAACAACATTTTCTAAATGATTTTTTTTTCTGGACTTACATTAAATGAAACACATTTGAAAAACTATTTAGTAAAGTAGGACATCTTGTTCCAATGTATGCTGCAAGGAGAAGGACAAATGCGCAGCATAATAAAGAAGCCCTCCTGTACAATTACTCAGCAATCCGGGGGACACTGAATTGCAGAAATGTTGCCCATTTGAATGGGAATGGGTCACGTGGTCCCCCAATGGCAAGTTCGTGGTTACAGAAAAAAGGCAGAGGAAAACTCAAGGCCGGCTCGATACAGTCCGCGCTCGTCACAAAGAGAGACTGCACATTTTATTAAAATCCATTTTCCCTGAACTAAGATCACGGTGTTGGAGGGAGTGTTTGGGGAGCGAATACAGGAAATACGTCTCAGCCTGTTTCCCTTCAGAAACTATCAATGCACTTCATGACATGAATATATAAAAATATAAATCTAGATTTATATATCGAAGTAATAGGTGTCTATCCATCTTCCATGTTCTGGAGTGAAAATCTCTAATTTATGAGCCCAGGTTACTGATAAGTAACCATCTCTGTCTCATATATTACGTCCAGTGATATATATCCTACATAAAGATATTGTAAGAATCCTAACAGCCTCACTAAGCAGCTTGTGTCAATCACTGTAGTATTACACATGGCACAGTTTAGAGTATGATTTCTGGCTCATCAGTGGCCCTGTAATTTACCCTTGCTGAGCAATATTCCCAGCTAATTTAATACCCTCCTCATCTTTTACTATTAGTTGCTATGGCATCTCATCCACTTCCTGTCATGTGACTTTTCACAAGCCAATCAGACTGCTGCTGATGGAGACACAATCCCTTCTTAGATCCCCCTTCAGACTTGCACCACCTGGATGGTCATACAACAGAACTGTAACAAGGATTGACTGAGATTTAACTTAATCTGAACACACCGAAACATTTGCACAATGGCTGCGGGCAAACTGCTTGGGTGAGTGAGAATACAACCCCCCCCCCCCATGTCCCGAAATCCGACATAAACACTCCACAATATATTTACAGTTGGTTTCTGTATCGTTAAAAAAAGCATTGTGAGCTGAAGTCAGATGCCCTTCCATCTCTGTTCATATGACCACCGAGCGACATAGACAGCAAGGTGAACAGGACGTCAGCGACAGTGGTGTAGCCTAATTGAAATTAAAATGCTTTGTAGCAGTACCATAAACAGAGCCTTAAACGACATTATATATTGGCAGATGGCACACAATAGCACACACTGAGCAAAGTTACAGGCTCCGGACACCTTGACAGCCCCCACCACCTGCATCCCACTCCGCTCTAATTTAATGAGGGGATGCGAAAGTAGAAACCATGACATGAAACACGAGTTAAATCGTACGCAAAGTGCAGCTCCTGAGCAGAGTGGAGGAACTGGAAGAATGAAAAATGGATGAAGCGCTGAAGCCAAGCAGCATGTTCCTTACAGACACCTGGGGCCGGTAGAGCGGGGTTTCAGATAAAGTGGGAAACCAGAAGCCCGCGGCCGGCGGCCATTCGGAGAGCGGGGCCCATTGTCCGTGTTCGGAGCGCCCTAGATTGGACCGGCAGGTGGGCCCGGCCGCCAAGCAGCTGTCCACGCTCTTCTCGCGTGGCAGGAAAGGCGCCCGCCTCCCCCCATATCCCCCCGGATCAGGTGACGCTCTGTCCGTTGGCAGCTATTGAGCCAGATGCGCTCGGAGCAGGTGTTTGGGGCGAGACGAGAGGCGGACGGCCGTGAGAGAGAGAGACGGTAAACAGTGCGGAGTGACGGCAGCATCGCCGCCCCGAAAGCCCCGTCACTCATCAAGCAGCGCTAATAACCTCAGACGTATAACAAACTCCCCTACGACACTCTGCAGTATTTAAAAGAAAAGATTCTGGCTGCAGGAAATGCTAATTTTTCCCCGTCTTCAGTATTTTCAAACATTTTCTTCGTAGAGATGGTGAATCTCCAACCCAGAGCTGATATTTCTGACAAGGCAGGGTTTAAAACATCAACAGCCAAATAAATGAGCTGATCCGGAAGAGCTGTGGAGTTTCATATTTATTAGAATAATGCCATTTTGTCGAGGAATCTTAAAAATAAGAGAGAAGAACAGTTTTAGGGTGAGAAGGGCTCCGGTTTGGTCCATACCCTCCAGGAAACCCATCCTGTGCGAAACAGGCTCGGCATCTGAAAAATCCGTCATCTAGGAGATGAGAAAATAAAGAGAACTTCTGCTTCGATGAATTCATTGCATATGAAGTATTAAAACGCTACCCCAGTGCGGAAGCGGAGAGTCATAGCTGCCCTCCATTTTGATCGTGGACATGTTACCCCCCCTCCCAAACTAAAGGGGGGGGGGTAATTCCAGGAGGTCAGGACTGATGTACAGTCAACTTACAGAAGGTGGAATTAATCCTTTTGCTACGTTGTATGATTCAGAATCTACATCTAAATAAATGCCTGTTGTCCTTATAAAAATAGTAACTTCATTCCCAGCTTTTCCTGGCTATTAGGGAAGCTGCTTTGTGAGGAGAGACATGCTTCAGTTTCGGGTGTCTACTGGCTGAATGCTGGCATGCAGGGTGACAGGACCGTCATCGAAAAACAGCATGACGAACTAGGGCAGGACCCCATCCGAACCCCCATCGCCATCCCAAAGAGCAGGCAATAAACCCCCCTCTGTCTCACCTCCAGGCAACTCGCATGCGTCTGCCTGTCATCGAGTGTCTCTGGCACTTACAGCTACGCTGACGTTCCTCGGTCACATGCTTCCGCGGGCCGTGGATCTGTTCAGTTCAGGCCCACAGTGCGGTGTGATGACAGTACCAGGGCTCAAACCGGCAGCTAGGCCCTCACGTGGGAGCACTTCTACTAGGAGTCTGAAGCTGGGTCCTCGCTCGTGGACGCAGGTGCTCCGGGGGGTAAACTCCGCGGACTCTGACAGTGATCCGACGGAGGTCCCTCCGGGTTCCAGGAAACGGGAATGCCAAGCAGGGTCCGGGCGGGAGGTTCTGGCAAAGGGCACGCAGGGGGAAGGTCGCAAGGGGAACGGAAAGGATCACCTGGCTGAGAGCGGGGGGGCGAGCGTGAGGCCGACGAGGGGCACAGGAGGTGCCGGAAAGTTCCCTGTGTTGTCCCCTGGCCCGACTGGGTGCACTGCGCGCAGGCCGGGGAATGCTGGCCCCGGGCTGGGAGGCCGCCCACGCAGTGACCGGGCCAGAACTGCAGGGCCTGGGGGGCGGAGATCGTCCTTTCCATCAGCAGTCTGAGGCCCCGTCCCAGCTCCGCCACCTCCTGACCCAGGGTGCTGACCTGAACGAGGAGAACACAGAGGCACGAGCTCAGGGACCTTCAGGACTCTTCTGAGATACCAGCAGGGGAAGTATGGAGAGTGTCGTTATGGGGAGTCAGGTAGCTAGAAAGTGTGCTGATCCTCCCTGAAAATGTCAATGACAGCAAATATAATCAAAACGTTAAAACTGTAGTTAGTGATCGCTTCCTTAAACTTACTGCCCATCTCCGATTTGACTGAACTGTTTTTACGCTCCTCCCAAGGTCTCTGCCTTTGGCGGTCGGCGATCGGGTCACAGAACGGGAGATGTGCCAGCTAACGTTCCGGTCGGCGTGGATCATCGGGTCTCTTCGGGACGCCGCGCGCACTACGGGACCTTGGCCAGCCCACCGTGATCGATGCCCGCCCCGGCGCTGGGAGCACCTTGAGGGCATAGGGTGGAGGCGTGTCGCAGGGGGCGCCGGCTGGCGCCGTCGCCGAGAGGGCTCACGGCCATCCGTCACGTCACGGAAGAGGGAGCTTCCGCAGCCGCAAAGGGGCGACGCACGGCGGGAACACACGGCTCCGTCAGACCAGACTCGGCGTGGTTACCCTCCCCCCAACCTCCTCATTTTAGAGCGGCCACACATGCTGCCATATCTGCAAAATCAAAGGCTGCCCCTCCGGGCTGCTGGTCACGATCCCCATGTCTTCCGAGGTTTTCACTCTGGTCCCTCTTAAATTATTCACGCAAACATAATTTCACCTCCCCCACTTCCCCATATCCCTCCGCCACCTTTAAACGGTTAAAGGATGAAAGGGACGATAATCCGTCTTGTTTCCGAATCGCTGAGTGAATAAATAATGCAAAGGCCAAGAGATGAAAAAGAGCGGGTAGCTTTACAACCTGCCCGCGATGGCGGAAGACGGCCAGCAGGGGTCGCCAGAGAGCGGGCATGAACCCCCTGCATCATAATCACTTAACGAGGCACCTGGACGCCGCCCTCGAACAGGAAGCTCCTGGAGTGCGGGGGTGGCAGGCGGCCGTGATGCTCAAGACCCAGACGGTACACCAGCGCCATGCCGAGAAAGGAAATGACATCGTTATGTTTGCCACGGAGCCACCACGAGAGGCACGGCGGGGAACTTTCCCGTTCATTCACCTGAATCCAAGTGGTGCAGAAGCAGATGGACAGTTTCACAGATTTAGCTCATAATAACCTGCTTTGTAAACGTCACATAAGTGATATTTGTTTTATGGATAAACTTCACTGCGGTCCTGTATTGGATAAGCAGTTGTGGAAAATTGACCTGAACCAGTGCACCACTGCGTAACACATTTAATTTTAATTACATATGTGATACAGAGACACACTATAGGTTGGGTTGAGGTCAGGTGACCAGGGTTCTTATTCAGGTCACATGTTTCTTATTTCCAGTCATTCTTATCTTTCAAAATACAGGCCCCCAGACCCTGACACCCTGTAGAAGCCCTTTTGCAACCCCCTCTTGTTTCCTCGTGCACTCTGTCCCTGTTCGGGTGGCAAAACAGCTGCTGCTTTTCACTCCCCACCTACCCGAATTCTGTTACACTCGTCCCAGCTTCCCCAAATAAAATCCCCAAGCTTTCCTCCCGTCCCGTGACTCCGCCTGCCACCCCACTTGGAGTGGAGCATCTGCCTTGAAAGAGTTCTCTCTGGTCAGGGCAAAAACAGTAGCGACTGAAGTCCCAGGGTGACCCCGCTGACCTACCTAGCGACAGGCCGCGCAGGTTCCAGCCGAACGGACGAGGGTGAACGAGTGCACCGATGACCAATGCGAGTGCCCCCCCCCTTTGCCCTCACAACCTCCACACCTGAGAGGAGGATTCTCGTGCATCCCCGTGCTGGGAGCCAGCTGGTCCTCTCCACGGCATCCCAGCGCGCAGACCAGAAGGACACCAGTACGGTGCGGGTGAAAAGGCGAGCCCCCGCGGGTGACTCATCTGATAACACGGGAAAAAAGATCCCCCCCCCCCCCATCACCTGCAGACTGTCAAATCCACTTCCTAGAAAACTGGACAAAAATCCCAGAGATTCTGCCAGGCTCCTGGGGTGAGGAGGCTTTTTCCATTATGATTATTTTTTTAACACATACAAACCCCTCCAGGGGGGGTGTCAGAAGGTATTCTCGTTAGCTGTGATTTCGCTTTCAAACTGTCCTTAAAAAAAACCAATCTGGAATTCATTCCCTGCCCGGGCTCCTTCTCCTCAGCTCACCGCGGCCCCAAACCCCCGCGGTTTGTGGTGTCGCCCACAGCCCGCCGCGGCCGCCTCGCCGTAGCGTACCTCCCGGCTCAGCTGACGTAACTCTCCTTTCGTTTCCTCGACTTTCGCTGCCAGGTCCTCCGTGCTAACCATGCTAACCTTGCCAAAAATATCTGCGGTGAAAAAAAACAAAACAAAACAAAAAAAACAGATTTTTTTATGTGTAACGTGTTACTTCGGAAACACATTAATGGGTACTAGACACCTCTCAAATTCACAGGAATGGAGACAGAGTAAAAAAAAAAAAAAGACCAACGTGGTAAAATCACCTGCGGTTTGTGAAGGATTGGTAGTCGGGTGCTGTCGGCTTGGGGAGACCCTACAGGCCGAGGAATCTTCAGCTCCATTGTTATCTTCTGTTCCATCCACAATCCTGCACAGCAACACGGACAGACAGCGTGAACAACAATCCCCGCCTGCTTCTAAATTCAGCTGTGTGCTTCGTAGGCTGTTTCATGGTCCTCGAACTTCATGCTGAGCGGCCAATTAAATTTTTCTTATAGCGCCCCCTAATGGCCACTGGTTGATAATACTCTGTGGACAAACTAGGCTAGACACTGACAGGAAGGACCACGTAGGGTGAGACGAAGGAACTTCACCTGGGGCTGAGATCTGAGGGGTCGAGGCCACTGACATTGGAGTGGGGACCATTGGGATTCTTGGATGGGTTCCGGTTGTTCCTGTCCCATGTCGGTTCCTGCCTATTGGAGGACTTCCCCACACACCTGTCCCTGTTCCTCTCTGTGTCTGGAGAGAGAGGAGTGGACTCATCTTCCTCCTCATCCTCCTCCTGGTCCTCTATAATGGACGCGTAGCGCTTGATGATTCTCCCGTTGCCTTTCCCATCCATCTGGAGATGGAAATCAATGGCAGCTGTTCAACAGGATAAATGACCAGCCAAGAAAGCTACATTCTGACACATAATTAAAAGTTTCTAAATAGTAATGATGATGTAACCAACTATTTGTAAAGTTCTGCATCATGAAACATCCATTTTAAATAATTTCATCATTTCTAAATGGACAAATACATTCATTTATGATGCTTATGTCATATATCCATTCATGGGTCATGGTGAGCCAATCCCAGTCAGCACAGGAACACCCCAGACAGGATTTCAGCTCATCACGAGGTACACGCTTACAACAAGCAAGACACTGATCCACCTGAACCACATGTCTTATTTGTACCTAAAGATGATTTCAGACTATGAATGAAGCTGAATAAGGCAGTGGACCTGGTTGAAAGCAGGCTGTTAATGACACGGGGATCTGCGGCATAACTGTCAGTAACCCTATGGGGGCACTGTGTGGTTCAGTCGTCATTGGCCCCCTAACCGGAGACTCCAGAGACTGACTGACCCTGCTTTCTCAAATGTACATCATTTTAATTGAAAGAATAAATAAATTAAATAAATTAATAAGTAAATGTACTACGGGTAATATCACATATGAATACACAAAGGACTGAAATACCATCCATCTTCCGTAATGGCTTGTCTAATACAAGGTCTTGATCAACCTAGAGTGTATCTCAGAATGCACAGGGCTGCAATACGATTCCTCTGATTTAGGCTCTAGGATGTACATTGTGGGTAATTATAACTGGCATGTGCCGTGATTAAATGTAAAATCAAGGGCCCACATCTGCCTACAGAGTAGAACTTTCCAGAAATGCTGAGCTGAGGCATCATAGGGTCCCTCTGACCACCCAGTCGCGAGGCAGCAGCGACACGGGCATTTAACGGGCTGGATCGTGTTCCACTGCAGTGACCTTTAGGATTGCTGGACAGTCAGGAAGGCCAACATAACCAGGTGAGGCAGGGTGCGGGCTTGGCCTGGACCACGTCAACCGCCGGGCAAGAACGAGCGATGAAAAGGTTCTTGGAAAAAAATGTGTGAAAATACTAATCTTTTTCAGAAGCTGAGAAGCCCTGGCAGAAAACAGGTAGGCTCATTATCAGGCAGGATTAATTCTTTTTGCTTCAGTGACTTTTGCATCAGGTTAAGGTGGTCATGGGTAATTAATTAAGGTCACTGGCATAAACTGTGACACTGATCCAGCGATGGTCTGGAATAAGAGTTTTTCTTTCTGTTGATTCATTGAGCAAAAGTTTTATGTGATACTTTCCTACATAAGAAAACCATGAATAAATTTCATATGAATTAGATCCTTCTTTAAAATATTTCAGTCTGAATTGACCTTTTATTTGGTAGAGATACTTATAATACAAATATATCTTCTCGATCAAAATTCCGGAAGGCCACAACAGAGGGTGTGAAACAACAAATTTAGAAGTTTCTGGAATAACAAAATGTTTTGCAATGCGCAACATTCATAGGATGTATGGAGCGATATTGCAGCTTATTGGGTAACACCCTGGCAGGGTTGTGGGTTCGATTCCTGGTTATTTCCTTTTCTGTGTGGAGTTTTTATGCCCATTTTCTCCTGCAGTTACAAAATACGCACTTTGATCAGCTGGTGTGTCTAAACGGATTTTCCTGTGTGAGCCTGTGCCCTGCCAGGGTGCCCCCTCCTGTCTGGGTGTGCCCTGTCACCTGTTCTGTGCTGCCTGAAGCAGTTTCCAGTAAGCGGTTATGAAAAATGCAGAATGAGTGCAGAACATCAATAATCTATATTTGCATATAAAGTAGCTGTAACAGTCTGGACACACCTGCTTTTAATGCATTTGTCCCTGTTTTAGGTAAGTTATTCACCTTGTAGTAAAAGGCCTTGAGGCAATGAAGTAATACATATCAAATATTGCAACAATGAGGAGAGGTTTTCAACATCTCAAAATGCTCTCAAATTTCAGACTCTTCAAAAAACCCCATTTGGCTTCTCCAACAGTCCTGAAGAAGGTTCCACAAGTTCTAGGTACAAGTTGGCTACCGTGTCCTTATGCTTCAATCCAACTCATCCCTAAGCAGCTCTATAGGGTTTAGGTTGGGGGGGGGTTGTGGGGGCCACAGCACTCCCTCTCTTTCCTGTTCACAGGATAATATAGTAATTACATACCCGCGTGATGCGCTTGGATCATTGATAAACAAATGATATTCAGTGGGCGGGTTAGGACTTTTCCCTGGTACTGTTTGTACATAAAATACATTTCTATGAAAATACATTAAATTGTATTAGTTTTTTACGTTTCTTCAGAACTGAGCTCTGATCTGTACTAGCTGATTAAGAACATGCGGAAACAGTTGCTTTATATATCGCTCCATAATTTCAGCATAAAATGGTTTTCATTTTTTCTCTTTTGAATAATGGATGATCCCTTTAGAGCAGAGGATAATTCAGCACAAAAATTATAATGGCGTTTACGCTCACTTTAAATATTCTCTCCACTTCATCTCTCTCCTGCTTCAATTTCCACAATTAAGTCTTTAACAGGGAACATCCTTGTCTGTTAGGGCTGCTTTTGGCTCTGATCTTATTGGTCTTCGAGTAGGCAATGATGTAATCACTACTGCAAATATACTATATGGTGTTTTTAATGAATGGACATATTTCATGCACACATACATTAATTTATGCTGCATGTATCGATTATCCATGACTGCTTATCCAGTCACAATGACATTTTCCGTGATGCTTTTATGCAAAGTGATTTACAGTAGGGGGAAAAGGTTCCAATTTCTGCATGTTCCCTGAGATTCTAACCCACAACCTTTGCATTGTCAGGAGAAGGAGCTGCTTGTTGAGATACAGGAGCGATGAGCCTAAACCCTACCCCAGGAAGCACAGGGCATCAGGCAGGGATGGGCCTCCGGTCAGGTCCAAGGTATACCCATACGCAAAATCAAACAATTTGGGTGATTTAAAGAGACAGCCACCTGACCACATGTTTTTGGGTTGGGGGCAGAAATTGAAGCAGCCACAGTCTGACCCCCAGTCCCAGGGGTGTGAGGTGACACAGAGCCACCTTTATATGAAAGCATGATGATGAAAACTCAGCTGGACTCAGCCGCTTTGTGGTCCGTACCTGGGGCAGTGAGGCTTTGCTTGACCATCTCGACATCACCTGCAACAAAATCGACATTTCATCATAAATCAGAGGTGCAGCCCCTTTAACCGGCGCTGACATATTACTGGGCGGCGTGTTTATTATGACACTCACATCGCATAAAAGACAGGCGTGGGACAAAAAATACTTTTACCGTGCAGATTTTAAAATGGCTACAGCTACTTAAAAAGTCTATTCACGGGTGGAAAAAGATGGCTGTCTTCCGAAGTGATTAATTTGACAAGGATGTGTCAAGTCTCTTCCTGGCTGCCGATTCACTTTGCACATTTCAGGCTGCTTAGGAAATATATGAAAGCGCTTCATTCCAATCAAGGTCAAAAAGCTGGACCACTTTGGGGGAAAAACACAAGCAGCGGCTCCACAGCGGAAGAGGACATGGTGGAATGTTAGGGTGGGCGCCAACCTCAATTCGCTGTCATTTCCCAGAAACCAGAATGAATTTATACATCTTTTTGTGAAGCCCAAGGCAAACGTCACCACCAGCACCCCCCCCAAGACAAAACAAAATCGGTTTGCTAAGTCGGCACCCCACCAGAAGACGCCAATCAGAAGATGGCCGCTGCCTACATCACCTGATGGGTTGACCAGCACTGCCATACAAAGACAAAATGCAGAAACCACATATTTTTATTGAAACTAAATTAAGTAGAAATTGGGTCTCTTACAGTCTGTTTTATCTTATGACAACAGCCTTTGCCTACATACTACACCAGGCATGCAGCCATGTAGTCAAATAACAACTGAATGCCCCCCCATACCCCCCTTTCCCCTCCGAGAGGGACCTATCGGCAGAGGTGGGTAATTTGGGTCGAGAGTGTAAAAATCCAGACTAAGATTTTGTTTCAACCAACCAGTGGCGTACTCTGTACCTGTGAGTCTTTATGCTGAACTGGCGGGTTGAAACAAAATCTTGGTCTGGAATTTTACTCTCTGGATCTGAACTACCCACCTCTGCCTTTGGGTGGGGCCTGTATTACCCATACGGATGGGCAGTCAAAAACTCTGAAGTTGCTTTTTCTCATTTTCAAGGTCAGTGTGGTTACGGCGTTTTGCCTTTGCGGATCAGCCAACGTCTACAGAACTGTCACTGGCACCGCAGACAACGGGGGGGAAGCGATACTTGCGTGGCTCTCGTGCCCCTCCCGCAGATTGTAGGTAAGGTCCCGTTGGATGTCCTGCACGAAGCGGTGTGAGTACTCAGGGTACAGGTCCAGCACCTCATAGAGGCCCTTCAGGCTGATGCACTGCAGGTCGCAGTAGGTCAGGGCCTTGACGTCCGCGTTGGTCTTGATGACCCGGTCATCAACGGCCATGTTTGCTCCAATCAGGTCACCTTTTCCTGGAAAGGAGATTTATTTTTTAAGAATGTTCAGCTGCAGACAGAGGAATACCCGGTCTGGGTTCTTCAGAGCCTCCTGTTCTTCACCGCGGGTGCTCTCTTACAAAACGACGCTATTTGCCAAGCCGGTAGCAGTGACCCCTCGTGCTGCCACGTCCGCGGCCCCCCCACAGGCCGCCTGCTGGGGATGCTCTTTGACAGGCCCGGAGGCGACGGCGCTTTTAGGCAGCAGAGGATCTCCGGCAGAATCGACCAGAGTCAGGATGACCTTCTCGCGTGGCTCTCCGTGGAGCTCCAGCACGCTGGGAGGCGCCGTTAGCCGCCACGATTCGCGGCACCCTCCCGGAAAAACCACGGCCATATGCCGGTGCGCGGTTTCTCGATCCTGGCTTGTATTAAACACTTTACAGAGTCTGTAAGTTTAAGGTCAAATTCACAGGACCGCAATCATTTAATATATCTAAGAAATATACTTTAAAAGAAAAAACACAAATACATCCAATCCATCCAAGTCTACGCGGTCACGGTGCGTCTGGAGCCTATCCCAGAATGCACAGGGAAGGAGCACCCTGGACAGGTTTCCCATCCATCGCAGCCATATGGACAAATAATATAATAAAAACCAGACCGCTTCAGCACGCCCAGGCAAACAGACCTACTTGAACAGATTTTATAGTGTGTAATTACATTTTTAGACAAGCCTACAATGACATCGATGAACCCCTCCCCGTTCTCCAAACTGCCCCCCCCTTCCCTAGGCCAAGGGCCCCCTCCCTACCCAGGATGGCCAGCACCATGCCGCCCTTCAGCACCTCCATGGAGCCCGAGCAGACGAAGAAGATGGCCTGCAGGGCATCGCCCTGCCGTAGGAGGTACTCGCCCGGGGCGCAGAAGGACGTCTTGATGTGGAGCGAGAGGGAGCGCAGACACCCCCTGCTGGCCGAGGCGAACAGCGACAACTGGAGGATCTCCTTGTTCAGGTGCATGGTGATGTCAGAGCGCAACTCGTCGGGGAAGTCTTTCAGTAGCTGAGTATATCAATAAAAAAATGCACCTGTGAGGACACCCCCCCCGCTCCGTCCACATGATACGTCTCACACTGACGCCTGTTTTGCTTGCATTTCACATAGCAGACACTTTTGTTTTCAGAAAGCAGGGTCAGCCAACTGGAGAGCAAATATCCAAAACTCACTTAGACTATATTTTGTTGCTTTTGAGAAACAAATGTCCTAGTTTGTCAGGTTTTTGCTCATCATATGCTACAGTATTAGGAACCAAAACTCACTCAGTGCTCATGTGACACAACAAAGAGCATAGATTTCCAAAATTCAAAAAAAAAAAAAAAGTCCACAAAAGTGTGAGGAAGTTTAGGGACCTCGCTCTTAAGCAGGGAGCTCAGCGTCTTGCTCGATGGCCCCACAGTGACATCACTCTACAAACCCACTGAGCCAGACACAGCTACCCAGCAAAATCCGCTGGGCCAGAATGGAACCAGTTGCCTAAGATGGCCTGGCTTTACACTTCCTACCAGCTTAGCCATCAAAGGAGGAGAGCTTATGAAAAAGGAAGAAAACTTGTGAAATCTGCAACAACGGCAAACTTCTGTAATATCACTGTGGGAGTAACAGGAACAGCATCTCAACACAGGAACAGCACCACAACACAGGAACAGCACCTCAACGCAGGAACAGCACCACAACACAGGAACAGCACCTCAACACAGGAACAGCACCACAACACAGGAACAGCACCTCAACACAGGAACAGCACCACAACACAGGAACAGCACCTCAACACAGGAACAGCACCACAACACAGGAACAGCACCACAACACAGGAACAGCATCACAACACAGGAACAGCACCACAACACAGGAACAGCACCACAAACATGTTGGCCTGCTTCTTAATAGCTGATATTAACTGATGTCCCTAATCCAGTCAAACGCATCGAGGGTTGATACATGACATGTCCTTGGAGTCAAGGTCGCCCTTGCTGAGTGCCTCTGCGGAGAGGGCTCTCGCTGCCTCAGGAGAAGGCTATTGATCTGTCGTTAGGACTTGTGCTCTCTTCATAAAGGAGCTTGTGGAGAGGAACGATCCCTAATAGGCTTCACACTGTAAACAGAGCCACTGATAAATGAACTCCGCCTCTGTTTCAATGTTCTCTTCCACCGGGGATCAATAATTCAGCTTGAAACTCGCTTCGACACGCCAGCAGGTCCTCGAATCAGGAGGCAGACGCTTACGGTTGCGTGCGGAGATTCGGGGCTTATTCCTCAACACGCCGCCGAACACGTTATCAGACGGGGATCTTATATCGCTTATATCTTATATCAAAAATAGATATACTTTAATCTAGAAAGCACCAAATCTGTCAAATTATATGATCAATGATTCATATAACCCAGCTTGGCCGTAATCAAGATTCATATTCATAATTCATCATACGTTAGAATGATATTCAACTTTAAACTCCTTCAACCTCGATGTAATCAGCGCTGGCAGCTCTGAAGGTGAGACGCGGCTCATATTTCAGTCGACATGTCATCAGAGGGAGGTTTAGGGAGGGGGTGGGCTGCGTAAATGGGGCAAGGTCGGAGGAACGGCAGGGGGCACCTCGTTGGAGTCGATGCCGTGGTTGACGGACCAGGTGGTCTGGAAGTACTCCAGCATGCGCTGCTTGAGCTGCTGGGGCAGGTGGTGCACCCTGATGAAGTCCTTCAGGTCCTTGGTGCGCGTGTGGTAGAGAGACCACCGGGAGTACATGCGCTGGATGATGGCCGTCACGTTGCCGAACACCAGGGCATGCATCAGCGCTGTGGGAGGGAGGGGTAGGGGGGCTGTTAGTCTCATGAGAGGGCTTCCCCCAAACACTCTCTAGCTCCTCTACTGGCCAACACCAAATCCTACTGGGTCGGTTTCAATCACAGATTTCAGATCTGCCAAATTCATAAGGAATCATAAACAGACTCGGTGCCATCAGTCCATCAGGCTAAAAAAGGGGGCCGTCTGGGGCACCATATTCTAAGGGGGCCCTTCGTAAGCATGTCATTTAGTCTCAGACAGGGGGTGGCGGCAGGGAAGCCTGCCTGGGACATCACATGGAATTCAACCAGTACTGGGTGTGAGAGCAAGTACAACAGAATTCATGGATAATTCATGTACCCTGTGCTTTCATAAACATTTCACAAGAAGCGCTCCACCAGGAAAAAGCTGCACGCGCCTACTCATGTCCTGAAACACCTATTCACGGCTGTATTCATGCATGTTTCATGATAGCGAAAAGTTACTATAATGCATCATAAGTTATCTGAAACTGAAGTAATTTATAAAAACATTCAGAATGCATTATTATGCATTCATAAAGCGTTATAAACATGGCTATAATTGTTTATAGAAAAGCATTACACATTACAGCCATGTTTATTAAACATTATGAAAGCCTTATGAAGCGCTCATCTGTAGTGCCCTATAGTTGTCTATAGCACCTTTATAAGCATCTTTAGTGCTTATACCGACCATTATAATGCATTATAAAGGTATCTATAGTACATTATAGCATTCATAATGCACATGGCTATAATGTGTTGTGCCTTTTGATAAATGTTTATAGCCATGGTTATAATGCTTTATCAATGCATTATTATTTGTTATGAATGTGTTTATAAATCACTAAAAACATGGCCTTAAGAAAGTTTAACCTTTAGGTCTAAAAATACAGGTAAGTGTGATAGATGGATATTTTCATGGCGGCGATACTGAAGTGCGTTACTCCCGTAGAGTCCGGGCAGATGTTCTCCTGACCTCCGATCAGCATGGTGCAGATGGAGAAGATCTTCTCAGCGTCAGTGTTGGCCGACACGTTGCCGAAGCCCACGCTGGTGAGGCTGCTGAGCGTGAAGTAGAGCGAGGCGACGTAGACGCTGCGCAGAGAGGGCCCCGCCGTGCCGTTGGCCCCGCCCTCATACGGCGCCTCCAGACGCTTCCCGAGCTCGTGCAGCCAGCCTGCCAGCCAATCAGCAACGGGGACAAGGTGGGCCGGGGAAAGAGGAGCACTCCCGTACTCTGCCTCCAGGTGGCGCTAAAAGGCGAAAGGTTTGGCGGCCTTGCTTTTGCGCCCCAAAACAGAATCGACACGCAGCACAAAGGGGGAGAGCCAGGGAGCAGGGCAGCGAAATCCCAATTGCCAGCATAACCTCGTTCCCCTCAAGCTACTTTAATCCTAGATGATGCGTCTCCTTTATGCAAAAGAGGCTTCCACTTTCGGACTAAGCGACAGACAGTTTGTCCTCCTGCACGGGTTCAGCTGAAACTACGGTGGGGAATCTACAGGGCCAAGAAAGTATTCTTTTTTATGCGGCTGCCTCGTCTGAGAAACAGGACAAGTGACACGCGCAGGTACAAAACATACAAGCGACAGGACGGGTAAGGTCTGGGACCTTGGGGGAGGGATAGCCCTGTCTCCATCCAATCACAAAATAAACAACTGCTTCAAGTGTATTTTAAATATTAAAGCATGAAAAAGTATAGGCTAACCTAATACAAGCTTTGTGCAGAGATCTAGCATCCAGCTAGGAGTGCAGTTGCAGCCAAGAGTCGTATAAAGATTGACATCCGCAGGATGGGATACGACAGGCCGCCACGGACGGTCGACAGACCCTCACCGATGTCCCAGGCGAAGCCGTTAGCCTCCATCTCCTTCTTGCCGATGACGTACCAGATGCAGGCCATCCAGTGGGCCAGCAGAGCGAACATGGACATGAGGAGAGTCAGCACCACCGTGCTGTGCTGCGAGTAGCGGTCCATCTTCTGGAGCAGGCGCAGAAGCCGGAGGAGCCTCACCGTCTTCAGCAGGTGAACCACAGACACCTGCATGGCCACAGAGGATGGGGGCTGAGACCTGGGCAGAATTAACACAGTGCCAGGACAGCACACATGCAAGTATACAGGGGCGGGGCCACAAGGGCCCTCCCCCAAGCTGAAATCTGATTGGCCCCCTGAGTGCCCCTCCCCTGGCACTCACTAATTCAAAACATATGATTGTTTTGAACATTAATAATAAGGTTGGCCCCTCTGCATAAAGTATGACCCCCCCACCAATGCCACCCACCATAAATAATCCTAGAATGGCCCCTGCCATCACAGTCCTCCAACTAAGGGGAACATGACTTTGTGACGACTCGAATACCTTCCCTGGGTCTCAAATTAGTTCTGCATTAAAAAGGACATTAACCCACTTCACCTTCAGTCCATAACCTCCTATAAACAGAGTTCCAAAGTGCTGACGCCGCCTAGACTTTAAAAAAGCGGATAATACGTCAAGCCAGCTAAAGAGCTGCGGTGGGTCTGAAGCTCCCGTAAATCAGACGGGGCCCAAAACAGCCATTTGTCCACGCAAAGTCTTTTAGGGGGCGGTCTGGCCACTCGCACAGGAGATGCTGGAAGCGATGAGGAGAGAGGGAGTTTATTACCGACTCCGGGGTTCAGTGGTTAGAGGGGCAGTGCACCTGAACCTGCGCTCCGTCTGGATAATCTGGGCAGCTTGCAGTGGGGCACTGGGGAATACGCCCGTCTTTCTTTCACATCTAGCCCCCCCCAGGAGTCTCTCCCTCCCGCAGTCAGGAGAAGCTGATTTTAGGCAGCATGATAGGAAATGCCAGGCACCCCCAGAGGTTGGGCAGTAATACCAGGGGACCTCTGGCTCAGCCCATAATTGCCAACCCCAAGTTTCAGCGAGACGTCCCGGAGAACGCCGACGGCCATACTCCATCACACCAGACACCAGAGACCAGCACCGGCCCACCGTAATTAGGCTCGGTGGAACAGGCCCGCATTTGATTTCCTGTTCTTCTTGGGGTGGGGAAGGGGGCATTGATCAGGGGACATGTCTGATGTGGAGAGGAAAGAGTTGGAACCCTGAAAACCGCATTCCCCTTCCGGGGAAATGGTATGACCCGCTCTGTAGCAGCATGACAACGGAATTCTGGGAGAAAAGAAAGCTGGACTCTGAGTTCTGGGCTCAGCTTGAAACAGCCTGCTGCTGATACACATAGATTTACACTAAAATTAGCCAATATTAGTCACCAGTTATAAGCAGTTCTCAGAAATATAAACATACTGTAGTGGGAGATGTGTGTGCGCATGTGTGTGTGTTTGTGTGCGCGCGTGTCTGTCTGTGTGTGTGTGTGTGCATAATAGTCAAATGTTTCAGGGCTCATTTATCAGCAGAGCCACCTTCCACGCTTCCTGGCATGCCAGGGATCTCTGCTGACAGGCTGAAGTGCTACCAAATTAGAAACTGGAGCTTTTTATTCCTTTGCCCCTAAACGCACCACGAAGGTAACAGGCGCTAGGGATGGTGATGCCACTTTTCAATCGGATTCAATCCAACACCAAGGTCGCTATGGCCTTTATCAATCACAATGCCAATATTCTGTGCCAGCCCAACCCTGAGGATAAAATTTGCCGAGTTGGCAGCAGTGTGTGCCAGAGGATTGATCATCCCATTTCCCCAGTACCTGGCCCTGTCCCCCCCGCTTATGGGCGGCCCCACCCAGTAGTAGCTCATGCCCTTCTCCCAATAATAATATAAACGTTTAAATCACCAGGTCAAAAAAAAACAATATTTTTATGTTAAAACTGATTCTCAAAATGAAACATTCAGATTGAAAGAACTGATACCGCGGTACTGATCCAGAGACGCGTAGCGGGAACCCACCACGCTGACTTTGAAGGCGTAGAGCAGGTCGAACGGAAGAGCCGCCACCAGGTCGATGACGAACCACGTGGTGACATAGTGCACACAGATCAGCCGCGCCTCGAAGATCACCTGGCCGGACTTGCTGACGTAGGTGGTGCGGAAACTGAAGACTATGTCTGTT
>JAODLC010000050.1:1781384-1793874 GCA_026781145.1 Hippopotamyrus pictus
GCTATGACTAGCTTATAGATAAATAACATTGAACAATCATAACTGAGAGTCTTTCTTTATGTATTTATTTTCCACAAGACCCAATTCTCAATCTATGGTTGCACAGAAAAGGCCCTGGAACAGAAGACATTCAATCCCTCCCCCTTTTCACACAGCAAATCAGCTTGCACAAGGTAGGAGGGCTAAGTGCTGATTGGAAGAGCAGTGTGACTGTTATCACCAGCAGCCAGGGACTCATTGACTGCTGAGGGCACTTCAGGTATAAATCCTTCTCTATTGGATTTCTTTGGCACGGTGAGGCTGATTTATTTATTTAGCAAACAGATGCTTAGGGTCAGCCAACATCCAGTATCCCTGGAGCAATTGGGATCAAAGGGCTTGGTCAAGGGCCCAAAAAAGATTTGATTATTCTGCTGACTGTGGGATTTGAACTCATGACCTTCCTGATACAGATCCCAAAACCCAGTAAGTTACCATTGTTTGTTTCCAGTCTGAAACAGTGAAGACAATCCAAAATGGACACCAAAGGGACTGCCCTACTCAGAAACTTATTGATTCTTTTTATACTATTGATTTTTGCTTGTAAGAGGCAAGAAATCAGTCAGCAGTCAATTACACAGAAGCATTTTATGGGGGATAGAATTACATTTTACAAACGACGTATAACATAAATCTGACCTATTATGAAGAGTATCTCCACAGCGATGTCGCTCACGGTGGTGCTGCGCGTCAGGTCATCGTCCCCGATGAAGCAGACGTTGTATGGGACAGTGACAGCCACGTAAAAGGTGGCGAGCAGGATGAGCCAGTCCCAGCCCGCCTTGAAGGTGCTGTAGTGCAGCAGGATGAACTTGGATTTCTTAGCGTCGGCTACCTTATATTCCGGAAGCGCCGGGGCGTCCCCGAACACGTTCTGGCGGGTAAAAAAGCGGAAAAACAAATGCAAATAACTGCTGTTTTAACACTCTCTGAATATCGGCAAGAAAAAAACTGCATTAAAGCGTCTGACTTTCTATTTTTAATAATTCCATTATTACTTTTATTTTTCTTTAAAAAAAAACAAAAAAAAAAACAACAAAACTGCAGCACTGTAATTTAATTTAATTTAATTTAATTTAATCGAAGGTACAGCACTTGTACCCGCTGCTGTCGGGTTGATTTGTTTGTGAGCTTTTCATGTTATGTGATGGCGACGGGTGATTATATTATTTTGCGTGACACGTTTGGCCCTTGCCTGACTGACGGACAGAGCTTTGTTAGACTGACAGAGAGCTAGCTAGTGCGGGGGGGTGTCGGGTGGTCGGGGGCTCGGTCACGAGCGCTGCTCATTACCAGCAAGCCGGTCTGCCGTGCGGGGGTTTGATCGGTGCCCTGAACTTGGGACTTTTTTGTGGAGAGAGTGCAATTTCAGCGAAACAGTAATTTTGCGAACTAGTTGTCTTACCAGGTAATGATGTTTGTGATGGCAATTGTGACTTCAAGCGCCAATGTGTTTATTTTGAGCTCTGCATTTAAAAGGTTCACTTTGTTTAAATAATGTTTTGGTTTCTTCTATACTTGTAAGCCATCTTCCCCTATCAACAACATGCACTCTCAGTCTCAGACACACGCAGTGGTCATCATCTTATATAAGACCATTTTCGTGGAGCGTTCTTTGCGTGAGATTCCCCCGGCAAACTGCGCCATGTCGAACTCGGGCAGTCGGCGTATCGCCACACAGGCACGCACTTTATTCAGCTTGATCTTGCCCTTCTTCTTGCGGTTCTGCAGGTGCCCGGAGATGTGGTAAAGCACGGTGCCGCTGCGGATCCTGGCCGAGCCGAACGGGGACCCAGTTTTCACTCTCCCCCTGTGTTTCTCTGGGGAGGGAAGATCATAAAACTGAAACGTAAAGCCTGAGGACACTGTAGGCTGCTGTCCTTCATGCAGGCCGCTGCTCTGAAACAAATTATACAACACGATGGATCATTGCTAGCTAAGAAATAACTGAATCCCGTATCTTATGAATCCAGAAAAGGTCATGTAAGATTAATTTCCCTATGATATTAAAAATTATCCAGTCTCTTTCGGATGTAAAAATCACATATTCATTATATTTGTCATATTTTATCTCACACATACATACAAACACACCCACACACACATATACATATATAAATTTTAAGCAAGTACATTTTTGATACAAATGATAGAATATATCACCAGCAATAATTTAAATATTTTTGACATCGAGACCAGCTTATCCTGTCTCGTGCCATAAAGCATCATGCGATCCACAAGGCTTCGCACTGGAAAAGCAGGTATGGAAAAATGGACGGATGGATGAAATTTAACAGGTTTTCAGACCATTTGTTTTGTTATTTTTTTAATGTGGTCCCTGGATCTTGACTGCACAGTAATGTCAGCAAACTGGACACTAATAGCAGAAGACATGGATTCCAGCAGGTTGCAGGACTGCAGACATGGACATGCCTAATGAGGAAATTCCAGATTTCCGAGAAGCGGAAGCTACAGGATTAAATATGGTTACAGAGGGTCTCTGGCGAGGCTGGCTAGTGTTTAGCATCTGATCAGCGTCTGATGCAATGCTGCGAATGCAACTCAGTGGCCCCGGAAAGTTCCGCCTTTGTGAACATTATTGCGATCATCTGCAACTCTTAGGAGGTGAACGGCGTCAGTCAGAAGCTGCACAGGAACCAAAAATCATCTTAAATTCTGCGAGCGGCCAGTGAAGCACGAGATCCTAAGCTGGTAATGAATTTCCCCATTTCTTTATAACCACCAAGGCTGACTGGAGTAACTGGGGGTGCCCCTGCCCCCCCCACTCATTCTCAGAATGAAAGCAGGGCAGATGAATGGTGTCCTGCAGACTGAGCTTATCTAGGTCAGCCTGACTGCTGCAGGATTTCCCTTCACCTCCAGTGCATTTGGTGACCCCCAAAAAAAAAAAAAAAAAAAAGACCGTATTTGGACTCAGGCCAACCTCATCGTGGTATTCACGTCTTTACACCTCCTTTACTAATTCCCCTGGAGGCTCAATTTCTGAGGCACCCTACCACATGGAACGACGTGAGGACGCCGCCTGGTTTTACCGCGGAAGCTTCTAGAATAAGGACGAATGATTAAGTAGACATGGATTTCCTCTTTCGTCTAATAGCAAAATGGATGATAAATCCTCAGTATTCGGTTTCATTTGTAAGCCATTGCAATGCTGCATTATCTGCCCGCTGTGAGCATAACACCAGTACAAAAAACATCAAAGGAACAATAAAACCATTATTAATGACGCAAATACAAACCCTCCCTCTTGTCTTCTGGAACAATCTTAACCTTCGTGTCGGTGATGTCCTTGAAGGACGCCAGGAAAAGGACCACCTCCCCCTTCTCGTTCTTGATCGGGACGATGTCCAACAGGCACCAGAACAGCGCACCTGCGGTCACACGCACACACAAACACACAGAATCACGGCTCACAACATTCTTATTAGAGTTCTAGATGCTGAATGCGGACAGAGTAACAATGCTGCCCCACCTGGGGAGGTTCAAAGGTCAGCGGGTCCTGAGTGCAGGTGGCCCCGGGGGGGGGCGGCGTTCCCCAGGGGGGTTATCCTTTAAATACATCAGTAGCCTTTTTATCCTGCTCTCAGGGAGCTACAGTCTTCCCCATCGATCAATAATTCTCGGCTGCTATCAACGCTGACCTTTATCAGCGGCCCGGCAATGTCCTCTGACGGTCATCGCAGGACTTCCCGCGGCCGGGCGCGTTTACGTTTGAGGAGGACTCCGACACTGACACTCGAAACGGTGGCGTGCGAGTACAACACCGTCCTCACACATCCTGCCGGGGACCTAGATCCACAGCCGGAGGGATGCAGGAAGTCGAAATCCACTCTAAATATGGGGGGCTGGGGGGAGTCAAGTGCTATAACCAGACCTACAAGTACATGAAGATGTGTTTGATGGCAGGGAGGGGGACAGGGACGAGGCTCTCTTCTAGGTGTGCCGGAACCAGAAAGCAGAGAACCCAAACATCCATGTTTACGGCATTATTCCATCGAGCCTTTTTCCTCCCTGGTGAAGAATATAAAAGACCTTCCCAGACCTCCCTCGATTCCCCGCTTTAATAACAAGCCATTAAATTTCGGGCCCATTACATCCGTGGGCTGCGACTGGTCCATTTTCCGCCTCTCCATCTGTGCGCTTTTTTTTATTTTTATTTTTATATTATTCGTACAGGGGGTACGGCTCCATCCAGGAGAGAACAGGCAGGCATTAAAGCCAGGGACGCCAAGGAAAAGACGCATTAACATAAATGACATGAGGCAAGCAGTCTTACAATTGACTGTAACTCGGAGGGAGCGAATCTGGGCAGTGCCATGTGAGAAATGCTTTTTATGCTTAGCTGTAAGCTTGGATGTGAGACGTGCCTGGTTCGGCATTCCTGTTAGAAGCTCAGTAGATGGTCCAGCAGTATATTCCTGTCCCCTAAACTCCGTGAAGTCCCTAGAGTATTTTTTCCCCCACAATTGCAGTTTAAGGGATTCTTGTTCCAACCCACCACTCTCTCCTGTTTTTTTTCCCTCTTGCACGGTGTGCTGTGTGTATTTATATATATTCATATGTAAAGTGCTCTGGGGCATCTATGCTGGGAACAATGCTCTACAGAATACACTGGAATAAATTGAAATTGAATCGTTCTTTACAGGTGGAAACTGGCACTTTCACCAGGTCCTTCAGCTGAGAGACTTCATTTAGAGATTCAAAATCAGTCAAGTTGCGCAGGCAGGAACGAAAACGGAGACTGACTGTTACGCTTACGTCAGCCAGCGACGTGAAACTTTAAATGCTTTGAGGGGGAAGAATGCTACCCAATGCTCACTGGCATTCTTTCAGAATAATATGTTTTGAAATAAAGTGGCAATAATTACAGTAGGACAGACAGACACCTTTTTAATCTTGAAGGAAATTACAGATATAAAATCTGCACTCTTTTAAGCTGGATTTGAACCAGCGACCTAAGGATGCCCATCGTCTCACACCTACAGTCCCTGCTCTACCAGCTGAACGATCCAAGGGTGACCGCAAGGCAAGACTAGTTTGTTGTAGCAGTTTTTTGACTCCAAGACAGATCCGACAGTAAATCGTTACATCCAATTAAGGGGAGGTCCTAAGTAATCGATAGACCACCAGCTGTGCAGCCAAATAGCGTGGTCTGTGTATAGAGTGGTAAGAAACTTCCTGAGCATCTCACAACACATTATGGTGTTTCCCCGCGCCGAGGCCACCTTAGCATGCTAGGCTACGCTACACCACCGTGTGCAAAAACCCATGTTATCACGCGAGCTATTGCTAAGTTAAAATCTCCGCTTAGCCACCCACCATCTACAAACAGCGGCTTCTGCTGAAAGACTCAAAGGCAGCGCCGTTCTGCCGAGCCACGTTTCGGTTAACCTCCTGCCATACGGCTAGCGAGTTCGCCCACAGGAAACAGAGATGCCATCATTAGCCAAACATGAGTCTTCTGAGGAGAAAGCGGCTGTTTTTTTCTCAGCTCTGTCTTATTACGAATGTATTAAAAAGGGAGGAGACTGGGTTCCCAGCAACATATCAGATGCTCCATGTCTGTTGATGCATTGAGTACGAAGCTGTGTTTCAGTGTCCGGAGAGGAGGGGCAGCGATTAAGCACACGGAGCGGCCGTATTTAAATTAAATTACACTCCTTTTCCCATCCTCTGTATTCTTCTTACTCTGCGGCCTCGAACCTTGCGGCGTCACTGTAACCGGCGCAGAGATGCGTTTCGTCGACTTGATAACTGGACCGGCCGTCTGCTTGGCTGTGCCGGCTCGTTGAAACCATTCAGGCAAAGTCTTCGCCCTCATGAAGACCCCCAAAGGTAGCAGCAAATAGAAGACCCAGAGCTGAGGGCTTTAAGAAAAGTTATAGGAAGCCTTCATAGGAAATCTCACACTGCTTTCTGGCATTCGCCCACACCTTGACCCAGCCTTCCAGCTTGGTGTGTAACATCGCTCCTTACCTGTCTGCAGAGCATCAAAGTAACCGGGTGGTTATCTTAGTGTCTGTGTACATACTTTTGGGAGTCAATTTGAAACCCTCACAAAGACAGAAATCTAACCACGTGAAGTCTGAGCCCACTCACCAGTCTTCTTGTAGAACATGATCTCGTCCTTGAACTCTTTCTTCTCCTCCAGGGCGTGGCTGACGCACAGGATGAGGGACTCGCCAGTCTCGGGCCCGTACAGGAACCGACAGGTGCAGCTCTTCTGCATGACCTCGGTGCGCGCGAAGCCGGTGAGCTCGCAGAAGCCGTCCGAGCAGTACACGATGGGGAAGCCCTGTGCCACTCGCGCATTCGCCAGGATGAAGTTACTGTCTGCGCGGGAGA
The DNA here is from genome assembly GCA_026781145.1 of Hippopotamyrus pictus. NCBI lineage: Eukaryota > Metazoa > Chordata > Actinopteri > Osteoglossiformes > Mormyridae > Hippopotamyrus > Hippopotamyrus pictus. Next base: position 1,787,790 of record JAODLC010000050.1, read on the forward strand.
AAGGAAGCAGCCGGCCATGCCAAGATGAGCTGCAGTACCCGACGGCAGCCAGCATGAGGCGACATATTGAGGCAGAAACCCACAACCATTGCTGCAACTCACAAGTCAAAGCTTTTTTATGTAATCCTAGGTCATCTCCTGGTTGGGTATTTGCAGTATTTACATTTTATTTGTTTAGAGATTTTTATCCAAAGAAACACAATTTTGAGAAAGCAGGGTCAGATGAACACGGAAGCAATGGAACAGCAAATCTGCAAAAACTCACTCAGTCAACAAGATATGGTTTTAAGGGACTTTTGGAAAATTAATGAAACTACTTTTGTTGGATTACATGAGGACTGAGATTCGGTTCCCGATACTGTAACATATGATAAGGCAGCCTGACTTTGAGAAGGAACCACCAATGACCTAAACACATTTTTAAAAAGTACACAGTGAGTTTTGGAAATTTGCTCTTCAATATGGAGCCAAGGGCTTTACTCAAGAGCCCAATGCTGCTAAAACCAGGATTTGAACCTGCAACCTTCCAATCACAACCACAGCAACACATGCCACAGAACTGCATACCACCCTCAACCTCAAACCAGAACAACTGTAGACCCAACGCCCCGGAATATATGAGGATAAAGCACTCAAACTGCATCAATAAAATCATTCAGTCTGTATAAAAAACTGTGGCAAAGTTTAACACTGTGTTTGAATATTCATAAGACAGACATTTACAGCTCCCTCAGTACAGTGAAAAAAAAGTAATAATTTTGCTTGTGGAGATGGCTGTTACCAGACAGTCCTGAAATAGACACAGTAGATACTGCAAACATTAAAATATATATATAAATAAATTCGCTATTCAGGACAATCATTGAGTTAAAAAACAATGGACATTGAAGATGTTTGGCAGCAAAGCCTCCATATTTGTTTTTGTTTTCATAATTACAAAACAAATGATGAATGACTCTCCAGCAGTAGATGAAAGCCACGTCTATAATGTGACGTTGTTAAGATCGTTAAGACTGAGGTGTCATAAGTGGGCAGAATCATGATCAACTGGTTTGTATGGCTTATTACTTGCAGTTGAGGTCTTAATGTTCAGCGGGACCTTCAGATGTCACCTTACAGTGTAACGGTGCCATCATCCGGACTGAAGTCCTGAGGAACATCGTGACAGATCCTCAGCTTCCGACGGACATGTGATGGTCGGGCTTAGAAGTGGACGAGCAGCTGGAGAGGCAGACCCGCCAAGCAGAAGAGCAGTGGTGGTGGGGGGGGGGGGGCGGATTTTCCTCCCATGGGTTCACCTGAGCCCTTGATGACTCCAACTGTCATCCTTGTAGATACTCGATGATTTATATTAACGAGAAATTAAATCTCGACAGGATGCCAGCTTGGGCGCCGTCTATGACAGCCCAACATCCGTGGGATTCCTCTGTATGACGGCAAACAGATTGACAGGACGCAGAGATCGGCAGACGTAACAGGATAAGCTTATTATTCCCCTCTGGATGTTTCAGGCACGTGAGCGACTTCGAAAACAATCATATTGTTCTCTAAATGAAACTAGCAAAACTGTAAAAGCACAATAAGCTAGTCGCTCCCTTTTGAACACACACAGCAAACCTTCAAGACGGTCAGTTACAGGTGAGTAGGGGTAAGGGCAGATATCCCTCCTTTCCCAAAAGTTCTGTGAGTTTCCCACACCCTGACATCGGGGAAATATGTGGCCCTGAAATCTGTTCACAGAGAAACAAAAACAATCTAACATCATCCGTAGAGCAGAAAAAGACTTTAGGAATTTTTACTGCCAACACCCCCATCCCGGTTTTCCCTAATTCCCGAATTCACCACAAACTCGCCTAAGGTGGGATGTGCATAAGTGTACTAGTGATCTTCTCTGTTGGGAAAGTGCAGTCCAGCAAAACCAAATCCCTAATATGAGCCCAGTATGACAGCATTGTTCTGTTCTGCAACGATGGAACAACTCATTATGTAACAATACCGCATTACGTAATAACTCAACCAAATACAGTATAACAAAATTTCATTTCATTAGGTAACATCACTCGCATTTTGTAATAATCTGTCGCATTTTACAATAGACAGCTTGAACGCAACAATAAATTTCCCTGCATTTTGTAATAAATTATTACACATTGTGGTGGTCATTACAAAATGCGGGAGTTACACTTTTTATGATGGAAAAAATAATAATAATAGTGCATCCAACCGTTGACATTTTGTTGAGTTATTACATAATGCAGTGTTATTACATGATGCATTATTACAACCCACAATACTAAAACAACCCTTTAGTCCAAAGCACTTTCATCCATTTCCCAAGTACAAAATCCACAAAATCCAAGAAGTATTGTTCAGAAAATAGTGATTTGTTTTAAGAAATGAAGTCATTTACCTCTAAAATATACAGAGAATACTTTGATCTTTTGTTTTTTGCAAATGCTGCTTCTCCTGTTACCACTGGGGAAGATGTGATATTTGAGGAAACACTTTTGAAATATGACCTTCAAATCAGCACAAAAAAGGGATGGGAGGGTTTAATTTTTTTCTCTCTTTCCCCAGACATACAAACAGGACCTGATCACCAGAAGCGAGAGCTGAAACTCTCCATCTTGAAGCCTGTCACTATGCTGGGGCTGTCTCTTAACCAGATCTATTGTACTGGTTTGTAGGGTCCAGACTGTCCCTACTGCCTCAGTGCCTGGATCTCAGCAATTATCTGAGAGAATCTCTAACTCTTTAATTCTCCTACAGATGCAAAAATGGAAACGATATTTAGTAATTTCCACCATTATGCGACTGGATTGGTACATCAAAAAAGCACAAAGAAGCCAACATGAACAATCTTCGATTCTACAGAAGTGTTCATTCTTAAATAATCAGGAAGGAACTGGAAATCTCAGACATTAATTTTGAGCTGCAAACCCATGTGGTCAACCGACCAAGACACGCTTGGAGATTCACGGTCCGGTCACACTGTCACATCGCGTTTGTCTCACAGAAGCTCTGCTAGGGCTGTTGGGTACACGACGCATTCACCTGCGAGACGGAAAGACCCCACTGTCTTCCCTGGCATCCTCTCTTTCTAACACACGCGCTGTCATGAAGGTCTCAGGATTTTAATAAAATCTCAGCGGCAAAGACTCCGTGTCCTAGATTTCAAGCCGCAGTTAATTTTATGCCCGTGGAACTTTACGGTTAAACTCTTGACTTTAAACAACTTGTAGTTTTTTTAAGTCAATACAGCACAGGGCACTGCGTGTCACTGCATTACTCTAATCAAACGGCGTCCCAGCACCCCTGGCTTTTACCTAGAAATACATATTGTTCTCCGCTTAAATTTTCATTTCTTTGGAGCGGCCTTGGACTTTAACATCAGTAGTGTTTTCAAAGTGAGGAGCTTTTCCATTTACTGACATTTCTTTTGTTTTGCTTCCCAGATTTACTCTCCTTCTCTCTTTCACTCCATCAGCACTCGATCCCCTCTCCGCTACGCATTCAAGTTCCACATTTGTCAGACAAATTGGACAATAATCACAAGGGGAGGCAGCTTTAATTAGATGAAATGCAAATTATTTTTGTATTAACGTCTCCCTGGACCAAGACAATAATGCCGCGATTGCATTCCGGGTAAAAAATACACGCAATTGTAGGAGCAAGGAACCGTCTTGCAGCATCATAACCTTCATGTGCTCTTAGTGGATTGGCTCACGTCTGTCCTTCTGCAGATTATGTAGATCAGATGTTCTACATGCATCCTGGGATGCCATGAGGTACATTAAACTGCATCCCGCGAGTGTGAGGACATGTGCGGTAGATTACCCGTGTGGGTGTTAGGCCAGATGTCCAGGGGCAGCATGTCCTCAGGGGCACCAAGCAGAGCACCCCCCCAACAAAGCTCCTCTCCCATCCCGTTTACAAGTGTCTTTTAACAAGTGAATGTGGTTTAACATGTGATACATTTAATATCATTCTATAATACTCATTGAAAACCCCATGGTGATCACAGAAAGCCTTGCTTCACTCTATAAAAATGTTGCAAAATTATTGGTTTTATAACAGAAGTCCATTGACAAGCAAAGTTTAATACACCTGCACACTGACTCATTGTGTTCTGGCCATTTTGCTATTAATTGCAATTGTAGGTATTCGCTCCCAAAGGGAATTTTATATTTGTGTTATTAATTTAAAAAGCACCTGATGACAATGCTGGCTGTTTCTAATGTGATAATTGTAATTCAAGATTCAAGATTCAAAGAACTTTATTAATCCCGGAGGGAAATTGCTTTGTCTTGGTTATACAGTTGCTCTGATTAATTTACCGGGAAGAAAGGAAAAAAAAAAAAAAAAAAAAAAAAAATGTGATTAAGTGTAAACAAATGAATAAAGTAATGATTTTTGTTATGGAACCAATACGTTTGCAATATTTTTACTGAAATAAATAAGCATCCCAAGACTTTCTATGAGCTCTGTATGCAACATTTTCTGTTTTAGATGCAATTCTGAATTCTCCGAACCACCAATCAGCTCCAGTTCTTTCTGATGTGATGTCATGTGTGCTGTTGCTCCGTGGCACTTTTAATACTCTTAATACTCTAATCTGGCACTGAGCGTGCAAGTTTGCAGGAAAAAAAATCCAAGGCATTTTACAAAGAAAATTCTTTAACGTGACTCTAAAGGTTCAGGTCCGATCGTCTAATGTGGTTTAGATGAACAATGAAATTCTTGTGCCATGGATGGACGGCAGGGGACAAATGCATTGGGGAGAGGTAGGACAAATAGCAGGGTAGGACTGGACAAGAGTATATTATGAGAATGAGTATAACTGTCAGTTAGTAATAAACACTATGAGAATGAGTATAACTCAGTCAGTAATAAACACTGTGAGAATGAGTATAACTGTCAGTTAGTAATACACACAGCGCTCACAAGAAAGCGGTGGGACGCTTGCTTAATTCAGCAAAAATACTGCAAATTTATTGGTTTTATAACAAGAATCATTAATTTATTCATTTGTTTACAATATATCATAACCTTTATGTATTCTTTGTAATGTATTGTTATATTAGGAACAACCAGTAATTTTAAGTAAAATGTTCTTTTCAAGAAGTAATAAATTGAAACCCAAATTATAGTTCTAAAAGAGCTGTTCTGAGTTAAAAAGTTCAGGCAGTCTCACTGGGTGCTTTTTAATTAGTAACACCTTTGAAATAATATAAATCACCAAACATTTCTGTTTAGTATTCCATTAGGCAAAATGCACTTTACCCAAAAGAAAATGTCTGTGTGCAAACTATGTGCTCACATGTTAAACATTGCTAGTCAACAGACTTTTGCTATGAAGTCAATACCTTTGCAACATTTTTGTAGAATTAAGAAAGCGTTTGGTGAGCACTGCATATGCAGTGGGGATAAGGGTGCAAATGGACCACTGTATAGTAAAATAAATATTGACAAAGAGCAGAAGTGGAATATTAACAATGTGCTGTAGAATCTAATTGGGGGACAAATGCTAGTCACAGGTTATTTAGCAACCTGAGAGATTAGAGAACGAATCTGTCTCTGATGCGGGGGGAGACAGGGGGGTGATGCTTTCTCCCACCCATCAGAATCTCCAGGTGAAAAATGCATGAAATTTAAGGGACACATGGGGTTTACCAAAAACTCCTGGTGCTTTATGTTTGTCCTGCAAATCCAAAGAGCGATCACGCAGATGGGGGGTGGGCAGCCAAGGACGGACACAGTGGCCGCAGGTTTTCTGGGTTACCTTTGTGTTAGCAGACGATTCACACTCAGAGCGGCGGGTAAATTTAGACCCTATCCTAATAATAACTCAAATAAAGTAATTAAGCGCTGAGATGGGAGCAGAAAGCAGCACAGCCTGCGTTCCTCGGCAGACCAGGGCTCCCCGCTGCTGGGATAGACGGAGTCACCTCCCCGCTAACAGTCCATCATTCTTACGGCGAGTGTCTCCCTGAGCACGTCAGAGATGAAAGAACAGGCTGCTGCGGTTTTTCGTCTCCTAACCCCCCCCCCCCCCCCCCCCCCGCCCCCCCCCCCCCCCCCCCCC
>JAODLC010000050.1:1797427-1817383 GCA_026781145.1 Hippopotamyrus pictus
GGGGTTAGGGTATTACGGTTTTTTTTTGGGGGGGGGGCGGGGGTTAGTAGGGTTATAGGGGTGTTTTAGGGGTTAGGGATTTAGGGGTTTTTTGGGGGTTAGGGTTTTACGGGTTTTTTGGGGATTAGGGTAAGGGTTAGGGTTAGGGCTATCGATTAGTACTACGGTAGCCTAGCTCGACAAAGTAGCTCAACTCGTTTCAGATCAGCGGCCAATCGGTCATTTAGAGACAGGCATGCATTCTACGGCAGGGATGCCTTTTTCGGCATAACACCTGCGCACAAATGTTCAGCCCACCTATATAAATGCAAATAATAATAGTGATAATAATAGGCCTACATTTATTTCAGACCCAAGTAGCATACGTACTGTACTTAGGGGGGGCACGGGGGATGGAGCATGCATTTTGTTACTGGGGCACTGCCCCCCCAGGCCCCCTCTACAACCGGATCCGTAGACGCAGGAATATTCAGCGGTACACTTGCGCATAGCAATTTCAATAATACTTAAGGCTCGTTAGCCGCATGGAGCAGCTTGGTTAACAGACTGTGACTTAATCTGGCTCATTCTTTCATCACATCTCGTTCACGCCGCGTACCTAACAGCAGTTCTGCTTAATCGGAAGACGGAGGAGCCGCGGTTCATATTTCCCGGGCAGCCGCCGCTTTGTGTCTTAGGAACGCTGTCAGTCGCAAGCGAACTCTATCAAATTCAACATAAGGCAGTATTCTGCAAGGAACGTCATTCACGAAATGTTTACAGCGTAATTTGGTTAAAAGAACTGATCGTGTGCATTTCCTGCGGGCAATCCGATTTCCACATGCACTCCAAAAATGTGCGGTTGTGTTTTATTTGTGTTATGCCCTGCTAAGGACTGGCGTCCCATCCAGGGTGTCAGGCTCACCGTGGAAGATAAATTGACGGGTGGATGTTTGATAAATCAGTTTTACCTTGCCATGAGGTTAAATAATTAACAGTGGAAATTAACTTTAAATAACCATATGGTATTTCCATTCTTGTTAAGATGAATGATATTCGGTTACAGAAGGAAAGGAATACACATCTTACATGTTGGCACGATTCGTTTGTGTATTTAACTCGTGTTGGGTACTGTTTTGTAAGGCTTACAGTAATGCTGATACTTTTAGTGCCTCAACAGCAAGCAAAATAACATCTATGCTTACAAATCAAGTATGTATGCTTTCTTTACGCCTCATCAGTACTCATATTTCCTTTAGTCCTTTTCATAGAACAGATATGGCAGCAAAATAAACCATTTATCATACTTTATGAAGCTGCATAAAATATGTGTGTGTGTGTGTGACCGTGTGTGAGGATTGGGTTGTAAAATGGTTCCGTGAACCATGACACTGAAGGCTTAGCTTTGGGTTTTAGCGCACATTTGCTGTATAATTCCATTAGTCAGCTCCTTAGCGTAAACCTTTAAAAGCTTAATTAAAGCTGGGGCTTTTGAGAAACTAATCACATTACACTTGCGACTCACACTGCGCCGGTCCCCCCTTCACAGGCCGCCGTCCCCATGTCGCCGTAATTACCCGCCATATGCCACCGTCGCACACAGATAAACGACAATGTGCAATAATCCGCGGCAAGGAAGCGCCGGTGTTAATGCGCCAAATAATCAGTGCATTTCCCGATCTGCGACCTATCATATCTTTACATCTCACGGACTGGGGGACTTCGTTAAGACGGACATATCTTATAATATAGTAAACTATAAAAAATATTTACCGATTTTTCTCTTGGAGTAGCGTTTGTTGCATTCCAATAAGTCATAATTGCTTATTCTTGTACGGCATTGCGGTTATTAAGGCCTGGTAATATTCCTATCAAATCTTTCTGTATTATATGCTTCACGGTAGCCTATTTTCCACTCATTTACACCGTCCGTCAAGAATCTGTGAAATGTAATATAAAGGATCCCCGGAAACTGGCTTTACGTAGCATATTTGACAGGTATAATAGCTGACGTCTTAGACCTATTTTATAATATTTTTAGACGTAGTTTTTTCAGACGAATTTTAGTAGTAGCCTATATTTTCGCTTTTGTTTTATATTACTATGCATTTGCCTATATAGATGAGTTAGAATTTATTGACGCAAACATAATTTCTTGGTCAATGATTATTATTATTATTATTATTATTATTATTATTATTATTTTGGCGCAGAGAATGCACCCAGTAGGAGGGACCATCTGAAACGACTCTGTGACAATCTGGAATGTGACATTAATCCGTGGACATTCATACCATCTTATACCAAACCGAACCGTACCACCCGTGGATGCGCCTTACCATGCTAACTGAGCCTGCTCTCCGGCAGAAACCTAGCCAGATTTCCCGCAATTTGCTATTCAGCAGCAAACCACATTATCGTTTTAGATACGCTGGATCATATTTAATAATGTTTCGATGTGGGAAAAAAAGATGGAGACCGTAAAAAGGCACATTAAACTAGCACGCTCAGAAAACTGTAGGAAGCAGTGAATGACAGTCCGGGGCAAACATCCTGGTGGGGGCTGTACATTGGCTAGATAATGAATTTGCGGATTTAAGGCAAACTTTACTTGATACCACAGCAAACCCTGGAACCTCAGAACATCCTTCCAAACCTATTCTGTGCCAAGATATCTGATCACTTTTAAAGACATACATTTATAAGGCCCCTCAAGATCTGTGAAGTGATCAACCGTAAGGGGAACCAGCTTGCCGCTGGTCAAAGAACTCCTCCTTCAGTTGTAATTTCAATGAGTGGCTTTGTTGCCTGAATAACAGATTTTTGTCTAGGATCCATGTGTCATAATCTATTGGCAGTGACCATTTATTAAATGTCACACACCAGTGCGTATTTCTTGGGTGTACTGTAATTTTCCCCCCTTCAGCATTTAAGATCTCAGCAACTGATGGGATTGCCTCCGTATCAGCCGGCATCCAGTCCGTGCAAAATTAAATGGGAGACAAGCGACAGAGGGAGGGAGAAGAGAAAAAGAGCAGAGGGAGTGTGGCAAGAAAAAAGGGGAGAGGAGATTAAACAACAGAAGGAGAGGTGACTGAGGGGGATAAAAACCAGTTTTAAAGGGTGGTGGGGGGGTGTGATGGGCAGAATAACATCAGATATGCCGGAGAATGTCACAGCCCCCCCCCCTTGTTTCCGACTGTTTAAAGAGTAACTGTCAGAACAGAAAGGTCAAGCACCGTCCGATTCATAAGCCAGAGTCAGGGACATCCGGCTGTACCGTCTGTCAAGCAGCAGTCACTCGTACCATCAGCCTCTTCTCAGCCAGCGTGGCGTCAGACTCTGAGCTACTTCAAAACAGAAATCCATCCCCCAAACCCATTTGTCCTGTGCAGAGTCGCTGGGGTCCAGAGCCTGTCCCGGAAGCTACAGGGACTAGGCAGGGAATGACCCAGGACGGGGTGCCAAACCATCACAGAGTAAAATAAAAACACGATCAGAAATTAAAACCGTATGCATTGAACTGTAACTATAACTATACACAGTGCTTGAAGTGGAGCAAAAAAAGGCTATCGGCACGCCGCTTATTCAGTACCAAGTGCTGATACTCTCCTTGTTATTCAGTACCGGGTGCCAGTACTCCCCTTGTTATTCAGTACTGGGTGCCAGTACTCCCCTTGTTATTCAGGACTGGGTGCAAGTACTCCCGTTTTTATTCAGTACTGGGTACCAGTACTCCCCTTGTTATCCAATTTCGGGTGCCGGTACTCCCCTTGTTATTCAGTACTGGGAACTGGTACTCCCCTTGTTATTCAGTACCAACTGCTGATACTTCCCTTGTTCTTCACTACCAAATGCCGAAACTCCACTTCTTATTCTGTACTAGGTACTGGTACTCGCCTTGTTATTCAGTACCAGGTGCCGGTACTTCCCTTGTTATCACTACCAAATGCCGAAACCCCACTTGTTATTCAGTATTAGGTACTGGTACTCCCGTTGTTATTGAGTATCAGGTGCCGGTACTTCCCTTATTATTCAGTACCAGCTGTCGATACTTCCTTTGTTATTCAGTACCAGGTGCTGGTACTCCCCTCGCTATTCAATACCAGGTGCCAAAACTTCTCTTGTTATTCAATACCAGCAGATATAGAGAGGTGCCGGTGTTCTGAAGAGAAAAATAAAGAGTTGCTGATACTGTGTACTGGTGAGTATCAGCCCACTTCAAGCTAATTTAGTTACTTTTTGTAGTTTTACTTGTGACTGAGTGATCCTCATAGCTAAATCCAGTTCAGTAACAATGCTGGGTGGGTAGCTATACAAAAACAAGTTGAAGTTAAGAGAACATACTATAATGGATCAAGCTGAGAGCCGCACTGATTGAAAACAAAGTCTGGCATTGCAGTGTGTGATGGGATCAATGAAAAAAGTCTGGTTGCAAACTGATCAATGGATTAAGGGATTTTCATGGTTTTTAAATGCCAGATGCTGGTTTACAGGTGTTTTTAACAACCTGTCCTCTTTGTCTCTTTTCCGTCTCGACTTATCTCCTGCTGATGGACTTTTTTTGGTCAACAACTTCAGAAGCCACTATCCGATCGAGGGTGCCACCATGTCGGGCTGCTCCCTCATTGGAGGACCAGCTCCAATTGATCTGTAAGAGCCAATTACATACCTCAGCAGCTCCAAATGTTTTTTTCAATGCTGACACACAATCTGCACGCTATTCAAACCCAGCCCAACATAATGCACTTCACTATAGGGCTGGCTGTTTCATGCTATCTGCAATGGAATTACACACAAATCCAGGGGTTATGATTAACAACCCAACCCAGAGGACTTTTCTTTTTATTTACGAGGTTAAGAGGTTAATGTGGAAACGATACAAGACAGATCCAAAGAACACACTGACAAGCCACTCGAACATCCTGCCTTTCTGAAAAAGAAAAGAAACCTAAAATGGATGAGAACATTTGTCAGCAGACGGTTGCATGGACACCGATTACTTGGCTATAATCATTTTCACAGGAAACAGTTCCCCTTTGATCGAGGCAAATCCTGCCGTTTCCAATTTTATCAAGCTCTGTGCTCTTAAACAGCTGGTCTCGGCAGAAGAAAAACAGCTGGTTTGTGAGCCTCTCTCAGAAGCAGCAGTTATCAGAGTGCTACAGCATGATCAAGAGGTTGCTGGTTCAAATCCCACCTTGAGTCTTATCTGAGTTCCATGTGAGTGATGATGTCACCAAACCACAGAACACGATGGCTTCAGAGGACTGCCTACCTCTGCATCCTACAAATGCTGCTGTCCACCATCTCCAGTCCCTGGCCCTTAAGCTAAGCTAATGGGCACCGTGCACATTTTAGCATACTCTCTACACACATTGCCCAAACAGCACACATGACCTAAACTGCGTGATCTGAAATTAACAAATCGAGAATGATGCTCCCCCCGCCAACCACAATGATAATTTTAAATCACTATTAACGAGGAAACCTGCTCTTCCTTGTCTTATCCATGTCGGATACACACTTAAGAAAAAAACCAACCTAATGAATCATAATCTATAATCACCTGCCTAGGATTTATGGTCCAGTAAGGCGGTGGGGGGGGCGGAGGGGAGGGGGTTACATTACACTTTTGTTTGTTAAATTAATCTTAATTAATGAGCAGGGGAAGTCGTTCAGAGGAGTAAGCGATATATGTCATGTTTTCCAGAGAAAAATACAATGACTGCACGCGGAATGCTTAGCGCAAAGATAAAGCGCGTGGCCTCATTTGGCCACATTAACGCTTTCGTGACGGATTTTTTTATCCCCTACTTCGATATGAAAACACACCTGCAGCGTTGGTACATCCAGACAATTAATTTAGATATAACTATTCTCGTTATAACAGCGGGGGGCATCCTTGAGAATTACAGATGGTGCCGGCAAGCTCTGAAGCTTTTAGGATTTTTTTCTATAATGAGTCACAAAATGAATCTCTGGGGTGCTGTCATTAAAAGACGACGGATGGATCTCCTTTTAGTGCTATAATAGTCCGCTCTGTTGTGAAAATGGGTTGGAAAAAAAATTGGCAAAAATAATTCCAGCCCTTTACCTTACTTAACCATCCATACATAAAAAACACGAGGAAAGCCCAGTTCTAAAGCTACGGAGCCACGCGCTCTGTCCATGGTCCTGACAACGGAAACTTCCGCAAAATAAGGAATATAAATTCCAGTAGCAGAAACGATAATTAATTCGCAGATTAGGACTTAACATGCCCTCACGTCATACTAAATAAGAATAACGAGGACGACATGTTTACTTTTTGAATTTAACTTTTTTGCTAGACTGCTTCACGTCATCAAATAAAAAAATGCGTTTTCGTTATACAATAGCTGCAGGCCTGTTTATGTAAATTTAAAACGATTTCAGTGTTTACAGTCAACAGATTGTCCCGGCGCCTACACATGGCATGATCAGCACTCACACATAGGACTAGAAAGTCAAAAAGGACCAAACTTACGTGTGCCGTCAAAGCGTGTAGCGATGGTGTCCAGAAATGTGTTCTGCGGGGCTAGCAATCCCTTCATAACAGGCATTTTCTATCAGAGGTGTGTAATTCCCCATAAAAAGTTGAAACAGAAAGGACGCGAGTAGGTGCCAATTGCGGAGACGCTCCTCTGCTGCGTTACGAGCGTCGCGAATCCCCCCTTTTCCCCCCACCCACGGCAGGCTGCTCTCCCGAACCAGCGCAGAAAGTGAGAAACGCTCACATCTGGAGCGACTCCTCTGATAGGCCGAGAAAACCGACAAAAAGTCCCAGACACGGTGACGGCCGCAGGTGCGAATCAGGTAGCCAGAGACTCCGGGGGCAGCAATATTATAACATTATAACAGGGTATCATGCTACACAACACACCGGTTTAATAAGATGACTGTTCAACCTTGTTTGAATCACAACAAATACAATAAAAATTACTCATTTGCAATGTTTTTTTTTAATCAGATGTTTTAATTTTTTTTGTTCGGATTTAATCTGTGCGGCAAAGAAATGAAAATTGTTGTAAACTTGACCAAATGAGTAAAACTAGTTAATTACACAGTAGTCTTCATTGTAAACCTTATATTTGCATATGTTACCATGCATCCAGGATTTTATTACAATTATTTTTTATATCAACAATATGTTGCAATCATCTCGACCCAGTCACGCTATGTTTGTCTTCGCACTGTTTGGGGTAGATAGGTAATTGCCGCTAACAGGATAGCATCTTTCTGACAAGGTGATGATGTCTGTGCAAGGCCCACGTGACCTGTCTGGGCATGGTGGAGGTTGCATCTATTGCGACAATGCAATGAAACGTCAGGAGATCTTTCCTGTGTTAGTCTATGGGTGCAATATCTGAACCATAGCAGAACAGTAGCAGAAATGCTCCTGTACCTTTATTGACCTGTCTAATGTCTTCTTTATGAGCTACAAAATCCAGCCAATTTATGGTCCAGCCATATGGCCATCTTCACTTCTAGACACACACACAAAGTTCATGGCAACACAGACTATAGGCCAGTGTAAGTTTAACTGGTTTGCACAGTTAACTTGAAACATCTAGTGTAGTATACTAGCAATGGTGTTTTTAGGGTAACATGAGGTTAACTGTCCTTTCTGCATTACAGTACTGGGGTCAGATCCTCTGGCTAGCATCCTACTCCATCAGATTAAATTAGCATATGCAGGTTTTAGATACTAAACAATTCAGCTCCAACAGTTTCATCATTCTTACACTTATAATGTGTAACTACTTTTTTGATGACTGTGACTTTGGCACTACGTCAGTACAAAATGCTGTGCATTTTTGGGAAAAGCACTGAAAGTCAAGGAAATTATTTTGATCGAAGCCCAGCAGTCACGGTTTTCGCCTAGAGTTCTGTCTATGGTCAGTGTATAATAACGGCCCTCGTCCCTGCAGTAAGCCGAGAAATGAGAGCGCCACCTGCAGGTATTCAACGGGAGCACAAACATTCCATTCCAAGTCCTGACTTGGTCAAAAACAGGTAACCTCATTTTGATACTGAATATCACTTGAGAGTGCAGCTACAAAACGTCTTCGATATCAGAACAATGCCCCTACCCCCATCAGCACAACAATTTTACGGCTGACCCGTCACCATATTAGCTATTCTAAATAACATGTCACACGTATAAAAGGGTGTGTGCTTTTGATTGCGTTTATCGAAATGTTTTAGCGGTCGGCTGTACTGTATGTAAATCGAGCGAGCCTGATGACAATTAACTGAGTAGTAGAGATAACAAGTAATCCGTTACAGCCTGTAAACTTCAAGTCATGAGCGCGTCAGTCGCGAGGCACGGAAATTGAATTCCAGCGCTAATTAAATTATCCGCACACTTTCAGAAGAATAAGTCCAAATTGAAAGCAGCGTGACCAATCCAAATGAGCGGCTTTCCCGGATGGCACTGACCGCGATTTGTGAAGAGTGCAGTGCCATATTGCCTCACATTCGCTAATGGGCGAAGATAACACTCCCTGTGGGATTCGGCCCCCTGTAGCCTGTTGTAGGCACTGCAGGTCGTAATGAGCTAGGAAGCCACCTAATGTTAATTAAAACACAGGTCATGGAAAAGGGCAGCCTCAGACCAGCTGATTCGCCGAGTCTCCGCTCTGACCCGAGGCGAGCCTGACGCCGGACAGCTGGTGCTGCTGGTCCAGGCTGGAATGATAAATGAGTATGTAACATGCCCTGAGTCAAAGACACGCAGCGAGCACCGCGCCAGGCGCTTGTGGTGCAGGAGACGTCAGCTCAGGAAAAAAAAAAAGCATCTGGCGTGTTTTACTAAGCCGCATCATTACGCTATCGTCCCTCAAAAGACGCAGCATTTAACTCCATAGCATTGCAATCCCACAACACTGTGCTGCATAGACAAGTATTTTACAAGTGTCATCAATGAAGAAAGTCGAGTTAATGCGCAAAGGGCACTACGATAGAATTAATTGGATTAGAAGGTCAAGGAGCCTCATTACTAGAGTCTCTAGAGTGATTCTTGATCTTCTGTGCTAGTTTCATTCTTCCATTTCCACTAACCTTGTAGTGTGTACTTAACATTGAACATCAATATAGGACTGAAAGCATGCAGTGAAAGGGATGCTACAATGTGACACAAGGCAGAAACGCAAGCAGTTTCGTCTTTAGATCAAATCACGTCTCGTGGGAAAAGCGGGGTAGCCTACTTACGTAGGATTTTGCTGCCCCCTACTCCCAAAATTTTGGTATTACACTCTGTTACTTTTAAACACGATTTTGATCATTTAAAAACTGACTGAAACCCTTGTATAAATGTGTCGAATATACATTTATCACCCGTATCTTTAAGACGAATAAAGGAACAAACGTAGGCCTATACGTAATATGTACGAATATTTTGTAAAAGCAAATAAACACAAACTAAATCTTTAAATAAGAAATACAAATCAATAAACAACAGGTCTTCACTCCCTAACAGTCTCAAAAAGCAGGTCACTTCCTATTAACTAACTTTCATTTAATGTAAGCTATACGTTTAAGACATTCACATCCTCCGTCCGAGTTTTAACGCACTGTCCGCGATACGATTACACGCAGGCGGTTTTCAATAACAGCTTCCGGCATATCTGACACAATTGTGCCCCTACGTGGTGAAAACAGGTTTGTGCTTCATAACGATGACGTTTAAAATTCACTAAAACCATGCATGTTGTAATTATTCCCCGCAGGTCGTTAAACCCGAGAAACATCCAAATTCGGAGGCACGAAAATATAGAAAAGTAACAATTCAAATGTTCAGCAATTCATGTTTTAAGACGTCTTGATATATTATGATGAAAATTATGCTAACGCATGGAAATGAATAGTGAAACACGGCCTGGCGACAGATAGGCCTTTGTAATTTTTCAAGGCAAAGCATAACGCGACACTAAACAATTTTAACATTAAACAATTTAAACACACTACAGCGAAAACTGGCCAGAAAAATGGCAATTAACAGACATTTGATTTAAAAATCCATTCTTGTAAATTTATAACCACCGTATTCTATAGGGAATTCTTGTGTAGGTTTGATAATTATTTTCCAGTAATTGATTATGTTCAAGTTTAAATATCCATTAAGATAATCCACTGAAAGTATTGTCACTCAACAATGACCTGAAAGTGGAGGTGAAGAGTAATATTGTGCATGAAAATCACTGTCATTAGAATCATAGCATGAAAATACATTTTAATATATGAATATTCAATATCCCGGTATTTATTGGAATTATACATTAGCCACATAATAAAGAACACTGATCAATGAACACAAATGTACATCAAAAATATACATAAATTATTTAGTCAAAGCATTTTCACAACCCAAACCCCCCAAGTGAATTCATAATCACCAAATTAAACTCAATAGCTGGTACTGTCATCATCCGCAGCAGAGACTACATCCAAACACCAAACAGTGCCCATGTTTGTTTGACGGTGTCACAGCACCACAAACCTGTGTCAGCTCTATCACATCTGCGGCTTCACAAGTGCATACAGTTCACTTAAGGGTTAGCAGGACTTCAACACGAGCTCTGATGAGATAAGCCAAAGTGGAATGTGCTTGTCTTTAAACCAGCCAGACTTGCCAATGCATATTATGATCATAGCCTCCCGCGACCCCGGTTGGGATTAAGCATGCAGTTACGGTGATGGATGGATGGACGCTTGGGTGGACACCAGATCAAACCGTGAGGCAGTAACCTCCACTCAGCTGTTGGTGTCAGGTTGTTACCTTGGAATGTGTCATTTGGTTTACATTCGATATCACAAGGTTTTCTGGATCTGATGAAATCATGCTTGTCATTTTTGGCAAACCAGCGTTCACGTTCTTCAAATAGAGAATCTCCTTTATGTCTGATTCGTTTCTTATTCGCCCCTGGTCAAATTCAAAGTAACTTTTACTGTCATCTCAGCCATATACAAGTATACAGAGAGACAAAACTGCGGAGCTCAGGGTCCACAGTGTAACAAAATATTGTGTGTACAAAAAATGAGAGCAAAAATTAAATTGAAAAAAAATTAATCAAAAAAAAAATTAAACAGTGTATGACAGTGGTTGTTCAGTAAGACATCCCATATGTCCTGTCCTTCTTCAACTGCCCTGTCTGCCTTTAATTGCCCCTCGGGCACAAATAAAGTTATTTGAATTTGAATTTGGTCTCAGCTATTGTGGGAGGCCTGAAGATGTCTGGATGTTGTTTTAAGTTTTTAGTAACTTTTATGGCTCTTTTATGTTCCCAAAGAGTGATGTGCAGGAGGTCATGCTTCAGAAGACAGTACTGGCCCTAATCATGCCTGATTGTTTATGAAAATATTCAAGAAGCCGATGCTTTTACTTGTATTTATTTCAGTGGGCGGTAATAACTGGTTTAAAACTGAAGCTAGTATGTTTTGAGTGCAAAAAAATGTGAATGCTGTCCGGCATTTTTCTCGCAGGTATATTACAAGTCACAAAAAAATACCTAATTTAATCTGATGCGCAAACCGCAGAAAATCGGACAGGGGCAAATTTGGTTTTTTTATTACTATAGAACTTTGGCGTGATTGAGTGATATAAATTAGTCTGGGACAAAATTCATAGAGTCTGGTACAAATTACGTCATGGTGTTAAGTTAGGAAAAATTCCCACTTCGGGAGGATTCCTGCTCAGGAATATAAAGATCTGTAAGATTCCTTCACGGACCCAAACTGACAAGAGAAAGTAAAAATTATTTTAATTAGTTTGGTATACATACGATTTTCGTGTGTCCTCTTGGATCTTTGTACATGATCTTTTGGTTTCTTTTAAGACAACTGCTTGCAATTCATTTTTAATCGATGTTCATAATTAGTAGGGCTACGTACGTGTGTCTGAGCAAATCTTTATGCATAACGCAAATTAACTGGATTAATTACTTTTTGTGGGATTTTTTCTTTCCTCCGTTACAAATTGGCGCACTTTTAGATGTCTCCCAACGCAAGGAAAACCAGTCACGGCCATTGCACACAGGTGCAAGATAATAGTTTCAAAAGGCGGTGTTAGATCAGTGGACCGAGACGCTCCGGGATTCGTGCTGTTAGTAGTGATCACAGATCTTGTTATGTATGATAAACTTAACGTGGTGATGGGAATCGTTCATTCCGCTTTCAGACACGCTCTCCGTGCTTAACAAACCGAGAACCGGCACACCTGCGTTTGTTCTCAGTTTGGTGGCTGTAATTGTATTGATACGTAAACACCTCCTGTGCCTCGCTGAAATTGCGCTTCGATATGAAACCTTTCTAAGATATATTATAGTTATTATCTCTGTCGATCCAGAATTATTTCACAACCAATTTCACAGAGACTACAAGTGAATTCGTTTTTATCTCTGGGAGAAAAAAAACTTCCTCGGATGTTTTAGAAAGTTTCATGTGGTCATCTTCATTGACTGTTTGCAGTTGATGATATACACAGAGGCATTCCCACTATAAACGACGATTTCCTTTCTGAGTCTTATCCACAGCTATGGATCCAAAAATCTCCCATATTATATTCTCGCATTACTCTACAGGGGGCGCTGGTGACCATACAATTTCCTACAAAGTGTTCATCGGACTGGAGGAAACCCTTAGAATCGGTGACTAACCTTTAAATACCCCGAACACTATTATTAGTTTGATGGATATTAATTTAGAAAAAAAATAATGGTTGAATTTGGTATATTGATCCAATCATTTTGGCATAATTTTAAGCAAAAATCTGCATTAATTTCGATCAATTCGCACGTTGTAAAAGTAACCATTTTTTGTGTCTTTAAAATCCTGGACTAGTCCGTACAAGTGAGCGCTTTGCAATGTAGGACACTGTGTGCTCGCCTTTCGCGGTCACAAAGCCGCCTTTTCACTTTCCTTAGTCACCTGGCTTTTTGTAGGTTACAGGAGAACTAGGCTACTGAACTATTTTCAACGGTTCGCCGGCAGCGAACTTGCACTTTTTAACATTTTGTTGCGGAGTGTCGTACTCAGCGACAACTTTGTAGTGTAGGCCTACCTAACGAGCGAATAATAAATGTAACTCAGGGGTGTCGTTATGTCCGATCAGTCGGGGCTACGGCCCCGAGTATTATATAGCCTCGATGCCAATCTTCCTTAAAAAAACAATAAGTCAAGCCCCAAGTAAACTTGTCTTACCCCGGATCTTTTCAATAGCTAGAGCCTCCGTTGCATTGTACTGGATATCTGTTTCATAGTGCTTTAAGTGTGAAAACAACAGGTTCTGCTACTCACCTTGTTAATCACTACCGGCAGACTACGCCAGTACGCAAGAAACGTTCCTGGTTCTCCGAACAGAAAAACAAAGAGGCGCTGAAACTACGTACCGTTGAGTACAGACCCACCCCAAGCACTGTTTATTAGGTTTCATAATCACTGCGCCAAGCCGACGCCAACAAATAATATATGATAGGGGGAATAAATCTGCTTGTTTAAGGACATTCACCTAAACTTAAACAGTAGGTGATGCAGGCCAGCACTTTAAGTAATACTTTCCAGTTTTTCAGCAGTTTATTTTTCTGCTTTTTTATTTATGCATGCATTAAAAATCTGCTGAAATGTATTATTCATCTGTGATGTAATTAATATGCAAACATATGCAAATTAAGACACAATTAGGCTCCGATTCTCTAGTGGAATTTTCCATTATAATTTAATACAAAGTAAGAGAGTAATTGGTGTCACGTGTAATTACCGTTACTCAAGTGTACATTCAGACACGCAAATAATGTGCTATATGTTGGTTATTCTATGCAAATGCCCGGTGTGCAGCATCAGGGTTTTGGGATGTCTAAAAATATTTGAGGAGGAGCAGCAAGCTTTTTCTGCTTTGAAAAAGCATAAACATCAGTACATGGTAGCTGTCATAAAATATATTTGTGTATTGATGAAGATTTGTATGATGTATGGTTGCATATTGTTTGTTCATATTTGGTTTAGAAGAAAATTAGATAATAGTATATTTTCTAACAGAAATGTGTTTAGTGCTGTTTGGGAATGACTCCATTTTGTGTTAAACTCCTGTTCTGGTGGTAAATAGTTTTTGAGTTATCACACAGCCAGTTAACAAAGGCTTCTGGGTCAACAAGGCCCTCTTTCCTTCTCTCAGCCTGCCTTTGCATTCACTGTCTACCTTGTCCATTCCTGAGGATCCTGACCATAGCGACCCCCCCACCCCTGCTTCCCTCCTCCTTTCAGCTCCACATCCCACCTCCGCTGCCGCGGCACCAACTCAAACAACATAATCCTGTGACAGACCCCCTGTTCACAAACGAAGGCCCAGAGAGCAGTCCTTTAAGGGATGGCCAGGTAGGCAATGCCCCCTCCCTACCTGCTCGCTGCGATGCCTGTAGAAAGGCCACATGCCCCATGGCAGAAAATGGGCTGCTGTTACCCCACTTCCTGCTAATTAGCGCCTCCCAGGGGCCCTCTAGCACCCCCACCTGGCCTGCCAATGCAAACCATTCAGGGTCAGGGCTAAAATGCAAATTCGTATTTTTCTGTTGAACGACTTATTAGTGTGTTCACATGTATAATCGGGGGAAGGTGCCTGACACGACTCCTGAGCTCGATCGGCTGAAGTATTCCGAAGGAGCAACAACTGAAAGTAGTCTTAAGGCCGAGAGCCTGATCTACCAGCACGATAAGAAGTTTATTTTCTGCGATGTTGTTATTTATGCACTGTCTCTGTCTAGAAGAAAACAGAGTTAAATCCAGCCCGCCCCCCTCCCCATGGCTGCCCATTTGGACACAATCAAAGGAAGCTGCCTCTTCCAGAAAAGAAAACAATAGCGGTACGGAGGGATGAAGCGACAGAGGGATGGGAGCGTTAAAGGATGGCAGGATGTGGGAAGCATGCATGCCTTATAGGGCATTTAAATAAAAATGATTATCGATACGGGCGCAAAGCCTCGCTCCCTGTCTGTAATAATAGTAAGAGATTAGCATCCATGAAAACAACAACAGTGACATTCTTTTTCTGGAAGGGAGACGTCTTCATTATTCTAGCGTTTGAAGAGCTGATAACTCAATTATGGCACATCATGTGAGATATATATAAGTATGTATATATATATATATATATAATAAATAGGTAGCTTGTGGACATGTGTAGTGGAAGAGCTTCCGCACGGCACAGAGCAGCGAAATGGGGTTAGGGCTACTGGCAGTGCAGGCGACAGGCAGGTTAAACAGGTCACAGCCGAGTTTGTGTTGGTGTGATCTGTGGCCAGGGCCTCGGCGCGTCACCGCGGAGCCGACGTCTTCCGTGCCGCACTTCTGTCGCCGTGTCATCGGATTCGCGAGTGTCACCTGCTCAGGGGGCCACAGCTCCGCAGCGATTTTGTGGGGGCTGAGTCGATGCCGCCCCCCCCCCCCCTGCAAGAGGGAGAGAGCGACTGTATGCCACGTCCGTCTGAGGTCAGAGGCACTGTGTACACGTGCCACCCAAACCTGCCCCTGAAATTTCACAGGAGATGGGAGGATTCACAGAATGGGGTATATGTGTATGAATGGGGTATATGTGTATGAATGGGGTATATGTGTATGAATGGGGTATATGTGTATAAATGGGGTATATGTGTATGAATGGGGTATATGTGTATAAATGGGGTATATGTTTTTCACCTTCCGTATATTATTCAGTACATTACATGAGATATTCAACATTTTATTATAAAATAGGCTTTGCTTGAATGATTTTTCCCAACTGTAGGCTAATGTAAGCATGTTTATAAGCTAGGCTAGGCTATGATGTCTGTTAGCTTAGGTGTACTGTATTAAAATGCATTTTCGCCTTACGATATTTTCGCCTCACAATAGGTTTATCGGAATGTCACCCCGTCATAACCTGGGAGAGGCTGTAATGTGGAACCTTACACATTACGCATTTAAGGGTCCACTTAAACAAACCAATGACAATAATAACAAGCTCAAGTTAGCATGATATTATTATTACTGTATATAGGGTGACATGGTGTCTCGGCGGGTCGCACTATTGCCTCTGAGTTCTCTACTTTCTTCCAACAGTCCAAAGACATGCCGTTAGACTAATCGGTTTCAGACTTGTCTCTAGTGTGAATACTTGCCCTGTGATAGACTAGCATCCCACCCAATGTGTACCCCACTTTGTGCCCTGTGATAGACTAGCATCCCACCCAATGTGTACCCCACTTTGTGCCCTGTGCTGTCAGGAATATGCTCTAGGCCTCCCCCTCCTGGCCGTGACCCAGACAAGCACGAGCGGTTAGAAGATGGTTATATAACCAATCACCATAGCACTATGAATAATAATACACTCTTAGCAGATAGGCTAATCTTCCTGTCTACACTTGTAAATTAAATAAATGTGATTAATTCTCATAGAACTGGAAAGTTACAGGTATAACTTTCTGGGCCAATCACATTCCTGCGGGGGCGTACTCCTTAGAATCAGAATTCTTCTTGTATGAGCAGCATGACATCTTCTGCAGTTCAGCCTCTTAGAAGGTGTTGCATTTAGATTTTTGCTCTGGGGTCTCGGGAAATTGCAGTAAAAGAAAACAAGTGTTTAGATGTCGAATCCAAATCTTGGTCTCCAAAACGAACTTACATAGTTCTGTCCTTTAATAATTCAGTTTTTTTTAACACTCATTTGACATTGGTGCAACTGTGGCCAGTCAGTAACACCATAAACAGTTGCACTCCTGGTTACCGAAGTGTGGAAAATCACCAGAACTTTTTGATATTTGTGACATGACAAAAAAAGGAGAAAAAAAACACATATAAGCTCTCAGAACCACATGTTCCGCAGTGTTGTTCCCGGAATTACAAATAAAGTTGTCGGTCAAGTGACGAACTTCAGTTTGTGTTTGTATTTGTTCACATTGGATTTCATAGGATGTATATCTGAAGGATATACTTATATAGGCATAGACGATTCAGTCAGGTGAAAATGGTATTTGAACACATTAAGTTCAATAAAATTATGTTTGAAAGTGTGGCTTGTGTTCGTCATATCAATATGTAATAATTTATTATGCATCCTCTGGGAGAAAAGCTTAGAGTCTGCTTTGACTTGAGGTGTTTGTGTGTGTGTGTATACACATATATACACATATAAACAATCTCTCAATCTCATTAGTATATACATGTCACTGTAATGGTTTAGCCCCAAAGGATTAATGCTGTGTTCTGCAGGTACCAGGGGACCCGGCCTCAGCTCACTCTAAGTCTATATCCTGCATGTGTAGGTTTGTCATGGATCCTGCAGCCTCCTGTCATGAATTGTACTGTCACAGCATGCGGAGGTGGAGGCACAAACAGTTGCACACACGCGCATGCAAACTGCAGCACCCATGTCTTGCACTATGCAAAGTACGTGCATAAACACAGATGCGCAATTACATCCTTGATTGCGTTTTGTTTTAAATGTCCCGCATACTCTGCTCCGTCTTTAATTGGCTTTTTTTTTTTTAATTTTGAGAATTGTTTGGTGAATTGAAACAGAATCTAATTTGTTATTAAATGTTAGAATCGGCATCTGAGTACAAACCTAGTGTTTGCGCGTGTGTGGATATGTATGGAAAATAAGCGTTTCCCTCAAGCTTGCTCTGTACGGTTCAGCGTTTACAAAAGCAGGCATGTAATTGGCATCCAAAGCACCGTGCTGCACGTAATCCTCTTCACCGGTTCCTAACATGCTGCGGACACGAAACTCCCCAAACGCTCTCATCATTCCGACAATCACCACTTGTCCGCAAGCACTTTAATATAGCAACATAATTCATTAACGTTCTTTTCCAAAAGAAACGTTTTCTGAGTGTGAAGTGCCTCTCGCAGCAGAAGAGCTGTCGGGGAACGCCTCCCGCCCCGACTGAGGCGCTAAACGGTTTGCCAAAGTCAGATCAGGGCACTCAAGACGATAAATACAAATCAACGGCTCAAGACTGTGGTATCATGGGCGACCCGACAGGCGACCGGCAGAGCAGGAGCAGGCCGCGAGCCTGCAGGTACGCCCTCCACGGCGGCTGTGGCCGCGAGCCTGCAGGTACGCCCTCCACGGCGGCTGTGGCCGCGAGCTGTGCTGCATGTGCTGTCAAAATATCGATTCATTCGATCTGACTGTTTTCATTTTTCATCAGTGTGAATAGGGACCTTGCCATTTTGCTCATTTGATTTCCTCTGCCGGCCCCTGGAGGATGGGCTCCCCCTTTGAGTCTGGTTCCTCCTGAGGTTTCTTCCTTCTAGGGAGTATTTCCTTGCCACCGCCACCTCTGGCTTGCTCACTGGGGGCTTTGGGTGGGGATGCTGTAAAGCGCTTTGAGACGATGTAATGTTGTGAAAATTCGCTATACAAATAAAACTGAATTAAACTGAAATTGAATTTTTGAGAATCGATCCTAACGTTAAAACATCGATATTTTTCTTTTGGTTGGATAATTCAAATGTTTAAATTATTATAAGGAGCAGGATGTGAACTACTACCGGGCAGGGCCGCCCATAAAGGGAGAGAAAAAAAACGGGTCCGAGACTCGGGAAATTAAGCGACCAATCCGCCAGCACAGCACCGCCATCGGCACCCCCGTGGGTGAGCTTTATAGTTGGGGCTAGACTGAATTTCGCGATCAGCGATACCAACCTTGTATCGAATTAAATAAGGGGCTCGCGTCTCCTGGCCAGTGTGTGCCGAGTGACGGGAATCGCCGGGGTACTCGGGGGTCAAAGGTGATATAAACGCAGCCGGGTTTATCTATTTATTAATTTATATTAAAAAACTTACACTTTCCAGAACTGGGACAGACCTATTTGTGCTGATAAAAGTGGACATTACGCAGCCAAGCAGACAGAACTACGCTTCTCTGCGTACTTCTAATGTGGTATATTTCCCCTCGATCATAACCCGCATTGTGTCATAGCTCCAGAACAGACACCGATTCCCCAGCACCCTGGTACCCCGGCAGCGGGCTGCCCTGCCTCCAGGTGATGAAACGAGTCGATTGGTGGAGCGCAACGTCTGTCACCACAGGCGACCAATGAGGTGCGTGAGCCCGACGAGCCCCAGGGAGGTGCTGAGGCACCGGCGAGCGGAGGCGCCATGGCCGCTGTTAACTGCCTTTCCCCAAATTATACCAATTATGTTCGGTCTCCGTGGAGCTGCCGCCATTACCAGCCGAGTCGTTCGGGTTCTGTATTTTGTGGTTTAAAAGACGAATGGTATTTTATCCATGTAATTGAGACCTTCCGTTATCGTTTTATGAACCATCGTTTTGCACCGCTAATTAATAAAAACCGCAACTTAACATTTCACAGAAAAAGAGACCCTTACTGTTACTGTCATACAATATCGCATATGAGACAACGGAAAAGAAATGAACAAATATGTGAATTCGTTATTCTTGGGCTTGTGCGTGTGCCTTAAATATCCATTTATCATTACATGTATACATGTATTTTTTTTCAAAATTGGGACACAACAAATCGGTGCTTAAGCTAAAGCTTTTCCCGGCACCTCCGTCCTTCATCCCTTTATCCTGTGAGTGACTCAAAATTCAAATCGAACAGCGGGAATTAATAGGATCTTGGTATTTGGGGACAGCGTGATCCTAAACCGCCCTGCCCAGCCCGTGCCAGGGCCCTCAACTTCGCCAGCACCCAGCCTCTGGTCTATTGCCAGGCACACAATATGGACCTGTCACATCCACGGGGACGTTATGGACTTATGGGATAATGCACGTTATGAGAGGACCCTACGTAAACAGTGCATAATGTTTCATTCATTTAAAGCTCTCCGGTTTTTTATCTTCTTTTTTTATATACTCATCCTGTCATGCAGGTAGGAATGTGCGATTAAGGAAAGTTATATCCTGTGTATTACATGATAAGACACCTTTACCTTTGTTTCCTTCCAACCCCCCC
>JAODLC010000050.1:1820845-1836518 GCA_026781145.1 Hippopotamyrus pictus
CATGTAGCCATGTGCAGGTTTAAGCGGGACGCCACACGTGCAGCCCACGCCTCGCCTGTGGGCACTCTTCGAAGGTCGCGTTCATTCTAATTGATTCTTTGTTCTCTCTTACCGTGCCCCCCCCCTTCCAACCACAAAGCAACAATGCCTTCCATGGGAACGTCTAATTGGGCTTCCCCGGTGGGCCTTTCCGGAGAAAACAGGCCGCGGCGGAGCCTCTGCCGCGGATTCCTGCGGCCCGCGGGGACCAGCAGTGATGGGAGGTCCTTCCTTAGTCCCTCAGAGGCTCCGACTGGGGAGTCGTAGGTGGGGGGGGGGGGGGGGGGGGGGGTTTATAGTGCAGTGCTTTTCATGGAGATTAAGAGCACTGTCTTGTGGGCAATGGGGAGCGCGCAAGGGGAGATGGATGGTGTTTAGTAAGGGATGAAATCACTGGTTTGCTTGGGAAAGCAGTATTTTGGGGAAGAGTGGCAAGGGTATGTGTCCCGAGGAGTGGGCATAAGCGGGTTTGCCTGCTGGAGTTTGGGAAGAATATCGATATGAGAAGTGTGTTTAAAATAATTAAAAAAAATACCATTTGTAGGGCATAAACATGTGTGTTTTGCAGAAGAAGATTATGTCCTGCTTGTGTAGGTGTTGTATGTGGTTAGGAGACCCACCAAAGGGGGAGATTTTAAATTAAGAAGTCTGGGAACGCTAGGGTGGGCTACAGCACTTTTTTTTCCAAAAATCAAAGTATGAATGTTAGTTATTTTTATTTTTTGTTTGTTGAATATGTAAAACCATTGCTTTGGAAACAAAGATTTATCTTCTGTCCAAGACATCACATTGGAACTAGGAAATGGAAGTTTTAAGTACTAAAATACTTAAATCTATTTCTTATACTAATTGTGAAAAGGAATAAATATCAAGCCTCATTTTTTTTTTCCCCCTCCCACTCTGTCAGGGTTGAAGTCGTGTTGCAGTTGATATCTAAATGACGCCGTTGGCCACACTCGCTTCGATGGGCGTGTTCAGGCTCGCTTCGCTCTCTGAGAGTTTGCGGCGAAAGTTTTGCTTCTTCTGGCCCCCATCCTTCAGCACGGCTCCCCGACTCCTGCTATACGTTTATCCATCTCCCGTTAAAGGCGCTTGTTTTACATTTGAATAGACGGCCGTGCAAGTTGTTCTGGGTAAGAGCTTTTGCCAGAGGATTAAATGTAAATGAAGTACTGTTACTCTGTGATACCTGGCTCCGCTTGCCCAGCGGCGGCCTGGTCTCTGGCCCGGATCCGCGAGTCTTTATCGCGTGAATAAAGCCAATCCGTCCTGCGTCGGTCGGACTCACTGTCCGGGGGGACCCATCACAGCAGCGTGGTGTGTAAAACATCATTTCATTAATACTTCGTCATGCGTTCTAGACTTTGTGACA
Organism: Hippopotamyrus pictus; assembly: GCA_026781145.1. Taxonomy (NCBI): domain Eukaryota; kingdom Metazoa; phylum Chordata; class Actinopteri; order Osteoglossiformes; family Mormyridae; genus Hippopotamyrus; species Hippopotamyrus pictus. The sequence goes on from JAODLC010000050.1 coordinate 1,822,257, forward strand.
AGCGGAGTGCTGTTGGATAGGGACGGGCCAGATGCCCCAGGACTTCAGGCCGTCGTCTTCGGCTGAGGAGTGAGGTGTGAAGCCTTTCGTCCACAGTTAGTTTGTAAAGTTTCTTTGTTGTCTTCAGCTATATGATCCATGAGTGAGACGCTGAGATTAAATTTCCATCTCATTGGTCATAGTGCAAAAAATAAATTGAGATAAATAGAATATGAATATGAAAGACTTTTGAACCCGGAAAATCAGATCATTTGAGCACAACATGCTGAGACGTGGACATAAAACACAGATAGAAAAATACAATCGAAATACAATGACAATGAGTTGTATGGAAAGTAAACACAGACTACCTGGTAAGCTGTAGGAACACTGTACTCTACACCAGGTAAACAGGCCACACCCCCCTCCCCCCCAGAGAGGTCGCAGTGAATAAAGGTGAACCCGACAAGTGTTCAAAATGTACTTTGCATAATCCAATGATTCACAGGTGCTGCATAAACATAACCAGCAAAACTGAATCTATTTTCATCTCAGATTCATTTTCATCCCTGTCCTAAGGACGATAATCATTTGCTGTGGATATTATAACTGGAACTGTACACATAATTAAAATACATTTTGTGGTTAATGCACAAATATATTTTACTGTTTGCAGCAATGGCCGTAAAGTGTGTCTGTGTGTTGCAAAAACTAAATTTATTATTATAATCATAGTTATTAGTATTAAGTAATGAATGTGGATTTTCTGTGTTATACCGTTCAAATTGTTCCATCCGTTTCCTAACCACATATCCAGCTCTGCGGGGGACTGGATTGGGAGGAAGCCCACGGAGTATGGGGCGAACATGCAAACGACACCCCCCACCTGGAGGTGTGAGGTGACAGTGCTCCCCACTGAGCCATCATGCTTGGCCATCTAAGGTGTTGTCCTTGAATACTTATTTCTCATAACTTCATAACACGCGTCTGAACAATCACAAAAATCCAATATGCTGCCATTACCTGTAGTAGGCCTGAATTATGTTTGTTCAAGTTAGGTGTTTTAAACTCCAAGTCTCCAAATGAGAGGTCATATCTACAGACACCTCATGGATGCTGTGGTAGCTGCAAACACCAACCCTCTACCCCACCGTTCCCAGCCCATAAAATCCCATAAAGGGATTTTATAGTGGCCAAGTCTCTGGATCAGTTTTTTCATCCTTCATTTCAAGAAAAGCTTATTTTTGACTATAATTTTGACAGAGCAGTAAGTAAATCTGCCAGTATCCGGTCCAAGCCGTCTGAGATATCTCGTTCATAAAATCAGCTCTGACTCACTTTTTTTTCTGAGCGAGTGCCTCTGAAGGTAAACCCAGAATTTAGCTTCTAATCCTCCACCACTCACTCATCAACTGATTAGCGCTGTTGTCATAGTTTGATTATTTCTGTGACAACCCGACCATGACTGTTCGTACTTTTGTAGACAATAAAAGGTCAATTAATTAATATACTTACACATGCTTCGCTGATTATCCTTCCAGATGCCGTAACGTACAGTAAATGTCTCATGAATATGCATTTTGATGTAGGGGATACGCAGCAGCCAGCCTCTGTGTCCTTTGATGGCTGCTCCAGTAACCGTTGGCGCTGGAGTTTCTTCCAAGCTCCGAGGAATGCGATATCGCATTTGAACGGTCCTCAGTGGCTCTGCGGGAATTATAGGAATGCGTTTAGAAATTGGCGTTCAGCACGAGCACTTTGAGGCAGGCCACGAGGGACGGGGGGAGCCAGAAGGCCCGTGACTGTGACTCGGGGTGCCCACATGACTGCTGCGATATGGGGGGAGGGGGGGGATGCCAGTTTTTATCGACACATATCCAGATGAATCGAAAGGCACAATTCCTCCCGGGGACCTGAGGTCTACTGGCTCCATATCCGGACAATCTCCAAGTCTTTAACTTGTTATGGACCCCGAGGCCCAGGAAGATCCTTCACCACCACGCTCCCAGGCGTACTCCACGCTCCCAGGCATACTCCACGCTCCCAGGCATACTCGATCCCTGGGCTGGGTAGCCTGTTTGCCGCAGAGCCCAAGCAGACCAAAGCCGCAGCCATTCCCCCTCCGGAGCAGCTTCCATGTGGTGAACTCTTGGCACCAGCCGGGCCTTGGTGAATCCGGGAGTAGTAGATTGATAGGATCTGCTTTCACCAGGGGCTATTCTTGTGTTTGGAAAAAAGCAGCACTGTGTTTTTCCAAAGCTTTTCCATATTTAAATGCATAATGGTTCTCTGGGCCCTCCAGAGAGTTTGAAGAGTCATACTGAACGCGCCTTCATGCCAAGTGTTTATTTTCCAGCTAAATGGTTGATTAGAAAAGGCAACAAAACAAACTGAAGACCAATATAAAGTATTATCCAGATTTGTGAGGAGTGTGGAGCAAATGCATGCTATTTGAGAAGGATAGATTAAAAACTCTTCACCCTCCGAGGGTGGACCCTTTGTCATTTAAGTTTTTTGGTCATTTGAGATGTTGATTAGGCAGAGACATTCAACATTTTGGGTCATATCTCCCCTAAAGGATTTTCTGGAATTGTTTCTCAGAGCAAATGGTACTATGATGTGTCAAATATGATTCATGTCATTAAAAGGGAAATGGGTACTTACATAGCTATTATATTGTGTGTGTAATAATGTAATAAGATGACATGGGTGATGGCCTTTAATGGTGTGTGGGAATACCCTGCGATGGGTTGGTGCCCCATCCTGGGTTATTCCCTGCCAGGCCCCCAGCGACGCTGAATAGGACAAGTGGGTAGAGATGGATGGATGGATTGATGGATGAGTATTGGCCAGAGAAGATGGATGGATGGATGAGTATTGGCCAAAGAAGATGGATGGATGGGTGGGTGGATATTGGCCTTCCTCATCCTCGGATTACAGCTTACCTTCTTACATGTTTCGGATACTGTGATGTGGCATTGACTTTAGAGAGGGCTCCTGACTTTTTTTGCCTCATTATGGCCTCCACTGTAGTGCGCCGGTGTTTACTGGAGAGCTGAGCTTAGAGTGCCAGACAACAGGTAGGCCAAAGAGACGCGTTGCCAATAGCAATAGCGATTTGGAGGACGCTTTAAAACGTTTTAAAAGCATTTTCTCCTAGGAGGGCTATTGTCACCTCTTCTGGGCCATTATTTGTTGCTACAGAAGTAAATTTACCAGAGAGACACGGTCAGTCTGTTTCCTCTTCGATCTCCAGGTCTGTGCTCCGCAGACGTAGGAAAGTACAGACGTCGAGGGGCAGTTAATAGACGCGAGAATGGAGCGGGAGAGAGTGGGAAAAAATACACACGTACCCATCCTTACAGGCAGCAAAGGAACGACGTGAATGTGACAGTAAACGTTACGCCAGCGCAAAGAGTAAGGAGGCAAGCGAGAAGAAGATCAGCATTGATGTACAATAACGTGAAATGTTGCGAGGTACCTCGCCATCAAAGCCCACTTAACTATATCTGCCAAAAAATGCTGACTCCCTGCCAACATAGCCATGGAAACAGAAATGTTTTATTTCCACAAGCGCACTCCATTGCTGCTCAAGCACTCCGAGGCTTGGAGAGAGCTGCTACCCCGCTCCCATGGGATCCACCTGTGAGGTGCTCTCTGTGGCAGGAGTGGGGTTCGAGAAAGGCACACCCATGGCTCCCACAGACCGACCGTCTCATGCTGACTGGACACCCGGGACCAGGCCACAGGTGACAGGGTGTCCATCAGAAGGCAGACGCCTTCAAAGAGCGATCCTCCTGGGCGGCTGAGGACGGCGATAAAACCAGGAGGCGATGCGTGGAGAATCGGCGTCCCAATTAACCGCATGCTGTCGTTAGCAGCTCTCACTGCATACCTCATAACAGATTCTCATTTCTCCTGAGGGCAAATAAAACTCCGACAAATTCAAATGCATTCACTGAGACTCTGGAGTAAAAAAAGCAAAAACATTGATGATGTATTACTGTCATCTTTAAAATTTAGACGTGCTTTTTTTCCCCTCTTTCTGCTCAGCTCCGTATACATTGGCTCAGTGGTTTTTGATTAATACAGAGCCTTAGAGTTTTTGAAAAAGATTTATACCTCAATTCGTCTGCAAAGTAATCAAATCATTACAAGCTAATGACAAGCATGCAAGCAATAATTACGTATCTTTCCTGTGACTATCCCAAGCTGGTATTTATATTCCCTCTCAACATGCTGGAATTTCACCCTAATGCAAGTCCGGCGGTCCGAACAGCACCTGCTTTAATGAGAGCGTCTCACAAAGACCACAGGAATGTTGTTCCCAACAGTGGCACTACTAATACGATCCACCCCCCACCCCTCCCATTTCATTTCTGTGAGCAAAACCCTTCTTTGCATTTGATACCGTTTCCCCGAGTCTCATTCCCAGGTTGCACTGGAATGCTGTGGTTAGCTTGGAATTGATTTTATCAGATTTTTTTTTTTTATTATTATTATTTTGAAAGGTGCTGTTGCTAGGATGAGGGACACTGACGACGTATTGAATTTCACGCAGAGACTCATTAAAGGGGTGTGATGGCCTGGCATCCCATGACCCTGAGCAGGATAAGTAGATAGAAGAAGTTCAGATGGGCTATGAGAAGGGCTACTCAAAAGATGGTGGCAGCTTCCTGCTCCCTACAAACGAATGTAACATTTACTATAGTAGCCAGAAGCTTTTACAGATCAACAGGAGCTGTACACTTCAGTATTATAACTCGGAAGCAATACCGCAGGAGATTCTCAGAGCCCCGGGACTTACAGTGACTCCTACCCCCGGAGGGAGACGATGCAGGCGGCGCAGGGAGAGGAAGCAGAAGAGGGGCAAACGAGCGGGTTTGCTCGCTAGGCTAAAAGCCGCTCCGCGTAAAGCCCCTCTTCTTAGTGCTATTCTCGCGAACACTAGATCACAGTAAAATGAATGAGCTCCAACTGGATATTGCCACACATTAAACTATGAAGGACTTCTGATTTTTTTCTGAGACGTGACTGAATCCCAGCATACTGGATCCTGCAGTTGAGCTAGCAGGACCCACACCGCACCACACCAACAGACTTTGGTCAGAAAAAAGGAGGAGGACTCCGTATCAACATTAATAATACTTGGGGTACCAATTCATCCACAGTCAGTAAGTTACGTTCTCCCGACTCAGATGCCTCCCATTCCACCTGCCCAGAGAACATTCAGTTGTTATTGTCATGGTAGTATACATACCGCCACAGGCTAATGATAAGCTAGTGCTCGAGCAGCTATATGACGATATCAGTAAAGAACAGAACACTCACCCGACGGAGTTTTCATCTTTACCGGGGATTTCAATCAAGCAAATCTTAAGAATGTACTTCCCAGATTTGACCAACATGGGAACCAGAGGGGAAACACATTGTATCAAATTTATACAAACATAATAGATGCTTACAAGGTCGTACCACGTCTCCACCTTGGACAGTCTGACCATCTTACTCTGATTCTTGTCTCTGCACACAAAGCCCTTGTTATCAGTGCTAAACAATCTTACAGGACTGTCAGTTTGGCCTGAAGCTACCATCTCCTAAGTCCAGGACTGCTTCAAACACATCGGAATATATTTTTCCATCAGACCGATTTAGATACGTATACTTCATCTGTACTATCATATATTAATTACTGTGTGGATAATGTAACTGTCAACAAAAGGATCAGCGTGTACCCAAATGAGAAACTGTGGCTGAAGTCAAACAGCTGCTCAGGGCGAGGGACACAGCATTTAAATCAGGAGATACCTCAGCCTGTAAAGCTGCCAGAGCTGATCTTAAGAGAGGCATCGGACCCGCAAAGCTAAAGTACAAACAGTGGATTTAGGAGGACCTCGGTCATAATTCAAACTCACAGCGGATGTGGCAAGGCATCCGATCGATGGCGGATTACAGAAAGAAAAATATGCCATACAGCATGTGCTAGACATTAACAATGCCAACCTAGCATAGGAACTTAACAGCTTCTTTCCAAGGTTCGACAAGGACAATAACCAACCTCCATTCAGGTTCAAACTGACAGGCGACTCAGAGCCTTTGGTCCTTCACACACATGAGGTGTGGCGGGCACTCAAACACATCAACATAAGGAACGCAGGTCCTGATCGTGTGCAAGGACACATGCTCCAGGCCTTTGATCACCAACTAGCGGAGGTATTTACACACATATTCTACCTTTCTCTTTCCTTATCTGTATTTCCTGCATGCCTGAAATCCTCGACCATAGTGCCTCTTCCAAAAACACCTATGATTACCTGTCTTAATGACTACCGACCAGTTGCTCTCAACCACATCATCTCGAAATGTTTTCACCCACATGAAAGCCTCTGTCCCAGCCAATCTAGACAAACACCAGTTTGCCTACCGGACAAACAGATCGACTGAGGACACCATCTGTGTGGCTTTGCTTATGCTGCCCTCTCGCACCTGCAAAATACCAACACCTATATTAGGATGCTTTTTGTTGATTATAGCTCAGCCTTTAACACCATCGTAAAACGGCGATCAGCAAACTCAATGTATTGGGTTCAACCCCCTCCATATGCAACTGGTTACTGCACTTTCTCACCAACTGCCCCCAGTGTGTCAGGCAGGGCAAGTACACATCATCCACCCTCACCCTGAGCACCGGTGTGTCACAGGACTGTGTGTTAAGTCACCTCCTCTATGCACTCTTCACCCATGACTGTAAACCATGCAATACGCTTCTTGCTAATATGTGTAATAATAGCCATCGTCACTGTGCACTGGGCATCAATAATCTGTGCTGGGATTTGTCTATGGAAGGGCCATTTAAACATATTTGTACGATTGTATTATTCATAGCTGCTATTTTGCATACATTTTGTATTTATTAATGCACCTTTGGGGTTGTCATAAACGTAATTTTGTTGCGTTACAAACTGACAATAAAGTGCTTGAATCTTGAATCTTAAAGGGTAAGATTAGAGAGGCGGAGTGACCTGGTTGAATGTTACGGGGGGGGAGGGGGGTCTAAGACATATCAACCACATCGTTACAGGAAATGTTCCCAAAGGTGTGTCTAACACACATATCTCTGACTTTTGTACTCCGCTGGAAATTTTTTTATTTGGTATTGTATTTCCTAGATTACTTTTTCTATCAGTCTAATATTAATATTTGATATTTCAGAACTGTGGAAGTACTTCATAACCTTCCACCCAAAACCTTTTAGATCAGTGGAATAAAAATAAGCTTTTCTCACGGTGGATCGACAGAAGCGATTTTCACATGCACACCTTTTCGTTTGTGCAGGTGTGCCTAGGCAACAGGACGCGTCTCCCTGGTTACGTTACATCCTTAGTCCTGTGCTGTTGTTTCTGGTTACTTTACATAGCTATAGGTGGATAATGAAAATGTGGTCGGGTTTGATTTCTCAGTCACGTTGTGCAGTGTGACAGGCAAGGTGGCAGGGATGCCTCTGGGGGGGCGGAGTTTATTTAGGGGAAGGGAAATGAGATAAAGTGGGTGCTGAATCGGGGTGTGGCTGATCCTCCAGTGAGCGGGTGACTACAAGCTTTCTGGCATGGGGTTTGAGTGGAGACCTTCCCTCAGGGTGGTTGTCCTTTTTGGAGGATGAAGTGTGACTTAAAAACAAATAAATAATGTCCAATATAAATAAAATAATCCTTGGCATGGACTGATACAGTGATTGATTGATAATAATAAAAATAAAAGAATAAATACTATTTACACTGCCCGGCTAAAAAAAAAGTCGCCATTTTGAATTTATATCAGCAAATACTTAAGAGCCAATGACTGGATCGTTATTACAGCTCAGCAACGTTATGCAGTAGTAAAGTGAAGTCAGCTGAGTACCTGAATCTACTGACTGGCCAAGTTACACCTCCATCCATCATCAATATGTTTTTTTCTTCCCTCTTGGCATGGGTATATTCCAGGACAAGAATGCCAAGATTCATTGGGTTCGAATTATCAGAGAGTGGTTCAGGGAGCATGAGGAATCATTTTCACACATGACTTGGTCACCACAGAGTTACCTTAACTTCATTGAAGGTCTTTGGGATGTGCTGAAGGAGGCTTTATGGAGGTTCAACTCACTTGTCAATACAGGATCTCGAATACAGAAATGAATGCAAATCTGGATGAAAATAACGGGTGAGATGTTGCATAAGCTTGTGGAAACAATGCCATGACAAATGTGCACCATAAACAAAGCTAAAGGCGGTCCAATGAAAAATTCAAATGGCGACTTTTTTTTTGGCCGGGCAGTGTATTTAGTCACTTATGCCAAAGATTGATTGATTGATTGATTGATTATTTCCTTCAAATATTTACTTACTTATTCATTAACTTATTTATCTCTACCAAACATTTATTTCTTCCACTTGTATGCTAATGAGGTGGGCTGTACTTACGTGCCATTGGTAAATCGTTATAGAAAATGCTGTGCTAAGCTTTTAGTGTATTAGATTTGACATTGTGACAGATAGGGGTGGGTGATCTGACGGTTCTATCCTGTGACTGATCTTGAAAACATCCACCATCTATTTTTATGTGAATTGTAGAGATTGTGACCTTTTATGTCCTCTTCCTAATGTTTCCAAACCTAACATAAAACTTTGATGGCCAGTAATGATTTCAATCTGTATCTATATTCACATAGTAACAGAATGACAGAACGGCAATTTACTGTATCAGTGTATGGTTATATGTTGACTCTCCTAGCACCTTTGTAATGTGGTTCATGTTCACGTAATTAAGTATGGCTGTACTGGTTATAAAAAAAACCTGATTGGCCAAATTTTATCACATGACTATATTATAGGGTCACTTTCACGCATTACGTATTTGTAAAACAATGCATTGTGAGCTATTGGCATGGTGGATGAAAAGCTGGTGCCAAAAACAGATGTGATTCAGTAGTGTGTCAGTAGTAGGATCGGATAAAATACTTTGGAAAAGTAGCGAAGGCTAAATACTGAATACTTTGCCCTAAACGTATTCAGGAAATGCATTCTGTTACAGTACAAACGTATTCGGAATGCATCTAGAATACTTATTATAAAGGCATGTGTGAAACAACTGTGCTGTATCCTTTATTTTCTTATTGCGGTACTGTTGCGTGGTGAATTTGTGACAAGGGGGGTGGTGAACCAAGCCTGCTACTGTGTGCTCTAGCCTGGAGAAGAGCTCGACTGAGCAATTTCAGACCTCAGTACTATAGTGACAGTAAAGACCATTAGCCACCTAAGTCAAGTCACTTCGAGTGCATTAACCATGCACAAAAGTGGCTAAATTGATATGTAATTTAAATAATGCTGTAAGTTTTGTTATCTGTGACTTAAAAGGAACACATAAATTAATAAACAAAATAAACATTACGAATGATTATCGAGTCATTCGGCTACATCTAGCAGAATATGTTGAATGTCTTCTGCTTGCCGTGTTGATTTGTATAACGATAAAATGTGTACGTTAGAAATCCATATGCTGTACTTGGCTGTACTAGATCTGTCTGAGCAGCCTTACGGTACTTTCTTGACCAAAAGATTTTTAGAGAACGTTTAGAGCTTCCCACCTCAGCATGCAGGAGGAAGAAATGAATAAATGAATAAATAAATGTTTGGAAATAAATGAATGAACGAATTAATACATTTTTGGCACAAATAAGTAAATTGAATTTTTTGTTCCATCAATTAATTTGTTCATCTATGCCAAGGATTTATTTATTTATTATCATTTATTTATTTATACCGAACATTTATTTATTTGTTTGCTTGTTTTTAAGTCATGTTTCATCCTCCCTAATCCTATCTCCTGTCCAGTTGAGTATGGAGCGAGAGCATAAGCTGCTTCATCATTCTCAGCTCTCTCCCTGACCTTCCCACCTTCCCGGTCGGGGCAATTAGCAGCTGCCAGCCAAGTGTTGTTAGCCGTCCACACGTGTCGTTTCCGGGCCGACCGCGAGATACCTGTTGTTGCTGTGTGCTCGTATGCTGCTGGTGGTACACGCCGGGTTCCCAGCCACGTCACAAGAGCAACTGTCATTATTTATTAACGACCGTTCTTTCCTCCCACCCAAACATATACATGCCACATTCACACTTTTGCAAAGTTTAAACTTCTCCTTGAACCTAACAGATGGCACCAGTTTGCTGGCAATAAAAAGAAGCCAGCAGGTTGAGGGAGTGGTACAGCAACTCATTGGCATCTGGGCTCTGGTGAAATACCTAACCTGAAGTTCCAGTAGAAAGATTCAGCTATATAAACAAATACATAGTAGGGAATATAACCATTTTGGGTAAAAGTGTCTGGCAGATAATGGTATTATTTTTAGATTTTATTGGAAAGCAGTGCATGGTAGCTCCGTAGGCATCACTGTCTCCTCACACCTCCAGGTCTGGGGGTTTGAATTTCGCTTCTGCTCTGTGTGTGTGACATTTGCATGTGCTCTCCGTGTCACACAGGCTTCCCCTGGGTTCTCCCGTTTCCCCCTGCAGTCCACAGGCATGCGGTTAGGCTAATTGGCGTCTCTAAGTAGCCCATTGTGTGTGCATGCCTGGGCCATGCGATGGACGTAGACCACTGTGCTTACCTGGTGGTCTGGATGTTCTTAGAATGACCTGGTTTGACTGCATTCAATTGGTTGCATAAGGGTCGGCTTAAAAAATGACCACGCCAAATCCATTCTGAAAAATATCTAATGGGTACTAAATTTACTTTGTACGCACCCATCTATAATTCAGTCAAGGGGACTGTGCCTTGTTAGGGGGCTTCATTGGTGAAACAAATGTACAATGCGCATAATGCATCCCAGGGCTTCGAGTTTCTGGCTGGGATCATGATCGAACAATACGTTCTAGCCGAAAGCTCAAAGCGGCAGTGTGGCTTTCAGGATTAGCGGCACAGTGTGTTCCCTTCCGGCTTCTGTCGTACTTCTGCTGGACCTTTACATTCTCATTTAAAACGTCTACTAAACCTTTCATTCCTCATCAATGAAATCAGCGCTAATAATTACGGATATTACATGGTTAGAGAGCATGAAAGCGTTTCATTTCCATGCAACTTTATCCAACTCTGCTACTCTTCGCAAACCAAATCCAAGGGGATTTCCTAATAATTACTCATTTTTTCACACTTAAAAATTCATATTTCACAGTAATTAAGATCCCCTTGTGCTGTGGGGATTATAGCAGGGCTTCTGATTCGCCTTTAAATGAGGGGGGAAAAAAAACCTGCAGATTAATGGCTAATGAGTTTGTGGTGGGTTTTAATATGTCACATCCATTTAATTCATAAATACACATATTATTAACACATCAAACGTCTCATGCTAGCAATGGCACGTCTCTCTTTAGCGGTTACCGTTAATGACAACTACCCAGGCATGACGCAAGCCGTCTAGGGGCGCTCCCCTAGCGGAGATCCAGCGAGAAGAATTTGGAGTCGCTTAATCGGATTTGTCCAATTAAGGTGGTGGTAGGGGGGTAATATGATGCTCTCCCTGAGATGACGAATCGCAGGGGGTGAGGTGATTTGCTGAGATGCGCATCAGTAACGGAGGGCAACTAACTTTTGTCGTACCCCTGACAGCCATGGCTCCAACCAGCTAAGCGTTCTCTTCCATTGGGCCATGGTGAGGGTTAATTCCACAGCAAGATGCCATCCTCCATAATAGCTACTTCAGTGTATCTGTCCTGTACTAGGTAATTGGAAGTTGGAGGTAATTATCCACCACCATTGGTCATATCAGCTTCAAACAGTGAATTGCCGGTGAATTTTGAAAATGACTGTGTCTGTCTTCTCCCTAACGGTGTCCTGTGCATTAGAAGACAATGGCGACCAAGCGAAAAACAATATGCTTTACAGTACGCACGGTCCTTCTGATTGTTACAGCATTAATGTCACTGACACGCTTGCTTTCAAGAATAATCAATCAAGCCATTTCATTTCCGTCCTCTGGAATCAGCTCTTCGGGGTGTTCCCCTAATCTCTCCTGACACATTGGAACATCACACAGTGGATGATTAATGTGGATTAACAGTCCTTTAACTTGAGTGTGCTCAAGTGCCTAATATACCACGACATGTTCAGTTAGCAATCAAAAGACTGCCCACCAGCCTTAAACCAGTTTACCTTTATTGGGCACTTAGGGAACGAAGGACTGTGAAGCTGTTCATTTTAATGCCACTACTGATCATTTCTAACTGCTGTGTCCCAGGGGAACGTGACCCCGGTCCTCACCCGAGAGTGCTGGGTACTCGTGACGAGGACGTGCTGGGGCGGTTTGGAATGACGAGCAGGAACCATGTGAAGTGGAACCAGAGAAGAGTCAGCTCTTGAGAAGAGGGTCACCGAAGGTCACGTTTGTTGAACAAGGCAGTTTCGAGGGGAAAGGGGGAGTATTTCTGAGTCCCGCCGGCACGTTAAGAAGGTCATTTGGTGTTCAACATTGAATCTCTAAAAAGTGTTGATGCCGGGGTTCTACTGTAGCATACTGAAGGTGCGTGAGCTGCGATGATCTCTTACGCCCAGTCCCTAAAAGCCTTATCTAGCTTGTCAGGCTTTGGAATGTATTGATTCTGACTGGAATCCACCATGTTAGGAGCCGCTGAGGTTGGTGCCGATTACCAAGACGCTGGCGGTCTGTGTAAATGTTATTAACATGAGTTATTTTATCCAGCATGAATACCTGCTGTCATTATGCAAGGTCACTACCAGGAAGCAGGTGAATGTGTGCAGGGTCAAGAAGGACAAGCCAGGGAATACGAGGAGCAGGAGTGGCACCATATGGAGAAGATGTAGATGACTTTGAATGCAGAAGAACAAGGAAGAGTCACAGCATGAAGAATACTTGATGTTCAGTTAATGTCAGTGCTCAGTCCATTTATTTATTGAGCAAATCTCCTAGTTAGTTGTGAAGGTAGACAGCACCAACACTAAGGGTGATTTAGAGCCATAGACTCAACAGAACAGCGCACTTCCGGATTGTGGGAGGAAACCCACACAGATAGGTGGGGACCTGGGAACTTTCAGGAAGGACATCATTTGAACCCACAGCACCGACCACTGAGCCACAGGGCTGCCGCTGGTCACTCAGCGCACCGCGTGATCATGGCGTGTTACGTAACACACCCTCCACATCAGGCCTGCTGAGGTGTGCTTCTGAAAACACGCTAGTGCTTCTGTGATGCTACGCAGGAAGATACAGGAAACTGAGAGGAGAAATGATGCAATGAGAAATTCAGCAAGTCAAAAAACAAGCCTCGTGGTCCGCTGCATTTCGAAAGCCAGCAAAGTATTTATATGTTATTTAAATATATTACATATTATTTAAGGAATTCCAATAATTAGTACAGTGTGGTACAAGATGTTAGACTAGATAATTGCATTGTAACCATCATCATCTGTCACATTTTATAACAACCTGAATCCTAAAACTTAGCCAATGGTAGGGCAGTTTTAGAACTTCTGTGATTGGCTTTCAAGGAAACAACAGTGACAGAACGGCTCCACCCACTGAGGCACCACACGCTGTGAGCAAAACTCCCTTCTAGGCCCTTAGCATGAACAGCTAAAGCACATCAGTCCAAAATGGTATTGTCCTGTTGGCGTGTTTGACACTTGTGTGCTGGATCATATGAATCATATAATCTGCCTGGGATAGACCATGGCATTCCTCCCTTTCCGGCATGTGTGTCCATTCATCAATCTGGTCACCCTCCAAACAAAGAGGAAGCATATCCTTTGTTATAATCTCCATTTAAATATAGGTTAGGAATTTTTGACTGGATGCCTCAGATTTCAGATTAGCGCTAACTACAGCCCAAAAGTATCGAAACCCTTAGGGGGTTACACTCCCTGCCAAACCAGCTGGGTTCATCACACGCCATGGGCTGTCAATCGGCAAGGCCAGCGCTGACTGGAGGAGCAGTCCAGCTCTTGGTGCTGTGGACTGGGATCTGACCTATAGAAGGCGTGGTTTCCACCTAAGGTGAGCTGTCCAGGTTACAGCCTCGTTCCAAACCAGCATCATCCTGCACAACTGTTGAGCTCCCAGTCAGAGCTGAGTAATGGAACAGATCCCAATCCGTAGTCAGAATTGTAAGCCTTTACCTACCATGGAACGCCACAATCATATTTAAAGAAGAGGAAAAAATTATTATAATAATCATAATAATCTAATGTTCCTATGATAACCTCATTTTCTTTAGTTTGCTTTAGTTTGTGATTTTTATA
>JAODLC010000050.1:1836618-1846619 GCA_026781145.1 Hippopotamyrus pictus
CTTCCGGGATAGGCTCCGGACCCCCCGCGACCCAGTAGGATAAGCGGCTTGGAAAATGGATGGATGGATGGATATATATATATATATATATATATATAATTAAAATTGTACTGTGAAGAAAATTGTGAATTTGATGCAGATGTAGATTCTGTGAAGTAATTACTGGTTGTAAACATTAATTGTACAGGGAATGACCTCTGTAATTTCACTTTGTTCCAAAATGTAGCTTAATAACCTTCTGTAAACTACTTTTCAGGACCCAGCATATCAAATGCCTTGATGCAGAATATCTCAGTCAGTAGGTTGCACACACTTAAATAATTGTATATTCAACCTGATTTGTGAGGTTGTTATTAAATCACCAAAACAAGAGAAGAAACCTTCACACTACACATGCGGAATATAATAAAAAATAATTTGGACTGAAAATTTGCAGAGAGACAAAAAGACTTTCTGTTACATCCTTGCATTTTTTGTCATGCTGTTTTTGAATCCAGACATACTTGGATTGTAACAATTAACATATTTATAGTTCTCTTCCTGTCAAATAGTGCAGTTATTATCAAGTTGGGAAGTAATTATATTGCTTTTTCTATTGCTTTTGTGCTTTATTACAGGTGTTTCAAATATGAATTTGAATCTAAATGGGGACACTGAAGTCTAAAGTCAAAGTCAGCATCAGTTTGAGGTTCTGCTCAACCAAACCCAGAGAATTATGGGAAACACGTAGATTATGTTGCTTCTTCTGTAGATTTAGGTGCATGTAAAAATGACACTCCAATCACTGTCCTCCATGTCCATAACTGAATACCACAACAATACTGTCTTCAGACTGAAGTACAAGAGGCTCTATTCAGCACCTTTGGGAAAAGGAGAAATGACAGCAACACCTAAGATCAAACTCATTTAAAGAGAGACAGAAAATTAATCTTGAAGAAAGCACACAGTCAAATGCCCTGAGTAGCCTATTTATCAGGCTGTCGGCTTCACAAGAACCACCATGTTCTTAGGATGTACGTTGGAAGTCGAGATAAACCCTTTCTCATGGGTTCATACTTCAGATATTCACCCACTTGTTCCAGGAATAGCTCCCAGTAAACATGTCTCCTAAGCATAAAGAGGAATAAGAGGAGTGAGAACGTTTTGTGATCCTCTGTCCTCCTACCTGCATTTTCTCCTGGCGCAGCCCCTAGACATCTCCGTGTTTCAAATCACGAAATCCCAGCAAACCCATTCAGTCAGATCAGCCCTCTCTGGCCCATCTCAGTACACTATGCGCTCCCCTATGCGTGTACCATAAGAGCATGTTTGGTTGGACGTATCAGAGAACAGGATATTTAACCCCATTCACACGGAAGTTTATCATATACCTGCAGTCTACCATTCAGAAAAATTAATCATGCAATATGGAGATATGACCAAAAATGAAACCGTACAGATTTCGTCGAACCAAAACCGCAATTAACTTGAACATCTTTTTTTTTTTCGGGGAAACTGGCGTCTGATGATGAGAAGACAGAAAATGCTCCTTTGGAGAGGCGACGGAAAACACCTTAAGTTTTAACCGCACTGCAACAGCAGGGAAGCTGCGACCTCGCTCTGCAGCTGAACTCATCATCTTCAAAGCTCTGTTCTGACAGCCCGGTGCTGCGTCCTTTGTAACACAAAAAGTTATCAATTACACTTCAACTGCCTGTTAGACCCATCGTGCGTTTTGTGATTATGTAATTACATATAATGTGACACATTTCTTTGGATTATGTTCTGCACTAAAAGTTGTGTTAGCGTTAGACGTGCTATAATAGAGCTATACTGTGTCTATATGTCACGTCCAGCCCCGCCCTGCTTGTCTGTTCCCAGCGTTTCCCTTGGGCATGGCTGCTAATCAGCTACGCCTGAAGCTCGCTAGTCTCACCTCTTCTTCCTGCCCTCTTGTTACCCAGCCACAGCTGCCTCGTGTTCACTAGTCTGTTAACCATGTATAGAAGTGTCTCCTAGGATTGTGCTCCCTGTTTGGTTGTCGTTCTCGGTCCGCGTGAGTTTGCCCTTTCCCCATTAAATACCCCGGTGAGGGGTGTCCGCTTGCACCCAGCCTGCATTCGGATTCGTCCTTCTCGGGCTCCGACGTGACACTATACCTACCTGGGTAAAGGTGTTGTGTAAGGGTGAACCAGTTATCAAGTCAGATATTGGAGATTTAGTGGTCAGATTTGTGCTTCATTGTTATTATTCTTGCACTAAAACGTGCCAGTTGTATGATTCCGTTAGGTGACTCTTCTTTTAATTGGCAGCGTATTTATATTATTCTTTAGTATTCAGCAGGTATTATAAATATGTAGAGTTGTTATTATGGCGATTCCTGCCGTGATCGCATAATCCTAGGGCTGCCTGCGCGTCTGATCTACACACACGGAAACATACCGGTCAATCCGTCAAGTTGCCGGACAAAAGATTGGTTTTTAGAGATGTGAATTTTGATTTTGTAACAACCGAAGTCGCTGGAGATGCTAGCGACTTCGTCCTTATTTTTTATCTTTACGGTAAAAAAAAAATGCCTTGCATATTATGAGACGGAAGAAAATGCATTGCTGTCTGTTGTTTATTCTTCGAAATCTACTATGATTCATAAAGTATTTAAAAATAAGCTTACAAATGACTTTAATTTGTTGCACGTAAGACGACACCCTTTGCTGCGTTAAGATATATATTGTATATTATTTCAACCTCAGATGTGTAATAAATGAGTGTGAACACTATTTTGATCTTGCGCTTAGATTTTCACACTATCAAAAATTAGATTACTATACGTGAACAAATATCTATCTTCAACACAATTAGTTTAAAAGCATTCAGCAATGCACTATTTCCGTAAAAAAATTATATCATGTTACAACCAAGTTCCATTTCCTTAAAACGTGTCTACATATTCCATTTACATTGTTGTTTTTTTTTTTGTTTTTTTGATAATATTAATAGCTTGTATTATAATTCAAAGCGCCTCGCGCGTCAGCTTGTTCCTACCTATTTCACACATGCAGGGTTAATTTTAACCCGTTTATATCTACTTAAGTTATGCAGATGACTGGTCATTTATATCAAGTGAGACAGATATAGCCCATATATCGTTCATATACAAATACATACATATATTAGCATAACAAACACTATTAAAACCATTCTAGACTCATTGCTCTGTGTCAATCGGATCTGCTAACCCACTTTTACCATATGAAAATGACAGCCTAGAATAAAACCCTCATGCAGAATGTATTATATAAACTATGCATTTATACCATTGTACTACACAATGCATACACAGCGAAATCCTTGTGGGAACCGTGTATTTTATTTCCTGTTTCAGTTTCGATTTGGCCTTTACGCCAATGCCATATTGGAAACGGGAGAAAATTTATCTACATAATCTGCCAACCTAAAACTATGCCTTTTGTCTCTCTTGATAGGATGTCTTGGAGGCCGTTCATTCATGGTAAAGTAAAATGATTTTTTTTTGTGGTAAATACGGCACAGCGCAGTGCAATATAAAGGCGCACACGTTATAGGCTTCTCTTTGATGCTTGGGTTAGTATTCGAGTTAGTATTTATAAATTCTCACACAGATATCCCCATAATTTCGTTTGTGTCATTCTAACGAGGCATACTGTGGAGAGAAGCATCAGTCCCCCCCTCTCCGGAGCTTGTAAACATGTAGTTTGTGAGAACAGATACGGCTGGAGCTTGTAGTGACATTTTAAAAATGCTGTTCGGGTACCAGGAGGCTGACACTCCGGGGTTCGGGCTTGAGACGGGCCGCCGCCACAGCTGGCAAATCATCGATGTGGGCATCAGAGACTGGGAGGGGCAGCGCTGTATCTGACTCCGGCTTTGCCCTAAACGCGCTTCCCGCTCTTCTCTGCGCGTCGCACCGCGCCGCCTCATCACTTCGCCTCAGTCCCCCCTCATCACAGCGTGCAGTACTACGTCTTTATTTGTGTGTGTGTGTGTGAGTGTGTGAGAGAGCCTTTAATCCAAGACTCCCCCTGTACTGGACCAGTGATACGCACTCCGACTCTTTTCTTTTCCGCTCTTGATGGAAATCGACTTGCCTGACGACTTCTGCTAACTTTCTCTAAGGTACGGTGTTCTCACGTTTTCCGTCTTCCCTGCTCCGCCGTGCTTCCGATACAGTTTTGACAAGGTCAACAGAACACGTGCTCTGTCACAAGATCGCCATGTCACACAGCCGTCGCACGGCGTCTCCAGTCCCCTTTTCACTTTCACTATACATTTAGGTAGCCTATATAACTTGTGATTTGCTCGTCTGTCTAAAAGTTACCTTGCACTCCGGAGGGGACTAAAACTTCGCTACCTGGAAGGCATTAGGGACCCCCATTCAATAACACGCTCGCTCGTGTCGCTTGGTTTACCTGCTGTTTGCGGTTTATGCACTTCATCGTTTATGCACTTTAGATTGCAGAATCGCGATCACTGTAGGGATTTTTCTGAAAGATGTTTAGTGGCGCCGCGTTTGTGAAAATAACGTAAATAACTGCACCGCTTCTAGGTATTTGTACAAGCCTTGCATTCAGCGTCGCAATATTTGGACTATTAAGTTAGAGATACAAGATACGCGTGATTTTGCGATGTGGATGTTTTGTTCCTGTCAACTTGGAGTTAAGTGCGTCTTGATGAATATGTATCAATGCCCATTCAGCCAGTTCTCTTAACTCGGCTCTTGAACGCACCTGCAGTCTTTAATTGCATCAGTGACACTCATGTGCAATTCAAATGTAAATATAATTTTACAGCACATTCTTGGCAAAGCCTGATGCTCACGGTGATCCGTATGTGGGGGGAAAACGGCACGAATACCTGCTTAGCAACTTTTCAGATAACCGCAAGTTTGTACTGGCGTGCTTTTAAACATTTTACTGCGGAGAGTTCACAGCCTATTAAAAATAATGTTAGTTTGTTTGTGTGTAGTGCTGAGGGAGAAATTGCATACAGACATGAGTTTTTTTCACGATACAAAAAAATAAGCATTTTATGATCACGTATATTAGCACATTTTCCCGAAGTCTGGAATACTGCATATGCAGTCCTACTGAGAAATCACCTCCCCGATATCCGATTTGCACTTTAATGAGCTAAAAATGTAGGCCTCCAAATAAGGTGTACTTCTTGTCCTGAGTTAAAACATGAATTACGAGGAATAAGTTGGCACCGATGATGATAATGATGACGATGATCATGATGTTAATCCCATGGACACCTGAGAAGTCGCTCTGAATTTGTTTTCGCTGTTGAATGTGAACTTGGGGCTCCCGGTTACAGGAATCCCAATTGGCGATTAGAAGAGGGCGAAGGACAGGAAACTTTATGCCGCTTCCTAATGCCTTACGAAGACTGCATCTTGAGTCGTTATGATAATTGCCTCCGAAACAATTTGAAACAATTATCCATTGTGGTGATGGCGGTAATCAGTCGTACAATAGAAATAACATTGCATAATCTTTACGTTATTTTTGTGGTTATTTCTTGGAAACTCTAAAGCTGCTCTAACAAATATATAGGCTATATTGTATATTTTAATCAGAATTGTGTATAAATTTGCTGATCTACCCGCTTGTCTCCTTTAATATCCTGCGGCATTCACGTTTTGATTGCACTATTTTAAGAGATTTGTTACACTCGATCAATGAGATAATTGAGCAAATTAACCTTAAATCTGCCTCACGGCGCACTGAAAAAAGCCTGTCAACAAAAATGCTTCTCTTTAAAGGAGGCAACGCGATGACTGATTTAAAAAGTTGACAAAACTCTGTTCAAGAATGTTAGCATGGAAAAATATTAATGTCATATACAAAAACAAATTATGCCGGTATGCCTAAAAAAAGAGTATTTGTTATTTTACATTTATTATACATTGTCAGATGTATGGAGTTAAGAGGAACTGATTATCAAAATGTATTTCATTTCAGGATTACTTTGTATCATTTATTTTTAAAATTGAATTTGTAAATGGAGTAACATTAAAAAGTAATATCATACCACAAACACAGAAACCGTATGCTTTAACTTTTCATTGTGTAAATTTCCATTTTGTTATCGACCCAATATTGCAGCGTGGGATATAATCAATTAACAATGGTGGAGTTATATAGATTGTGTCATATAAAAAATTCAGCAGCTAAAAATCCATTTCAGTTCTGAGTGAATCCTGGGGCTCTTTCAGCCGACAGCCTCAGCCAAAGTGACAGTTTGAATAGTTTGCATACCTTTGGCCACAAATATGTCATGTTTGTTCATGAGGTGAGATGGGACTTTTTTTCCCCACCAGAAATTAGATCCCAATGTGATAATAATCAAGCGATTATTCTTTTTTTTTTTTTTTTGGGGGGGGGGTTAGGGTTACTCTGTTCCCTAGAATCTTTCAGGCCAAAGAGCATGTCAGCTAACTTAAAAAGTTACGGGGGGGGGGGGGTTCCATTCTTTGTTCCACTCTTACCATGACTGAGTTTTGCTAATGTTGCAGATCCTTCACCAGAACATCATTTCCAGATCAAAGGTATCCTTGAGACACGTGGTTGTCGTTTTGCCGACCTGGGGCTGGGATTTGCCCTGGTGCATCGTGAACCCTGGTGCACCCTTATCTTCGCAGGTGCGCATTTACATGTCACGTTAGCGCCGTCGTGTCGGCGCTGCTGATTTGCATGACGTCACCGTGTCTCTCACTGGGGGGCACCATCCGTGCCACCAAAAGGATAGATTACCTGAAATAAGCACCGCTGTCTTTACGTGGGCATGTGTGCCTTTGAATGAAAAAGAGCGACGTAGCTGGAAATCAGCATATTGTACTGAAATCAAAGTATAATCTGCACACCCTTTGTGTCATAACGCGAAGCAGTTGTTTCTCGAAACTGCATATCTAAGGAACGGGGCTTTTATCAGAATTCTGCCCAAGTTTTATTCCGTTTAGAAAAACTAGGGGGGATAATAAGTTGTTTTGAATAACAATATGTGTTTATGTGAGATCTCGTAACTGGGGCGCTTTTGATACGCACCGTTTAGCGATCGGGGCTTTGACGGCTAATCCGTTTTTCTGGTGATGCTCCAGGCCGATCCTGTTCTTCCGCCAGGGTCCCGCGCCAGCCACGGTTCTGCACGAGCACCACGCGGGCCCGTCATTACGTGACCCGAGCTGGAGTGCCACGTCGCCACCTATTTCCGACAGTGAGGGGAAGTCGGCCTGTGCTGACACGTTCTGTTAGGTTCTGTTAGCCCCAAATATGTCCAGTCGATCCCAGTTGAGACCACATGGAAGAGGAAAGGGAGATGCTGGCACTGTTATCTTTGAGGTTTAACAAACTCGATGCCACATGGGGTAACAAAGGTGCCAGAGAAAGAAGTTCTGCAGTGTGTTTACAGTGATACAAATTACAGGGTTTGTTTTGTTTGTTTTGTCTTTCTTGATGACTTTTATGAGGTTGGTCTATGGACAACTTAGTCCTCTGCTGTCCGAGAATCTCTCAAAAAAACCAGCCATTCCGAACAAATGCAGAGTTTCCTCTTCAGTCGACCACATAACAATAAAGCCAGTAAAGCCTGGCGCATTTGTGCTTTCACTTTGAGAACTATGCAGTTTCCATCCAGTGCAGTCGCACACGCACACACGCACGCACACACACACACACACACACACACACACACACAGGTGCATGCCACCACCCACACAAACAAGTGTAAATGTGGCTAGATAGACTGTAATACAAACATTTATGCAGAAACCAGACTGACTTTGGTTATTCTTGACTCCCGTAGACGTTTTATTGCTCCACTCCACTGTCTCCACAGCGATTTGCTTGCCATCGTTATGCACACTGTTGCGAGGGATGTTTTACAGATTTGAAGAATTTTGTCTTCATGTAGAGTTTTGTGCATTTGCCACTTACTTTTGCTCAGGTAGACATACCACCTCACAAAGGGCATTTCGATTATCCAAGGTGAAAACCCCGAATGCCGAAAATCATTCCTAATGTTGGCGTCTGCCAAGTAAAATACTGAAAACGGCAGTGTGCCGTACAGGACAGTAGTGTTCTTCCGCCACTGTCAGCTGTGGGTCTAGCTGGTTCACTTGGCTTTCATTTAAAGAACACATAATCACTCCCCTCCTTCACCGCCTCAGTAATTAACACTGTAGTCAAACAACAGCTCAGCAAATGGGGTGAAATTATACCTGCAGCAGGATGGTTGCAAATACCTGTCGGGCCGCCAGCCAATCAGCACTCGTTTGCCTGTCGCCAGTAAATAAGAGGCCTGTCTGTCTCTCTTT
The DNA here is from genome assembly GCA_026781145.1 of Hippopotamyrus pictus. Classification (NCBI taxonomy): domain Eukaryota; kingdom Metazoa; phylum Chordata; class Actinopteri; order Osteoglossiformes; family Mormyridae; genus Hippopotamyrus; species Hippopotamyrus pictus. The sequence continues at coordinate 1,844,948 of JAODLC010000050.1, forward strand.
TAATATGCGACGACTCAGCCGACGGAATGAAGTTAGGATTCCTAATGAAGAAAAAGAGCGTGGCGATTATTCAGCTCTGTGACGGCAAGCCACGACGGGTTTCAAGGAGACGTTTATCTTTAGAAGGACCTGCCGGTACATTCCCAGGCTCGTGGTCAAAAGAGAACGGCACACATACCTCAGCATATACATATTCATAGAAATCCCCATACCAGGCCGTTTTACTGAAGCTAATTTATGCTTTTGATTTCAGGGTTTGTTTTAAAAGGAGGAAAAAAACACTGACATACATGCGGATGCCATAGAAGCTGCCAGAACAGTGATGTTTGTGCAGCGGATGGGACACCAATTTACTGGTCTGTATGTTTCATTCATAGAAGGGAATTAATAAGCGCTGTAGAAACCCAGGAAAGTATCTACTGAAGTGGGTGGAAATTATAATTCAGGTAGAAGAAAAATCACAATGAGAGTAACTTTGCAGCTGTCATTGCAAAGGTTCTAAACAGATAAACTAGCTATGTACTTATGGTCAAAGTTTGTTTCTTTTGGGTAACTTTGGTCATTCTGGCAGGTTTCACGGTTTCTGTTCGCTGGTCATTAGCCTTTGAATGCCATCCTCCTGATCATCAGTTTATTTTTGTTGTCATTTTTTTTTGTGGAATCTAAACTGCTGAACGCACATCAAGTCCGCTTTGTCGCGGCAAGCCAGCACGTCGTTCCATGAAGCATTCATCCCGGTAAAAAACGGTGAGGAAATGCGATTAGGACACGCTGTGCGATCGTTCGAGGCAGCCCTCTCAGACAACGCAGTCTGCCGTTTTTCGATCGGAGCCGCATTGTTCGCCACGCTCCGCGCTCGCCGATAACGCGATCCGTGTAGGCTTTCTGCCGCCTTTGTTCGCGGCCGACGGCGACAAATAGAGAATCGCGGCCTTCCCGAAGGATCCCACATCTCTGGTTTTGTAATACCCGCCCACGTGCTCCAATGACACGATTTACAGCGACTACATCTCCCTTTGTTCCTCTACTGCGTGCGGAGCTGTTCCCCTGATCCGCGACTCCTAACTACACAATGCGAGGAGAGCGGTGTTATCCGGCGACGCAGGCAGTGCTATGCGAGCCCGCTCTGGGACAGGGCCCGACGTGATTCTCCCTGCGTTCACAGGAAGGGCTTCTGGAGCAGTGCCTTTGTTCCGAGAAATATCGTGGGCCGCACTTTTGCTCCCGGGATTTGGAGGGATTAGGCCACTGGATAGCCATGTTGATAACCCAACCCCCCAAAATGCCCCAACATCAAAAACCCAAAGGGGACAGTTGTTGTCAGGAGCGTAGTCAGTCAGGGGACGTGGCCTTCCCACCATGTGGCCCTTAAAACCACACTGCACAAAACTCACTGCATTCCGTCACATAAAACCTCACCGCATATCAATTCGTATAAGACCTCACTGCACTCTCTGTCATATAAAACCTCACTGCATGTCCCGTCACATAAAACCTCAATGCATGTCCTGTCGTATAAAACCTAACTGCACGTCCTGTCGTATAAAACCTCACTACACGCTCCATATTATATAACCTCACTGCACGTCCTGTCGTATAAAACCTCACTACACGCTCCATATTATATAACCTCACTGCACGTCCTGTCGTATAAGACCTCACTGAACGCTCC
>JAODLC010000050.1:1846719-1857198 GCA_026781145.1 Hippopotamyrus pictus
ATATTATATAACCTCACTGCACGTCCTGTCGTATAAGACCTCACTGCACGCTCCATATTATATAACCTCACTGCACGTCCTGTCGTATAAGACCTCACTGCACGCTCCATATTATATAACCTCACTGCACGCTCCATCATATAAAACCTCACTGCACGTCCCGTCATATAATGCAACATCTTATCAGCCTTCTGACATTAAATATGCAGAGAGCAATCCAAGGGGGAAAAAATGATGGACACTCACACCCACCTCCCCCATTTTTGTTGCCAGCAATATTTGTAACCCCAGAATTTCATTAACATATGGCCCCCACCAGGTAGGGCATGCCCCTCCCCCACATAAGCAGTGCTCCTGCCCTCTCCACAGACAGATTTCTGTCCCTTTCACTCCCAGCTTTCCCCCTGTTTATAACACTATTAATTGTTGATACGTTGCAATGCACAAGACAGGCATTAAGGCCTAATTATTTAATCATGTGAGACTGGTCTGTGGTACCAGTGACAGCAAAGTTACTTTCCAAGCCTTGAAACCGAGATGTTTGTTGATTGTTAAATGACTAATATATTTCATAATTCAATAAAGGGGAGATGAATACACAAGTGGTGAGCTTATGAAATATACTCTTTACTGCATTCTCTCACACAGCCACCAGTCATTAATATGCCAGTTTCAGGAAAGGCAGCTTAGGGAAGGGAAATTATTTCTGGTAGGTCTGCCTCAGAGGAGTTCTTCTCCCAGCTGACGCTTTCGCAGGATTTGTGGCAATCACGACGCCACAGCATTACTGACACGGTCCGGCATTTGTGTGTGTGTATGTCGGGGGGGGGGGGGCTCAAGGAACAGATGCACTTAAGTCACAAGGTGCAGGGAAACCACAGACCAGGCTGAGCTGCTCGACCCGCCAGATCAGTGCACTCCTGCCCAGGGGGTGCGAGTTCCGTAGAAGAACAGAAACGGAAAAGTTAGTGTATATGTTGCCGTCGGAGGCAAGCGGCCACTGGCTGACCGCGCCCCACCTGTCACCACAGTGTAAGTGGGACGGCCATGGGAAACTTCCAGAATGCAGACGAGCGTGTTACGGCACCTTAAAGACACACGCAAAAAAGAGGCGAGCTCAAGAGACAAGCTTTGCATAGACTGTTACTTATTAAAAACCAGTTTAAAGTAATATTAATATGTATGTCCTGTCTGAGATGAACCATACATGGCTAAACAAACAAAGCAGTGAATGGGCAGTGTGTTTGTTTTTTAACGTGTGATGTGCAGTGAAATGAGGGTAAAGCTAACAGGACGTAATGCAGTGCAGCCTGATGGAGCTCCACGTGCCAGTCGTGCCAGTCGTGCCAGTCGTGCCCAGAACTTCCTTTATGCCTTCATAACTGTCCAATAAATGTCCGGGAGCGTCCATGACAGCCGCTCCGTATCCTCTCCAGAACGTTCTTCTGACGGTTGCAGCTTTTCAGTTAGGATGAGATCAACTGGCAGTACAAAAACATGTAGAAAGGTCATTAAGTCACTATTAATCAGTCACACCTGGACATCCATCCCTCCAGCCAAATTCAGTTCATTGTCTTATGCATTTTTATATTATTAGCGTTAAACTTTCCCCACTTGTTTCATACAAATCTGTTACAGTTGTATGACAAGTAATAGGAAAAACGAAGACTGTGGCTTTGCGGCAGTATCGACAGGCCACTCGGCTGTGCACAGAATGCTATCTTAAGGCCACTGAGCAATTATTATTGTCTCATCTCTGTAGGTGCAGGGCAGATGTTGCATCGCGTTTCCTGTCACGGCGGTGTTTGTTTTTCTGCCTCGCGGTGGCTTTTCATTAAAGATTGTGGTCCGGAGTAACAGCACAGTATCATTCTAAGGAAATGCAACGCTGCACCTTCCACCTCTGCAGAGGCGTCGACTCTGAGAATCGACCTCCTTTTTGGTCACCGCTTTAGAAGACGAGCACTTTCAGGTGACTGGAAACTGCGTGGCCATGGTGTGATATTTTTACAATGCCTGTACCTATTTAAACTGAATTTGTTTTAAGCAACACATCAATGGGTTGTACAATGGTTCAGTGGGTGGTACTATTGCTTCACACCTCCAGGGTTGGGGGTTCGAATCCCGCCTCTGCTTCATGTGTGAAGTTTGCAGCTTCTCTCTGTGTTCGGTAAGTTTCCTCCATTTACTCTGATCATCTCCTGCAGTCCAGAAAAAAAACATGCATTTGGGTTAATGGTTGCTTCCTAATTTCCTGTAGCATGTGTTAGTGCCCCTTGGTAAATTGGTATCCTGACCACTATTCCCAAGTCATCCGTAATCCTGCAATTTCCCATTGGGTGAGAAGTAGCTGAAGTAGTACCTGCTGCACTAGTTCTGTGTATCTTCAGTTGTGATCTTTCTGATACAGGTTTGAAGTCTGTTCATTACTTAAGGCCACTGTCTCATCAAAATCAACCTGACATCTGATGAAAGCTTGCCAGTGACTGAGTGTGTCCATGTAGGCCAGCTGGGTACATTCTGAATCTGTTACCTTTTGGTCGATTAGACCAGAATCCTGGTTACTCTATATTGATATATATGTATATACATATATTGATCACTCTGAAAGACAAGCTAACATTATACGGACGCTCCTCTACTTACGAACGACTTACGTTCCGAACAGCAATTCGTAACTTGAAATGTTCTTAAGTTGTTATTCAACATCATTTTAAGGGTATACAAAGACCTAGGATGCTGGGAGTACGCACGCTACGCTGCTGTGCGGCGGGAGCAGTGGCCAGAAGTCGTACTAGGCGGAAACGGGGGCCCAACGAACACAATTTGGACTTACAGTCCTCTTCGTTCGTATGTCTGAAAGTTCATAAATTGAACGTTCGTAAGTAGAGGAGCGTCTGTATATTTAAATTGTGGTTTTTAAAGGCTTTTGTATTGTTAAGAAATATAAGATAGAGCATAGTGACTTATTTGACTATATTTTATAAGAAACTTACAAACGAGAGGAGGCCATTTGGCCCATCAAGCTCGTCTGGGGAGAACTCAACTAATAGCTCAGAGTTCACTTGATTCTAAAAACCATGAAGACAGCAGAAAGTGCCCAGACTATGGTTAAATAATGGTTGTCCTACTTATCCAAGTATACTTTGCAGTCATCGCAAACCAACAAGCATATTTTCCCCATATCATCCTATAATGGGTACCTGCCTCATTGACACCTCCTCTGTAATTAAAAGATAGCGTTTTCTTTGATATTCCTCTTTTTTCCATTGTGTGTTACTGTTAGTAAATCAACTGGGGCAGCGTTCTAGCCTTTGGGGGCTGCTGCTGGAGTCTGTCTGAGCTTTTATTGACATGATAAAGCAGCAGGGAATGCATGCGCCCAAGACCACCCCATGACAGCCACCTACCCGTGTCTAAAAGCTGCGGCTAGCGCTGGCTAATGCTAAATATTAACAGTCTGCAGAACGGTGGACAGGGGGCAGCTGAAAATAGAATGAAGTAAGAAGCATCTTCACATAAGGTAGGCTGTTGCTGTTTCGGTAAACTCTTCAGACCCTGTTCAGTCTCCAGAAACATACTTTTTATTCTCATGCAAAGAAAAATCATTATATCTTCTCAGGGGCATTGCTAGAAATTTTGGGCCCCATGAAAGCATATCAAATTGGTCCCCCCAGTCCAGACCAATCCATCTTACAATTTTTTTAGGACCCCTGTCACTCAGGGGCCCGTCTAATTGTCCTAACCTCCTGCAGCAGCGCCCCTGTAACTTCTACTTGAAATGTGCAAGCAGGAACCTTGGTTGTTTTATTTATACGTGGAATATTTTTTTTTACACCTCACTGTTACAATGCTGCTGAGATGTCGCTCGTAATGTATATTTCATACAGGTCATTCTTAAAAATATTCCAATATTTTTTTGTTTAGTTTTGAATGTCGAAACAAAAATCTTGATTTTGTTCTGTTTTGATAGATCATTTTTAGTCTGATACATTTGTTGAAATATCTCTGTGGTGACTAAGGTAGGGGTGGAGTAACTTGCTAAAAAATGAGTGTTTTTTTTCTGCGAATAGAATCATTTCAAACCCGTCATATTTTAAGGGGCGTTTTCTAAACATTTAATTTATTGGGGAAAACTGGCTTGTAGAAGCAAACTTAATAAAGCTGATCAATTTTCCCGGACGTGAACGTAGAAATACAGGAAATAAATACGAACGGTCTGCTAAAAAATAGGTGTAAAATGCTGTTTGGAGGCTCGCAACGGTACGATCACACAGTACACCCCAGAGGGCGCGCCCCCGTTCCCCAGCAGCCCCCGTGCATGAGGCGCGCCATCGCGTAACCTGTCAGTGCCCCCACCTCAATGGCCAAAGTCAGCCTGCGCTGCGAGCCTAATAAGCCATCCTTCCCCTGCCTCGGTGCCATATGGCGGCTGCTTTTGTGCTGGGCTTCGCTGTATGGGCGTCTCGGAATAAGCACGGGAGCTCATTTAAAACACGCGAACCCGTTTTCCGGGGGAAATAAATCACAATGCCAGCATGGTAACAGATTATTTCAATTTATGCATTTTTATTCTACAGATATACTTTTATTATTGGATCCTCGCATCTTATTATACAACATATAGATTTTTTTCCTGTGTGTTACATTTGAGCAAGATAGAAATCACGGGGGCAGCTTTCTTTCAGCTGATGATGCGACTGACAGTAAGTGCAGAGAAATTGTGCCTTGGAGTACTTAACACAAGTGCATCTACACAGCCTCGGCGATGATCAGTGTTTTCGGGATGAAATATTTTAATACCGATTTTTTCATTTCTCAATGCGCAAGCATATGAGAAAGTAAGAGTGCGTGCTCGCGTGTCTGTTTAGTGTGTGTGTGTGTGTGTGTGTGGCGCGCGCGCGTGTGTGTTATTCTGTAATAAATGCAGAGCCGCCTCACACTAATCAAGCTGATTAAAAATTCCTACGCGCATAGCCGGAAATCGCACCCTCCTCTATATTCCTTCCACTTTTACTTTATTTTTTTTTTAGGATCTCCGCTTAGCCAGGACATCGGCCGTCACGGGAGGCCGTCCCAGGCGACCAAAAAAACGCTTTTGGGGCGGCCGCTTCGGGTTCTGTTTTATTTTATTTTTTCCTGTTGAAATGGGGAGAAAGGGGAGAAGCGCGGGCAGCGCCGGCGCAAGCTAGGGGAGTGATGAGTCAATACAACTAATAATTTAATGGGGACACGGAGGGAGAGAAAGAAAGAAAGCGAGGCTCCGTCCAACCACGAACAAAACCGCCATGCGTTTCTAGCGATCTCGATGCTCCTCGGAGATGGGAGACTAAAGCGTACTTTTACCTGTTTGCGATCGCCGGCCGTGCATTGTTTTCTCATGAGAAGACGGGTCATCCTCTATTCCCTCTTTGCCCTGACAGTAGGCAGGCGAAAAAAGGCGAAAATAACTTGAGATCCGCAAAGCGATCGCGCACGGCTGACATGTCCCTTATTGCACCGAGACGGGCTTAATGATATTTCGGCGTTTGTTTACTCCCGGCTCCTCTATCGCGACCTGCCGTTTTCCAGGCGGACCTGAGCCGCCGAGTCCGTCGGAGAGCACGAAGGCATCGACGGGCGATGTGCGTATATTTCTTAAAAAGGAAACTTTTCTAGGCGTCCGGGTGTATTTGCGAGCTGGTATGGTAGGTCGTTTTATTGTGGCGTAAATGCAATATTACCACTACCGCCAAATAGTGGTCTCGGATATATTGCATCTGGCCAGCCGTCTTTTTTATCGCTTACCCATGTTATCGCATTTGCAGTGAGCCCTTCACATGTGAATATTTGTTTCGTCCTTTTTGGACAAATCGCCTTTTCTGCTATCAGGGAGAATCTGTAATTGGAGAAGACTGTTAATACTCTTTGACATATCAAAAGAATTCTACACGCAAGAAAAAAAAACTTTTAGGTTTTTTTGTTCGTCATCCGAAGGAACTTGAAGAGAGACAGCGACCGCCCTGCACGGCTTTATGCGCTTCCCAGTTAGCAAGTGGTAAGTTTCAGGTTGGTTTCGATCGGTCCTTGTTTCTCTACAGAATCATTCTTTCCTTCTTGTCTTTTTTTCAGTTTTTTAAAGGTCATCTCCAAATCCTGACCTGGATCTTTACCAGGTGCGGAGTCTGGATCTAGTCGTTCTAATATTTTGAAAATGTCACAGTAATGTGCATTAATATTATTATTGCAGATATGCCTTGTTTGTGCCACCCGTTACCGTACGCGGTGTTTTTAGATGGGGGCACTGCAGTCATAAGTTTCCATGTCTGAGACTTAATTTCGTTGGGTAAAAAGAAAACCCTTAAGTTGGAAGTTTATTTCTACGATATAAAATCTAAAAAGCATTATGACCGGATTTGAGGAGGCAAAATCTCCAACGTATTGAAGATTGAAGGTCACGTTGGTGTGTTTTTGGTGCATTGGCAGCAAGCAGAACTGTAAATTTGATGTCTTCATAGGTGGTGTACAGGTCAGCTCATCAGAACCACAATCTTACACATAATGTTAATGCGCTTTAGGATTTCTCTTAGGGCTCTGCGTGAGCTATTATGTGTGGACTTTTTTTGTTTTGATTTATTGTAATTTTTTCATGTTTTAATTGAGCTATTGTTTTCCTGTACGGGGGACCAATGAAGAACGCCACAACCATGATTTTTGGGCCATATTGGTGGACCGCATCCTCCCTACAGAGGCACCTCTTACCATGTTTTGGATGGTTTGGTTTTGGGGTTGCGTTCCTTAACTGAATAACTGAAGGCACCGGTTACTGTTGGGTCGACATCTCATCCGCGTGATACCAGCATAACTCCTGAGTGCAGAGAGCCCAGGCTGAACTCTAATGGCATCCTTCCCCCTTCGAAAACGCTCTCATTGAGTTGAGCGTAAAGGCGTGAGGTTGAGTGAGAATTAATTTAATTGATGGTGTCAGGTTTCTCTCCAGGATGCTATTTGCTCGAGGCAGCTGGATCCCGTCGTATAGCAGACTGAATACCTCAATTTTGTTTTCTTGTGTGTGTGTGTGTGTGTGTGTGTGTGTGTGTGTGTCTTAAGCAATTTCTGCAGTTTTAAAAATCTCAATGTCTAAGATCCATCAAGGGACTGAGTGGCTGTGGTATGACGTGTTTGTGAATTCCTGTTTTTGTGTCGGGAACCTGTCAAACCAGTGGTGAGACAGGGATAATTGTGGTCTCAGACTGGCTTACTGCATATTACTCAATACAAAGGGAAAAGATTACCAGGATTTTTTTTTTTTTTGGTGTCTTAAGTCCCCCCCCCCCCCTGGCCCAGAGGGGAGAGTAAGTTTATTTTGTTAGTCTTAGTTTCTGAACACATACTAAGTTGCTTGTGAATGAACAGATTGCAGGTCTTTAGTTGATATACATGTTTCCCAGCAGTTTTGGTGCACAGTGGGGGTCCCTGTCGGACCCAGAATTTTTAATTTAATTTAGTGATTAGTTGTCATTGTTTGACACACCACAATCAAATGTGTTCTCTGCATTTAACCCATATGTAACATAGCAGGGGGCAGCTAATTCAGCGCTTGGGGGCGGTACCTTGTTTAGGGTACCTCAGTGGTGCCTTGCTGGTCAGGGATTTGAACCTGCAATTTTTCAGTTGCAAGTGCGCTTCCCTAACCATTAAGCCACCACTGCCCACCACTGAAGGGACTGTTTATTCTCTGCACCTTGGCCTGGACTATAGTCCCAGCACAAGTGAACTGTGGCCAATATTTATGCGACAGTCTGAAGAGTATATGTCAGATGGCTTATTGTTGACATTTACAAGCATTCTTAATTACCAATCTGCTTACGCTAACCCTAAGCTATTTTCAGGTTTGGGATTTATGGTGTCAGACTTTACCTTTTAAGTAAGCTTGTCCTAAACGGAGAATAGGATTCACAGTAAACCACCACTGGGTGAAGATTATCACCCTGGTGAAAACAGATACAGGCTCTTGCTGTCGGAGGTCTTGAAGAGAGATCTATTACTCAGAGTCAGATAAATGGTTTCGCACCCTTTTGGTTTACCAGGCGATCCCAGGCACAGTCCTAGTTTCATTAAAAGCCTTTTAGTACAGCAAGTTATCAATAATTTATCGTGACATTTATATCAAATCTTTTCTGGTACGACGGAGTCCGTCGTTCAGCAGCCATTGAGGAGAGTCTGGAATTTATTTGAATTTATCGGCAGAGATGGCGTTCTAAAGGGCGTCAGCAGGTGCATTATGGGGGAAAATTGAACATTCTCCAAGCTGGCAGACGAACACTAATTATTTGGATTTCTCTCTGCTTTTCCTTCCCCCAACAAAACCTCGTTCTCTTTTGACATTGCGTTATACATTATTTGCTTTAAATAAAGGATTGTTTTTGTCCTCCCCTCGAATCGTGAAAGGGCGCACAAAGGACTTGGAAGGACATCTGGTTACACGTGCGCCATTGTACTTGCACATCGGTATAGGTGTAGGTGACAGGCCATCAACCACGACGCAGAAGACGGGAATAATAACAGCTTGCGACCTCTCCGCAGGTGACGGCGAGCGGCGACGCTGAGAACCATGGACCACCTCAGCGACTCGTGCCTGGGGAAGGAGAACTCTGAGCTGCCCAACAGTGTCGGGGACCACAAGAGCCCCCCTGCGAAAATGGCACGGCTGGAGCAGAACGGCAGCCCCCTGGGGAGGGCCCGGCTGGGCAGCAACGGCGCCAAGCTGGCTGGAGTGTCCCTCAAGGCCTCGGGGCACATCCTGAAGTCGTCCCACAAGAGAGGTAAAGCACAAAAAAAAGACATTCTCCAGGTCTTCGTAATTAGGAGTGGCTGTTGAAAGCTGATAAGTGTTTGGAAACTCAAACTCTGGGCAAGCATTTGGTTGGCCATTTCAGAGGAGGAGCAAGTTGATGGCCTGGTCCAAGCTCACAGATTTGTCACACATCAGCTGCGTGTGGCACAGTGCTTTTAATGTGTTTTGAAATATTTTTATACTCTACCCTGGGTTCTCAGCAAGGCTGAAAAGAGCTACAACTTGTTTGAATTTCTTTTTTGTCATTTGTTCACCTCTTGGTTGACGCTGCCTTTTCTCTGTTGGATTTGTGGCATCTTTGAACATAGATGGCAGAACTCAAGTCCTGAATCTGTGGCATTTTAGAATTCTTATGAATTATCCCTGAAATCCTTCTTGTCCTTTTTTCTTGATGTCTTGTACATGCTGTAATGGAGTAGCAGACAGTCATCCTCACATCTCTGGGTGTGTTTGTTTGGATTTAAATCGAAGTTGGAGTTTATAGCGTAATAAACAGTGATTGATTCACCTCTGATCAGTCTTCCAGGCATCTTAGCTTAGCCATTAGCCTTGTCTTTTTGTACATTTCTATACACCAATACTTGTAAAGAGAAATTGGATGTCATTTCAGATAAGCAGATGCTTTGTTATCAAGGTGGAATCTGTGGGCCTGCACCCTGACTCCCTGTTTTTATTTATTTCTTCTCCATGAGAATGTTGCCCTGCGGAACGCGTAATGGGAGCAGAGCCGGGCTGCGCAGAGCCGGGCTGCGCAGAGCCGGGCTGCGCAGAGCCGGGCTGCGCGTGGCGTGCAGCAGGACATTGGCAGCCGCCCGTTTCCGTCTCTGTCCGTTCACTGCAAACAAAGCCGATATTGATCGGAGAATGCGCTGACACAGCGGCCCGCATTGTGAGACGTTCTTCTGTTAGACGTGGAGAATCCCACTCACTCCACGTTCTGACCACCCTCCCCCCAGTCACCGATGCAGATTCCATCGGGGGGGGGGGGGTCATACAGCCATTCTGGATGCTAGTCGCCTTTCCATAAACTTCTAAATGGACAGCTCCTGCTGACTGGAATGCTGGGACATCTGCAGAGTTGCTCTGGTTACCATGGTGATCTGGGTTTGGGGGGCGGGGCTTCTACACACCTATCCGCTGCGTCTCTAATATCATGCTCCCCGTTGAGTCGAGTGTAAAGGCGTGAGCCACCTGGTCAACCATGAAGCTGTGAAGGCCTCCCTGTGCCTCTGGGTCTGAACCGGGCCATATTTTTAGCTCCCAAACATGCACTCAGTGATGTGCGGCTGCCCCAGACACGGTGTGATTAGGCGGGGTTAGGTGCGGAGCATGGACTGGGGAGAGGTGGCTTCCTGTCTCTGTTACCTCAACATTGTTCCTCTGTTTTTGAAGCTGATTGGTCCATGTGCCCCATCTCTCTGCCCCCCCCCTCAGGTAACATGCTGCCTGTATTCTGTGTGGTGGAGCACCATGAGAGTCCGGTCGAGTTCAGCGATGCCCGTGAAGAGCACGCCGAGTTCGTACTGGTGCGGAAGGACATGCTGTTCAACCAGCTGATCGAGATGGCCCTCCTCTCACTGGGCTACTCCCACAGCTCGGCGGCCCAGGCCAAAGGTACTGAAAACCCACACAGACTCACCTTC
>JAODLC010000050.1:1862880-1893833 GCA_026781145.1 Hippopotamyrus pictus
CTTTCCAGCCACGATGCCCCCCCCCCGCCCCAACCCCTTTACGAAATGGACAGACACTGCTCGGAACGGCCATCACTGTTTGTTTTTCACAAATGTGAGGTCTTTCTTGTCATCTCGTCCTGGCTTCCGTAATGGCTCCCACAAACGCTCAGTGTAATTGCTCGCGGACAGCTGGCTTGCCCAGGACCCGTCAGCGGGGGAGGGGTTGATATGCACAGCTGAGGTAGCGAGATGGCTTTTATACACGGTTTTACCTGCTGGGGGGAGAAGGGCCACGCAACACTCCCATCATACCATCTCACATGTATGGATTTCGCAGATGTGATATGAGGCCCCTTCCTTTGTGGCTTCCCCCCCCCCCCTCCCCTCCTTTACTGTCCCCTATCCATGCATCCCCACCACCTTGCTGTTGTTACATGCCTGCACAATTAGAACGAGGAGAATTTTTGTGTCAAACTTACTCTGATATTCAACCCATTTGATCTTCCTGTGCGATTCAAAGGCATCTCCGGGTTAGTGTCAAACTTGATTTTAAAATTATATTGTGTTTATTCATTCAAACCCACACATAACATTCCTCCAACCCCCAGGGGGCAAATAGCACCCCCCCCATCACCCCCAGCATGTTAGCTCCTATAATACTATTAACATCCTGCTCGACCTCCATGCTGTGCCATCAGAAAAGTTTGAAAAGGCACTTCAAATCATTGTGCATCATCTCCAGTACAAAAAAAGGTCAACTTCCCACCTTGACACCACCTTGACACCACCCTTAATTTGTTAATATTGAGCGGGATGGAGGTTAACCATGTGATATGCCACTCGTGTCAAGGGTGCATAGATATGTACAGCCTGTTTTGCAAAGGATTGCGGGGTGCAGATTTCAGCAGGCACCAATAACCCGCTTTGAGACCTACAGTGGGCAGATGTTGTCGATCACTGATTGGTTTAATGCAATGAGAATCAACAAAATAAAGGATGTTAAACCGGACTGTCTGACAGTTGGGTACAATCCGGCCCTTCTGTGAGCCTCCCGACCGTGTTTCAGCCGTTGCAGTTATGTGGAGCGATCTGTACTTCACATAGACCCCCCAAGACTCGTTATTTTTATTGGATTATTTTAAAATGATGAGTTATTTTGGGCATCGCCTTTACCCAGCACAACTTTCAAGGCCCAAAGGCACTGAGTAGCAATCAGGAGGTTAAATGGGCTCCGTGACCATGGGAGGTCTGACGTGCCACTTACTGACGAGCCCTGACCCCTCTCCCGCTCGCAGGGCTGGCTGTGTGAGCTGCTCCGCTGGAAGGAGGACCCATCCCCGGAGAACCGGACCCTGTGGGAGAACCTGTCCATGATCCGGCGCTTCCTGAGCCTGCCGCAGGCGGAGCGCGACGCCATCTACGAGCAGGAGAGCAGCGTGGGCCAGCAGCACTACGCCGAGCGGCCCCCCCACCTGCTGCACGTGCCCCCAGAGTCCACTCAGGTGAGTCCTCCACACCCACGCCTCTGATCTGCTTCGGCCCCCTTTCGCGTTTTTATGGCTTTTATGCTCTAAACTGGGGTGCTCTCAGTGTGATATCTAGGCTTCTGCTTCCCTTGCTTGATTACCTCGCCGGGGGCTCGAATCCCGCCCCCCTCTGTAATCCCGTTCATAGTGTGTGCCCTGCGATGGACTGACATGCCACCCAGGGTGTCTCCTGCCTTATGTTCTGTGCCTCCTGGCTCCAAGCTTATACTAACCCTGCACTAGATAAGTACTTATAGAAGGTACATGGATAGATTTTTTTGATGGCGTTTAACATTCATAATGATAAAATACAGTTAAATCAGTTGCTTTGACTGGATGTCTGTGCCGCAGTATGATAACTGTATATTATTCCGGCCAATAAATCCTCGGGAATGTGAATGGAAATTGAGGCAAGGCTGCCACACCACAGCAGCAGAGCCAGACAGGGGCGGGGTGGAGCAGGGCTCCTGTAATTGGGTTAAACACCATCAGTGCGGGAGCACCTTTTGATGCCTGTGTCCTGTGATCACATTTATATCTTCATCCCTCCGATTAGGGAGGCAAGACGCTGCGCATTTGTGCATCTGTCTCATGTGGGGAGGAGTGATCTGTCTGGCATCTGATTGGTGACTATGTGGGGAAGTGGGTGGGCCTCCAAGTTTGTCAGTGGGCATGTTACTGGTTCAGATTTTAAGATGAGCCACAGAGGCATTTGTTTAGGTGGTGGGTTCCTGCATGGGAGGGTCCAGGGATTCCAGTGAGCCCCCCTTTAATTCTTTGTGTGTTTTTTGTTGTTTTCTCACCAGTCTCAATCCCATCAGCACCAGCAACAATCCCCGCTGTCTCAGCAGCTCCCACCCCAGGCCCCGCTCTCCCAGCAGCCCTTGCAGCAGTCTCCGCAGCAAGCGGGGCCTCGCCTACCCCCCCGCCAGCCATCTACAGCCTCACCCGCCGAGGCATCGGAGGACAAGGCTCGGCCCGGAGGCAAGATCTCCCTGGAGGCCCTGGGAATCCTCCAGAGCTTCATCCAGGATGTGGGCCTCCACCCCGATGAGGAGGCCATCCACACCCTGTCCGCCCAGCTGGATCTCCCCAAGCACACCATTGTAAAGTTCTTCCAGAACCAGCGGTTCTACGTCTGCCATCGTCAGGGTCAACCCAAGGGCCCAGTTGGTCTAGGTGAGGAAGAGGAGGAGGAGGAGGAAGAAGATGAGGACGAGGAAGAGGAGCAGGCCAATGACGAAGAAGACAAGCTGCTACAGCAGTTGAATGAGAGCACTCAGACTGTCAACAGCGACTTCTCCATCAAGATGGAGGAGCATCTATCAGGAGTCGTCCACACCGGGTCGGGGTACGACCCCAAAGAGTAGCACAGTGCTACAGTGATGCTCTAACCCTATTTAAATAAAGCTAGTAATACTATGGTATTACTACCTTTTTTGTGTGTTTTTCTTTAATTTTGTGAATATCTGTATTATTCACTGTAAAGACGATGCCGAACATTAATTAACTTGCAAAAAAACAATGAAAAAATTGTTACCGTGGATGTTTTCCGACTGCACTTGACTCGTTCATTTGTTCTTACACTTGATTTGAGCTACTGATGAAGGCAACAAGGCCGGGATGGGATGTTTACATCCGTGATGTCCACTGGATTTAATGAGAACACACTGGGACCAGAGACTAAGGCCTTAACGCAGAGCTACCGGTCTCCGATGCCCGCTGGCAGAGTCTGATTCTGAAATGCAAACTTGATCACGCACAAACTCTGGAAGCAGACTCTGCAGGATCGTTGTGGGAAGTGAGTCTCCCTTTTTGAATAATATTTGTTTGGAAGAAATATATATGTATAAATAAAGACGTATATATTAACTGTAAAAGGAATACAGTTTAAATAAACTATGCCAACAAATGCCTTGTACAATATGGCACTGCCGAATTTTTTTTTTTTTTTCTTTTTTTCCAAAAATTTTTCACTGTATCTTTCAAAGTCTCCATAGGGTTTAAAAATGTGAAGCCTCTCCGTTCTCCTCTTGCATTTAATTTATTCTCCCAGTCACATGGTGGTCTGATGCAATTTCCTCTCTCTTCCATAAACTTTGACTTTTGTTTTCTATTCAGAAAATGACTTTTTTTTTTTTTTTTTTTATGGGCGGTTAAAAACAAGTGTCTTAAAAAAGTTCTGGAATGAGGGGAGAGATGTGCTTTAGGTTGCCTATTTACAGAAAAAAAAATGTGATGTTTGTTCCAGCAGTTTGTGCTTCAAGCTTCACAATAAATGTCGTATGCAATTCTTACCGTCATGCAAATATGCTTAGGTCATCTACTAACCCACAGGACACCTTAGAGCAAAAAGTAACATATGCAATACATGTGACAGTTCGACGTTTTTCCTTGTGTCTTCCTTTTAGTTTACAAGCCCACCCTCGTTATAAATCCTCTGTATAAAACGTGTACCTTTTTTTATGAGTTTATTGCGATGATGAGGACGATTATTTTGTACCAATTGGCTTTTTCCCCTTTTCCTCCTTTTAGGTGTTTTTCCCTCCATTTCTATATGCAGAAATGTGCTAACTAGAAGTTAATATTGACTGCTAATTAAATGATTAAACTGTTTGTATTGTACAGCAGATCCTTGGTATTTATAAGACAGAAAGCAACCACCTTTTGAAGGGCATTTCCTCAGAAATGTTCATATTTAATGGTTTCCTTATTACATATTAAACTTACACAAAAGTCTCCTTGTTTGCTCTTTTTCAGGTGCAATGTCTGATGCACTGTGTGTGTGTGTGTTTGAATGGGTTTTGCTGTGTGAATAACTGATTTCTGGTGACACAGTGACTTAAGGGTTACTTCAACAGCTTCACCCCTCAAGGGCTGTTAGTCCATCATCTGTGGCGTTCTCCCCATTTGCACGGTCTTCCAAAAACGTGTTCTGGGCAACTGGTGGCTCCGAAATGCCAATGGTGAGTGTGTGTCCTTTAATGGACTGGCATCCCTTCCAGGGAACCCCCCTGCCTGGTGCGATAGGGTCCAGGCTCACAGAGACACTTCACTGGATGAGCAGCTATGGAAGCTGGACGAATGAATAATAGATATTTCTTTTCCCTGTTAATCCATATCGGAAGCTTCTTTTTTTTTTTTTTTTTAATCCCGTTCACTGTCTCATTTGCTGGCTCAGCTTTGACATTGAGCGGAAGTGATTCTGGAGCCTTCTAGATAAAGCAGGATGTCACCCTCTGGGGACAGCGTCCCCTGGCCAGTCTAGGCGCACTGACAGCCTGTGTTCACCACCACCACCCCCCCCCACCCTGACGTGCTGGAATGGGTGCTGTGAGCGATATAAATCTAAATCTGCCTAATCAAACTGAACTCTCCGTCTTTCATTTGGATATATTTCATCGTTCAATCTGTGTGAGCCACAGGATCTTAAAGCTGTTAATCATTAGTTTAATGGACTATTCTGCAGAGTTCATGGGTGTGAACTTCTGAATGGATCTAAAACATTAATGTCTGATTAAATATTAACCACTAGGTGTAATGGTGTATCTTCAAGTGTTACAACCTCCATCTGAGCTATGTGGTTGGCTGTAAAAATTGGTTTTCATGTTAGGAAAATTGTTTGTAAAGCAGTTATTTGCTGCAGGGGTATCAGTCTATGGGTGACCAATGAGGCTTGTGTGATTTAAGCTTTTTTTTTTTTTTTTTTTTTTAATGAAAATCGTTATTTGCTGGTTCAGTTTTTAATAAATGGACACATTTAAAGAAGTTAGGTTTAGCTGGAGAGTATATTTCACACATAAAATAGCTTTTTTTTTTGCAATCTGATCAGTTTATGAAATAGCTTAACTTTTGATAGCATCAATGGATAATATATTCTTTGGAAGTTTTCTTTAAAAAAATTAAAAAATAAAAAGGAACTGCTTAACAAGTCCTCTGCCCTCATGGCCAATCAAATCCGGCTGTAGAAAGTGACACCTTCGTGGATTTTCTCTGCAACACCCCTGAAAAACCTTTGGCGGGCAAGTCCTTTAACATGTGTTGATGTACTTCATACACTGCATTCACAGAGAAGCAGTTCTTGGTGTTATCCCATTGCCTCAGCTCCTACATCTATGTGACCTCACTCTATCCTGACTGGCTAGTGGGCAGAGACAGGGACCTGGCCTTGTGAAGCACCGCTGCTGGGTCGTTGTGTCAGTCACTCTGGTGAAAGGTCTGAGTTTGGCAGGACTGTCCACGTCGTGCCCATTGTCTTCATCATTTCCCAGAGCTGTGGCTACGTCACCCGGCTTTACGGCATACGAAGCTATGCAAACAGAACCTCCCCCCCCCAGACAGAGAGGCTTCCTGTGTCTCTGGAGCATAAGTGCACTCTGGTGTTCTTGGTGGATTTTTTTCCTCCTTCTCGCCAGTAAGCGATGTTGACCCAAGGCTTTGAGTGCTTGCTTTCCCGCTGGTCCTCGTTTGCATAAAGCTAAATCGTAATCGAAACAGGGCCTCCGACGTGTTGACAGGCCACGCGGGACTGCGGAGAGCTGGAGCAGCTTTGCCGAGGGTGCCGTCAGCCTTACTATCCATGGAAAACAAAACTTTCACGCATGGCGTAGACTACAGGTTCCTGGAAACAGTGACTGTGTGGTATTTATATATCCGGAGTGAGTCTTGCTGTAGATGCATAAGTACATTTGCATTAAAGGGCATGTCAACCTTTCTCTGATCATCATGGTTTTTAATTGAGCTTTTAATACATCTCTATTTTTTTCAGCATGAGAAGCCTTCTCAGGATGCTTGATGTGGTAGGTGGTGATTTATCAGGGATTGCCCTTTTCAAATTTCTGCTATGTTTGCCTTCAGATTTAGAGTGCCTGTACCCCACCCACCCCAGTGCCTGTCACTTCCTTACCCTGGCTCCTGGAATGGATGGGGTAGGGGCTGTTGGAACAGAGAGCCCAGTTTTCTTTTGCAGAAAATGACATGTAGCTATCAGGCAGTCATTTACGGGTTGGTGCGTAGCTCAAGAAGTGGGGGAGTTGTGCCAATGTCTGGAAGGTTGTGGATATGAATCCCGTAGCTGGCAGGGTAATCATAATAGTGCTGAGCAGGTGTGTTTGTGTTCCTCATGCGGAGTAAGATAAGGTATGCCAGTGCTGCCTCCTGGGAATGCATAAAACTGTTCCACGCTATTGTTTTCTTGATCGTCTGATCATGTAAGGGTGGCTGTGTCCTTCTTGCACTTTTATCTGATCAGTTCGCATCACAAACATTCATCTCGCTCGTGAGTGTCACGCCTCGCACAGATCACGCACCACATACCATCATGAGACCCTGCCCTCTCGTCCTTCTTCACCACCGGTCGTTCACCCTTCCCTCAGATGCTGTCTGGGCTGCCCACATAAATAACGGCCTTCATATCTAAACGTACACATACTTCACGTACCTATGCAATCTTGGTTGTTTTGGATTCCAGCCGTCGTCAGAAGGGTACACTGTGTACGATGCAGGAGCTGTTATGGCAATCGCTGGTGGCCTCGTGGCAGATGAACGTCAGCCTGGACGGCCTCACCTGAGGCAGGTGGATTGGCAAATGCCGCTCTCAAACTGTGCAAAAAAAAAGAAATATTTGCATCCAGGGGCCAACACCAGGGTGAATTCTGATCGATGTTTTGATGAAAATGCAATTTTTTTACTATAGACACAATATTTAAAAACAAGGACTACATAGTTTTTTTTTTTTTTTTACTCAAAACATTTTGCCATGGACATGCTTGTCCATGTACAGACAGGTTGATGATCTCTGTCTGCCCTGGCGATTCACATGAGCCTGCTTTCATAGCATTTCATCACACCTTTGCAAAATGTTTAAAGCAATTCAAAGTAATAATTTTCAGTTTTCAACAAGCGAGGTTCTTTGCTTCAGCCTCACTTTTTTATATTCCTGTATTCATCCAAATAAGCATTATCCATTGATATTTTAATGCAGTGAACTCACATCAACTCATCAGCCTATGGGTTTGAAGCTAACATCCTTACAGTTCACTATCTACTGCCCTATTTGTCACGTTGTTGTGTTCATCTTCTCTGATGTCACACCCTTTGCCATAAGCAGCAGTAAAGACAGTTGCAGTGGCAGCTGCAATGCATCAATACAATTTTAATACAGTGGCAGCTGCAATGCATCAATGCATTTTTAGTGCAGTGGCACAGGTAGGGGTGCAACAGGCGTGATACGGGCAAAATTAGCAAGTAGCTACACTCGACTTTGTCTTATTTTACATTCTGACCGCATCATGGTCCCAGTTGTTGTCCAGGGGCCCGTCGGCATTCCCAACACTGTCTGAGAGGAGGGGATTCATGAGTCGACGGCGGCCTGCCTGGGCAGCAGCGTCAGCAGTGCAAGTAACTCCAGGCGATGAAATTCCCTCTTTAACCACCAAGTTTAATTGTTAAAATATGTGTGGCTTTGGCATAGATAAGAATTAATTTGCTATCTGAGCACCAGGCAGACAGGCAGCCGGCTTCCCACGTGCTAGCCCCACCCTGAGTGGCTCCAGACGGAGACCGGGGCCCAATCAAACGTGATTAGCCTGGCAGTCAGCCTACGGAGTCGGCCCTGAGCGTACCCGGTGTTATGTGAGAGCTTTGTTGTCACCATAAAAACGTCTCCAGCACCATAGGAACAAATTTGCCCATGGCTGTGAGGTAACCTGAGCCCAAACTCCTTGTTGGTCCCTTGTTAATGTTCACATTAGCAGGAACACGGCGTCACCTAGCTTCCCTTGTGCCTCGGAATGGGGGGCAGGTGACTCAAAGGCATTCTGTCCTCCGATGTGGCAGCCACACGCCACCTGGGAGGCAAAACCCTGAGCTGCAGTCTGCGAAAGCTGATTACCGCCCAACTAGGCAGCGGACAGCCTTCCTGCTTCCTGCTCTTCCTGGTCTCAATGACAGAAGGCACAGTGGGTAGCTCTGTAGCCTCACACCTCCAGGGTTGCGGGGTTTAAATCCCACCACCTCTCTGCATGCACCATTTGTATGCACTACTCGTGTTAACGTTGGTTGCTTCCGGGTACTCTGGTTTACTAGCTTAGAAAGTATCTAGTTAGGCAAATTGGCAATTCCAAATTGCCTATAGTGTGTAAGCGTGTACCCTGTGATGGACTGGCATCCCATTATTGAGTGCCTTTCTTGCTGGGACAGACTCCAGACTCTCCGTGATCCTGTACCGGATTAGCAGTTAAGGACAATGGCAGACAGTGGTAACAAGCAGCGACCACCTCTTCCGCCCACAGCATCTGCAGGCCTCACAGCCCCCTTGCTGAGAACACAGTTGAAGTGGCCTCTTCTGGTTTCGAGGGCCAGTTGAACCCGTCTCCCCTTCCTATCCTTCGTGTATGACCCGAGTTCTATTTCAAAGAGGTATCCCATTGATCGAGTGGTTCTGCTCATGCAGTCGGCGCTGTGACGTGATGCACATACGCCGGTCTGTTACCTAAGCGGTACATTGTTTGGTTGTGTCTGCTGGGCCCCGTTCTGCAATGTTTTTCCTGTAAACAGAGACCTTTATCCTGGCTCATGCTTCCCAAGAGTTTGTGTCCTTTTTTTCCCCCATCTTCACAGGAACATATTATTTGATAGGTGCGCGTGCCCTCGTCACATTCTTGCTGGCCCGCTGTGGTGCTGTAACTGTGGTTCTGCACCTTGAAGTTATGTTGTGAAGTCTTAGTGCCCCGCACTGCCAGAAACCCCGTCGTCTTCACGCATGTGACGACGCTCTTGCCCTGGCACTCAACGCTGCTGCGATTTGCACTTTGGAGAAAAGTGTTTTCCAGTTAAGCTGAAACAAAGGTAAGAGGGGAGGCCCTGCAAAGCATTCCTCAGTATTTGGAGGTGGCTTTACATAGAAGGCACATGGCGCATTCCTCATTAAAAAAAATACTATAGGTCTGTACAGCAAGTAACCTGCTAGTTAAGGACCTAAGCCAATAAATTTTAGTATAACAACGTGTTGTGCTAATGTCAACTAATCTAAAATATTTATTTATAAATATTTAAAAGTGTAGAATTATGGGTGACACACATCATTTTTGAGAAATGTCTTGTAAATTTATGAGCTACAACAAAGTCTTGACTATAAAAGGGAATTAAGGCCCAAACTACTTTGACTAGCAAATCTGTTATGCAAATGCGGTACCTATTTTTTGCCTAATTTTTGAGCAGATAGAACTGTAGTGTGTAACTGCAGTGTTTAAGCAAACGAAGCTTGGCTATACCATCTGTTGGAAACAAAACTGTTCATCTAGTCGATGGATTTTCTTCATTCGTTTTTGAAATTACTCGTCCAGGTGAAGAAAAATCCCAGTTGAAGGCCATGATTAAATTTGCCCCAATACAAATTTTATACAGAAATGCTAAAAAATGACCGAGCATTCATGTATTTGTTAAATACATATATAGATATTAACGCATACATTACAGATATATCTTACAGTATAAATGGGATGGGTGGGTGGATTTTATTTAAACTTGGGTAACTAATCCAATCAATTATTTTTAAATACTTGCCTGAAAAAGATCTGACCTCTGTGGTGAATAAAACTCACACTCATATTAAAGAGTTTAATTTTTAATAGGATAGAACCATTCAATAAAAAACTGGGCAGAATCAAAATGAAATCTAATGACATCCCATCCAGGGTGTCCCCTGTCTTGTACCCTGAGCTTCCTGGCTCCCCAAGACCCTGTACTGTGTGAGCAGTTGGAAAATGGATAGAAAGGCTATACTTGTAGAATGTTTAGACCCCGTAATGATTGTCACGTTTCAGAGATCTCTGAGAAGGAAATTTTGCGAGGCTAGTTTAAGAAGATGGATGGATGGATGACTGCTAGTATATTGCAAAGATATACATTTTTATTTTACACAGTATTTAAAAAATTTTAAAGATTAAAAAAGCAAACTCTTCAGCCAAGGTCAGTAGTATTTCTATAGGGTTCTGTGAAACAACCGACCTGATCAAATCAGAGTAGTAAATATCTTACCTGCCAAGCTCTGCTGACTTTCAGTCCTGGCCTCCTTCGCACACTCCTGCTCTTTGGAACTGTAAAAGTTGACAAGATAGAAGCTCTAATTATTCTCATACTAATTAAAGAATTGAACAGTTCTTGTAGTGGTTGTGGACGTGCTAGTAAAAAAAAAAAAAAGCCACAAAGCAGTTACAGATGCACTTATGGGCACTTTGTAGGATGTGCAAGCCAAATGCTTAATTGAGGCAAAATTTGGCAAGACCATCTTGATTAATTACAGATTTAGGTGAGGTGTTTTAGGGTAATTAATGAAACAGATTTATTGTGAGGGCTGTTTTCTTTATCGCAGTCATTATTACCTCCAGCTTGTGTATATAACACAAATGATATTATAAAAGTGGTCATACAAATGCATTTTTTTTCACCAGGAGATCCATACTTGCTTTGGAAAGCAGTTTGGGTTAAGCCCAGTTATTTCTGCTAGCTACTAGCACCTCCTGATGGTCCGGTATGATGCTGCATTTCCTGCATTTCCAGGACGGACTATCCCCCTCACTAGAAAGCAGAAATCCACTACTTTATGACAGAGCACCATGGCCTCAGATTTGGAGGTGCTGAATCTCATACCTATTACTTTACAATCGGTATTATATCACCGAAGCAGATGCTCGATCCTGACTGGACGAGGCCAAAAGCATAAAATCATCTGCAAGTTGCAGGGATCACTGCTACTCCTTTGTTCTGGGCACCCTTACTGCCATGGCTGCACACTGACAGCCTGTCCTCAAAAACTGAAGAACGGAAGGGAGACAAGAAACCCCTGAGAGACCAACACCCATTTCGAATGGCTTTTATTTAGGGACTAAAACAGTGTATTTTAAATACCATAAATAAATTTGTAACAGGTGTAGTGAAAAATAGCAGAATATTTATAATTATAGTGTTAACATGGTTTAAGACTTTCCTTGGGTGGGATGTCAAATGTGTAACCATGTGAAACAGGGATGGGTGGAAGGAATAGGAGCTTTATTTGGGCACCAAAGTGGAAATGGGTTTCAAAACAAAACAAGACAGCCATTTTAGTGGCAGCATGAGGGAAAACAGCCACAGGAAAACAAAACAGGCAACAGATTCAGAAAGGGCTACAGCTGGGTGTGGGGTCAGAAGTCAAGGTTTGGGAAAGCATATTCTACAGGAGAATAAAGACCTTCCCAAGGGTACAAAAGCAGGGCTCCTCTGGGAAATCAGAACCCTGATTACAAATCCCTATTTAATTTGTGAAAGTGTTCCTGGTCCATGTGACCTGGTACTGGATAAACGGCTGCCAGATGGAAGGAATGGATGCACACTGGTGATGTTTTAAGCATTTTCACAGTTTATGCTGAAAATGTATAAAAACATGAGAGCATTTTAATTAAGCAGAAGAGCCTAGAACGATAAATGTGAAATATGATTAATTAGTATTTTTTAGAATATAAACACTAACAGGGAAAAAGAAGAAAAAGTTATATAAACATAAGGGTGTAAATAATACTGAAAGGAGGCCCCTAGAAGCACACGCGAGAGCCACATGCCACAATGGCACTGTGTGAGAGGGAAGGCGGCTCCCCTTCTGGGAGGTCTCCTGAGGAAGAGCGACAAGGAAATTATTAAGGCACGCAGGGAATGCGGCGGCCGCCATGGAAGACAGCAACTCGCAGGGCGTCCTACTGCAGAGCAAGAGTGCCGCCCAACTTCATGTTTTGCGCGACAAGTTTGGACACGGACCGGAGTGGCCCTGCGGCCGGCGATGGGCCAAAGCTAAGGAACACCCAGGAGACTCCCACAATGAACTGTGTTTTAACTTTAATTCCACACAAATGCAGGCAGAGTGACAAGACGTAAATGGTAATTATGTCTACGCTGCTGTCCTGCCTCAGTTTCGCTGTTATTTATGGTATCCCAGTAGACGGGGAACAAAGTCTAGAAAAAGGAGAGTTTTTGTTTTCTTGCCTGGTGGGTTGAGTTGCTCATATTTCCATCTCACCAATGGGAAAACAGACCCAGTCCAAACAAAAAACGCATTTTATTGAATATCACCAATAATATACGGCTGACACATTGCCCCTGGATCAGACCACGTAATGCAAATGCACCTCAAAACACTGTCGTATGGAGTGACCTTTCTGAATATTTAGATATCACTTTTATGCTAAAAATACCTATGAGTGCAGCTTCCAAAATTACCACAATTAGTATTCAATGATGCTCCGAACAGCCGTTTTAATCAACAGTACATTTTCTGTTATATAATTTTGGTGGATTTTAATGAACTCATGCTCCCCAGAGTAAATGATCCCTTTAAAGATTCCTCCGCATAGATTAATAAGTATGCAATATTGAAATCTTTTGTCTTGAAAACGAATATGTTGCAAAATAAACTGCTTCTCATTATTTATTTATTTATTTTAAAATTTACTCCGGCATCAGAGGATGCATGAATGGAGGTGGGAGGCAGCCTCGCTGATGGTATCTACATATGGTCTGATAGTGTCAACATTAATGGGCTTTCGTTTTGTTGGAGTAAAGGGGGTTGACCTTGGATTGTGCTGTGTTGGGCTGTGTGTGATGGGATAATCGGTGGTGACTCCGGTTAACTAGTCTTGGCTTGTCCATGGCAACATGGGCTTAGGGATGTCTAGTCCACACTTTCCCTAGTACAACAGCTGCCCTGGCAAGTTAAATTCGGTCATACGACCTATGAAGGTGTTAAAGGTTTGACCACCTTTCCAACCCAAATCCTTGCACCCAGAGTGAAAAATCAACCTCGGTGTTATAAAGAGGTGAGGTTCACAATCATTACTCATGTGCCCGTGCTAACATGACTAATGTCAGCCTCCTGTGAGTTGAGCTGGCGGTGCATCAGTGTGCTTCCTCGTGTCATGGGCACCACTATTAGAAAATCTCCTAACTTACAGCCTATTACAAGAAACTCTCAAAAGCGCAGTCTCAGGCTGATGTGTTCAGTGATACTTTTTACTTATCTTTTGTCTGCCGTAACTAGACTCGAACGTCAGACAGGGCTGTGATAGGAAGCCACCAGCGTGGGAGGCAATAAGTGCGGACTGGTAGTTGAAATCCCTGACATCTGGAAAAATGCTTTTTTGTGTATCAGTCAGTTCCACCACAGAGCTGAAGCAGAGTCACCAGACTCTTGGGAACAGATACGCGCTGAGCACTTTACATCAAGGCAAACAGTTGATATAGCACCCTATATTAAAGCAAGACCCTCTACAGAGGGCACAGAAATAAATGTGTTGGCGAACTCCAGCGCATGGTGCAAACGCATTTCAGCGCCATCCAGAAGGTAGCAAGTTTTTAATGGAGTGAGCATGGAGAACACCAAGCTGGAACTTTTTGTTTTTTTTTCGTGTGTCATTCTGATGTTAAGAGGCTTTTCTGTGTTTAATTCATGGGCTCCACAACGCTAATTGGATTTACAAAGCTCCCAACTAAACAGATTCCCCCCCTCCGCCCCACCACCAGCCAGGACTTTCAAGCTCCACAATGCAAGCAGCCTTCATACACAGGTCCACTTGAGGCAGGAACTGGGGGGGTTCTGTCAACTGGGCGTTCTGTCACCTTGAAAACGGGTGTGTTTGCGCCAAGCCTTTATGAAAATTTAGCTAAGTTTAGAAGAAAGTTCTCACGAAAAGGAATGGAGGTGGGGGAAGGGTGGGGGGCCAGGATGTGGAATCAGAGCTCTCCAAATGAGGGAGAGCATGAGATTTCCTCAGTTTCTCCTAAGATAACTTAATGTCATTTGCCAAGATGTGGTGGGGAGCGGCAATCGGACATGCACTGGGAGATGCTGCTCAGCAGACATTAAAAGGCTGAACACGCAGCAAAGACCAGATGTTCCAGCAGGTCTTATTTATACAACCATCAGCTATCTCCTAGTGTCCACGAAGTCTGTCTCATGACACTCACACATTCACTGCTTGATTTCCGCTTGACATGGTTCACACAGACCTTAATATTTTTCAGTTGTACCTTAGCTCAACATAATGTAAAAAAAAAATTAATTACTATCTAAGCAAGTAGTATAAACAACCATTTTAGAAAATACCTGAACTTGTGGTCCATATATTTATGAGCTAAAATATTTCACATAAACTCTTTCCTGTGTTGCTGAGTTTTAAAACCAAAAACTTGTCCCCTGGGTATCTTTAAGTGACGTCTGGTATCTCTGCTTCAATCATCCGCACTATCTCCTCTGAACAATCTACCACTTCTTAACGAACAAGATGTTCTGACTTAAGGAGGGAAATAATTATTCCTTCCAAGACATGTTTATTTTTTTGTCTTGGAAAGATTTGCTCTTTTTTCCCTTTTTATATAGCCACTAAACGAGACACAACACTGCTTCGCATGGGAATATTCAGCTAAGATTACCGTGTTTTTACAAAGATGTCTTTGATAACGTCGGGTCCTTTTGTTTCCTGTCCCACTTCTAGAGTTTACCAAGCAACGGTGCTTGTTTACTTTGTCTGTGAGGCTGAACGCCTGCATGGCAGAAAACAGCCACGCACAAAGCCACTCAGATCTCTGAAGACAAGGACGAAGAAAGTCCAAAAAGAGAAAATCCCCAGAAACAAAGGGGGCCGTAATAAAGGTATTAGCAATGGAGCAGACAGATGCTAATCTCTCATTTCCAGAG
Organism: Hippopotamyrus pictus; assembly: GCA_026781145.1. Lineage (NCBI taxonomy): Eukaryota > Metazoa > Chordata > Actinopteri > Osteoglossiformes > Mormyridae > Hippopotamyrus > Hippopotamyrus pictus. Next base: position 1,878,112 of record JAODLC010000050.1, read on the forward strand.
ACACGTATCTCTTCACACTTCCCAGTCACAGATGTCACCTGAACAGTGGCAGGAATCCAGCAGTGGTGGGAAGTTTAAAGGCAGGAGTTAAAGAGGATATGACTCACACAATTGTGTACTTGCAGAATATTCACATAGATGCTAAAAGGCAGACTTGTGCTTCGTAGTAATACATTAAAATCAATTTAAAAGTCTGTTCTGAGAGTGGAGGGCTGACAGTTGGACTGTGGTTGCCAGTACCGCACTGTCCCGGGTCCTGGTATGGTCTCCCCCAGGCTCGAAAAAATGAGGCTCTCTAGCATCATTCTGTATGCACGGCGACTCCTCGGGTAACATCTTCATTCAGCCGCTTCGCTAATGTCTGTGGCGCAGGCATCAACATGCTTTGTGCAAAATGAATTACTGCTAATTAAAAATCAACAGAAATGAGCATGCAGCACTCCGTGCCCCGTTAATATTTGAGCCAGCGGCGGCGCTAATTAAAGCGCCACTAATTTTTTTTCTCCCCCCCCCCCCATTCGGAATCCGCAAACGGACGATAAATTACCGGGGAAAAAAAGTACAGGTGTGTTTGGCCATCAGGGCCGTAATGGCATGATAAATCGGCACCATTCTTCACTTTTCTTTCCCCCGGATGGTTGCCGACTTGGTTCCTGGTGTTCTCCCTGCGTTTATGAATCACACCAAGGGTGGTGGTTCCAACCGGGCCCAGCAGACGATCCACCGACTGTTTGTGAGGAAAGTGCTGATTGTTGATGGTTAATGGGGGATTCTTGATTTAGTAATAGACTGCCTGCTGGTTAAGTAGGCATGTTTGCACCCAAAAGGTAACTAGTTGAAGCCTCATGAGCCAATTTAAAAATGTCAACCAAAATGTTGTTGGGTGTAGTCTCTTATTTTGCTTGTCTTTTTCCTCCATGAAGCACCACTTCTGTTCCAAAAAAGGTGGTGCACTGCTTTTAGTCATGTGATCAGTTGTGAAACTCTATTCAGTTCCAAGGAATAAGTCATTCTCCTTTTAACTCCTTTTCAGGTACCTGCCTGTCCTGTGGCTTGAAGACATCAGTTTTTATCACATCATTGGTATTATCAAAGTCTTTGCAGAATGATGTTCTTTCCCTGGCAGACTTCCAATAATCTCCCACCGGTGTCTCTGGATTTTTAATGGAGTGTTTGTTCCAGAGCATTACAGCAGTAACGGCAGAGAAGGATTAGTCGACTCAACTTGAGCAGATTTTGGGGGTTCAGGTACAAAGTCTTCCAAATGTTCAGCCACTCCTTTTCTTAACCTCGTGAGCAGCCAAATTAAGAGTTTAAAAAAAAAAAAATAGAAAATTAGAAAAAAAAAACACAACCACAATGAAATCCAGACAATAGTCTCCAGGATCCTGGTTACTAGGACATTCCAGAAGGTTACAGAGTGTTGAGCGCGTAATTTGTTGGTGTTGTAATAGAAGAGATCACAGAGCAACTGGTTGATGCCAAACCCTAGAACTCAAAGCACTGCTAAGGCAATTTGTGGAGAATCATTATGCTATATAAAATCTCAGGTGTGCAGCAATGAAACTGATACCGTTTGCATGAGTAATTTTTTGTGCATATTCCATACATCAATCTTCTTAAATACAAGGGTTTAAAAAATCTTCAACAATTTCATGTTCAGAAATTCAGAAAAAGACCATACAATGACTTTTGTTTTCACATTAAATACCACAGAATTGTTTGTCGATAAAGACCTGGCAATGAGACCAGATTTTACCTACAATGCAATGAATGAATGGTAAGTGTATACCAAGTACTTTTACTTAGACTCCAAACAACACTGTGGAAGTATTGTTTTGTTTTTTTTCTTGTTATATTGTCTTGCGTTTCTAGTGTTATCAGTTTTTTTTTTTTCCTGTGGACAGATCTTCATCTATGGATACATAAAATAAAAAGTTTGTTGGTTTCCATACTTGGTTCTAAGTGCCAACAAGTATGTTTTGGGGCTTGATTGTATCACTACTGGGAGCGATACCGGGGAAATGAAAATGCAGTGTTTACAGCTGCCTATCAAGATGACTGTTTTTTTTTTCACCAAGAAAAAATCCAGATGATCTACATTTTCCAAGTTCATTATCTAAGCATGAACATTCGTTACCTTTCCTCTTAAAACTTTGGGAAAATGTCTGTGAGCAAAGGGCTTAGTGGAAATTCCATCCAGGATGTCCCCCACCTCATGCCCCGTGATTCCTGGAATCGGAACTGATACCAGGCTTACCATGACCCTGTAGTGGGTAAGTTGAAGGATGGATGGATGAATAATTTGGGGAGAAAAAACACACCCATGGGTATAGTTGGAAATTCTGAACCCCCTGCCAAAATGTCTCCACTAGGATTACCATTCTCAATCTGAAGACATCATCCCCCCCAGTCCTCCATCCCTGATAATAAAATATGTAGAGAAGGGGAGGAGGTCTGCAACAACTGGGTGGGGGGGGTGTAAAATGTGTATGAAAATGACATCAACTCACCACCCAATCAATTTTATGTGTCCAACAATCCTTGTTAAGTGCTGGGCCCCAAGAATCAGCCAGGGAATCAGACACCTTTGTTGTTCTCCATGTGCATCCTCTGTTTTCTATAGATTCCTTAGTCTTGCCCAGTAACCTCTTCTGAGATCTCTGAAAAGACAACAGTCACAGTAAGGTCTAAATTACTCAACAAGTGAAGGGTTTCAATCAATCCATATGTCTAACATACTTATTCTGTACAATGTCATGATGATGATAGAGCCAGTCCCAGGAATTATAGGGCAACAAACAGGGGAGACCCAGGACAGGATTCCAGTCTATCAGGGGCAAAGACACACTCATGCACGCAGACACACATATACTCCTAACTGTATGATTTTGAACTTTATGAGGAATCTCAAGTGAACAAGTGTATATGCAAGCCACACAAACAGTGCCTGGGGTGAAAATCTAACCCACAAGTCTTTAAGTCTTTGCAGTTCGACATGCAGATGACATTAAGATGCTGGAATATACCGCATCTAGAATATTGTTGCTTTTCCTGTGGGGTCACAAGGGCGAATGTGCCACACTCACGCCCTCTAAACATATTACTAATCATTATCAGCGTGGGCTTTGTGCTGTAATTTTGATAGTTATTTATTATTTTTAATTTCTTCTTTGCTATGCCTGCACTTTGCTCCACCATGTCTAGCAAGTAATAATTAACAGTCAATTAGAGACCTGCTTCTAAGTTTTCGTCCCTTCTGCTGTCCCACTCCCCCGCAGTTTTAAGCTATAAAAAACTCACGTCCAAATATTGCGCGCGCGTTTTTTTTCTGTAAACGCGAGTGACACACGGCTTTTTCTACCGCACCGTGTAACCAGACTATAACCGTGTAAAAGAAAAGCAGTAAGATAAACGGGATACTGAAGAAGAGGGAGAAATGTTGTGTAATTTCTGTAAAAAATAACATGTTGAAGTAAGTAACCCCGTTTACCTCCTCACTCAAGCCGCATCTCGCGCGCGGGCTCGCGCGTACGTGTTCACAAACCGCGTCTACATTCGCGTGCGCGCGTCACGAGGAATTAAAACCCACCATCTGTAGCACTATTTCTCACAAACAATGTCCCGAATAAGCGTCGCCGCGTACACTTCCAAACAATAACAACGGTCGAAATTGAATAATAAAAAAGGGGGCAAATAGAGGCTGATTATGTGTGGTCACTTCATTAGCTCCGTTAACTCTCTCCGCCAACACTCGCACACGCAGCCGCATAATTACCTAATTATGCTAAGCGCGCTGACGTAGGTAGCCCCGCCACAATTACTAAACAGGCTCCTAAGCCGTTTCATCTCTCATACACTCGTAGAAAACTACCCCGCGAGCCCTTTAATTAGCGCCAGCGAGAGGGGGTTTGTCCGCCTCTAATAATGTTTGTTCAGGCAGGAGTCAGACTGGCCAGCCACTATAGGCAAGGAGCCAGAGCTCTGCTGCTTTATCATCAGCCGAGCATCTGAGACAGGAAGCGCATAGATGGCTACTGAAGAAGCGTTACACCTGTAGCTCCTTTGCACGCACTGGGGGGCTGGTGATTTTGAAGTTAGAAAGGCATCAGGGGCTGGTTACCCAGGTCAAAGCAGGGCCAGCTTGGCCAGCAGAGCGGGGTGGGGGGCACCCCTGACCATGTGCCCGCACCCTCTGACACTAATGGCCACCTCAGTCCTTGGCAGGCTGTCATCTCCACGACCCCTGCCCGATCCCTTCCCAACAAAACCCACAGCACCACCCGCCCCCTCCCAGCGCAATGAAATTACGCGTTTGTGATCTTCATCAGATGGGGACGCATTCAAGCACCATTTGTTCGGAATTGCTTTTAGTGTAATTTGATAAAGTTTCAAATTTTCATTTATTTCCATGGTGAAATTTCTGCTGGGGACAATCAGCCTGGCATTGGCATCATCATCAGTAATAATAACAATAATAACGATAATAGTATTTGTGAAATGCAATGATGGGGGATGATGATGATTATTATTATTGCCGTCGTTATTATGTTAAGCCCCCCCCCGTACCATAGACACACTGCTTCGCATTAGTGATTTACACAGGTTAATGAACCCACCCCACGTCTCGACCGGCGAGGAGACATTACTGAACTTTTTAAAGCATCAGTGATTCATCTCCTCTGGTAGATGTATTTTTGCAAATGAATAAATGACCACAAGGCCCCAGTTAATGTATTTATATACTGAACAGTGCATGCATTGTAGCCCAACAGTATCCAAGGGTACTGACATAGAAATAGAATGGCTTGAATAGCTCCACTTATTAAAAGCAACAGCAGTCATGCTCTGTAATGTGATTTGCAATGTATGACATAAGCTTCTGTTATTCTTTAATGTCAAGCGGCTATGGACACCATATGGGATATGGGACACTTACCCACCTAGGAGGCAGCACGCATTAACCTGTCGATGCCCTTCCTGCACTACAGCTCGTATCGTACACAGTCACGCGTGAAAAAAACTGGAAGTTGTTTCACGTAAAAATGGAGGAGCCATGCATGATTGTAGTCTCGCATGGGTTGTTTTGTTGACTCATTCAAGTGATTTTTTTTAAATGTCGGATTCCTTGCTGCCTTTTTGTGCTGTAACGGGGAAAACTCAAGTTTATTTCCAGGATGTGACATGTGTATGAGGCTCTAAATTCACCAACAGCAGTGCTGGGCCAATTTCTGCCTTGTGCCTCTGACAGCGGTGGCACGAGTTAATGACATCACACCCCCTCTCTCATGTGACACTCAAGTACTGTCTCAATTCACAAAACTGCATACAGCACCCTTAAGCCGAGCAAGCTAGTATTTCAGCCTCTTCACCTCAGGTTTTTTTTTTTTTTACAACATGTAATCAAGACAGCTTTAATTTTCATGGCTGCGTTGGCTTGCTGTCCAGGCATCTGACAGATGTGCATACCACTCTTGTTCATGATGCGTATTCAGCCCGCTGCGCAGAATGCAGCTATGGCGATTAATGCAGCCACTTCTGCAGCAACTTTTAAGTGTAAGTGTTTAAAGTGAATAGTCTGGATTCAGGGTATACTTAAGACTGTGGGAAAAAAAACACCCCCCCCCCATGTCATTCCTGTTTGATAACTCAGCAGTGCTATTTATGAGATGGTCTAATTGCTAGGTTCTGTAATAGGTAGACAGCACGCCTGAGACTGTTCAGCCCTCCCTCCCCCTTTCCTCCAGATGCCGTGAGCCAGGTTTCCACAAGTCCGCTCGGAAATACGTCACCGCAGAAAGCCGTCGGTTAGACACCTCAGAGAGGAGGTGTGTCCGGGCTGGAGCCTCCCTTAGTCAGACGGGGGGAAGCTCACAGGAATCCATCGCGACTCTGAGGATCTAATGGGCAAGATGCGTGCAGATGTGACAGAGCGCGAGCTTGCAGATTCGGCAGCACCATAGTGGCGTAAGGTGCAAGAACGCCCCCTGGGCAGAAAGCCTCTCCACTGCAGGCCTACTGGCTGGGATGACAGGCGCGACAGCGGAACTGACAATTCACCGGGTAATCGCTCATGTTTTCAACATTCTAGCGATAAATGTTTTTAGATATTTTGTGATCTGTTCATTTTCTTACTTCAGACAGGGTTACAGGGGGCCTGAGGTCTATTATCAGCAGCAGAGAGCACAAGGCTGGAATACAGCCTGGATGGGAAGCCAGTCCATCACATGGCACACACACACAGTCACATGCTCTGGGCAATTTAGAGACGCCACCTGCATGTTTTTCGGCTGTGGAGGGGAACTGGAATACAGGGAGGAAACCCATGTGACTTGGAGAGATCATGCAAGCCCCCCTACATACAGAGCAGGGCAGGATTTGCATCCCCAACCCTAGAGATGTGAGGCAACAGCGTTACCCACGAGCCCCCACGCCGACCTATATATTCTGTGATATATTACTTCATTAAAATTTGAAGAAGTATTTTAAACTCTTTATTCTCCATTTGTTTTCCTGGGATTTCTTTTCCAGTTTGGGGTCGCGGTGAGGGTGGAGTCAATCCCGGGAAAGCCGGTTCATTACTGGACACACACTCACATGCACAATTACACACAAAAGGGGAATTTTTGCTTCTTATGACAGACCAATTCAAGCAGAACTCTTGTTTGTGAAGAGCATAAAAATCGACCAAATAAGAAAATATTACAAAAGCACTTTTCGCATTTTTGTGTGTGTGTGTGTGTGTGTGACATCTGAAATTGTAACCAGGATAAAGTTTGCTACCTTAATGCAATGTGCAGATATTTAAAACATTCAAGTCTTAACCCTCTCGCAAAACATTTCTTTAGGCAAATATAGTGAACTAAATTTAAATAAATATAATAGAACGAGCAAAGAGCATGACCCATTTGAAAATTAAGATGTGTTTTTCCAGTGATAAATATTTATATGAGGTGAATAAACATTCGGTGTGTTTCAGCCGGATCTGTGTTAATTAGCCTGCGTAGAAACACTGATGTGGACTGCAAACCTTCCTCCAGTCATGACTGCTAACATCTGGGCTGTTAGGGTCCTTCATTGCTCTCCGTCTTCCATCTCCACACTCCTCTCATTACCTTTTATCATCATCAGATATTGTTTCACTGGGTCTCTCTTTATGATGCTCAATTAAGGCTTTCTCCCATTTATTAGAGTTTTTACTCTAAATCAATGCAGGCCCCATACTTTTACGATGACATTTTTGTTGCTCGTAGCTACAAGTTTGCACCTCTCCCCGTTCTTGTGGTATATATGCATGCCTACACATGCCCGCATCACACATAAAGGATCTATATATCTACAGACTGGGAAAGTCGGTGTGCATGTCATGTGAAGCTCTTTTGGTGACTATCGTCATGGATACGGATCACCATCGTGCTCACCTTTATTCATTCAATAAAGGACAATATGGGCGCGAGCCTCTTTATATGTGCCCTTCACTGGAGAACATGTGTTAAATCAAAAATTCATGGCAATCTGTCAGGAGGCCGCGGATATTTATGCATCCGGAAAATCTGGCTATTTACTACCAAGCTTTGACCACGTTGCAAGCGATTCCTTCCTCCAGCCCATCCTTTCTGGCTGACAGTGTCCGTGTCAGATGAACGTCTCTCCCATGATGAATACATCATCTCCTGCCAAGCACCACCCAGACTCAAAGCACCCTGCACTGCAGTTCCCCCACCATCTGCTGTGACTTGACCCCGGGGCCTAATAAAGCACCCCGTTGTCATGCCTGAGAATTAGCCCCCCCCCCCCCCCCCCCCCGAGCAGGGCTCTCTGAAGGCTGGTGGAGACCAGGGATGTATACACTGTCCTACATGCTCTGCAGCAGCAGAAATGAAATGGCCCCATGTAGGAGGGGTGGTACGAGAATCACATGATTAGGGTGCTGTGCTTTTGATCAGAAGGTTGCTGGCTCAACTCCTAGGGTCAGAAGAGTTACTTCACCATCGGGCCCTTGAGCCAGACGTGAATTGTTTTCTCAATCATACCTTGCTTTTGATGAGAGTCTCCTAAATAAATCCACGTACCTGGGGTTTAAGGACAGACAAGAAGACCCCTTATGCTGAGCTACTCTGCAGAGTACAAGGAGCTCCCGTTTTCACCCACCCTGTTGGGTGCTGGTTGATGTGCGTTGGCATGTTACTAAACGCGACGCACTTTCCTACATCACACAGCTTTCTTTCGTCAAGCAGAGACATAAAGAGAAAATTAACAGCCTGTTAACAACAGATCTCCCTATCTTAACAGACAATGCTTGGTCGGTTGATTGGTTGGTCATGTTAATTTAGACAATCATGGCCGTCAACATGCTTGGCCAAGGTGGGTGACACTGACGGAGTCAAAACCAGAAACAAATGTAAACCATAGAAAAACAGATAGCCATTATATTTAGTGTATTTTGTTAACTGGAAGGATATATGTAGTAGCATCTCAGAAATACAAAGGGACAACGGGAAGAAATATTGGATCCATGAGATCCATCAAAGAAAGATCATGAAATAAGTTACAATAACTTTTGACTTCACTCTTTCAGTTGTTTAGCAGACTCTTGTATTAAGAATAACCGACAACATCACTGACCTATGTGTTCTTAAAAGTGAATTTCAATCAAATGCCTTGCTCAAGGGGACTAATGAAGGCCCTTCCCAGGTTCCATGCCCTTGGCTGTTTCCTTTGCCAGTCTCAGGGTTCCTTTCCAATCAGTAGTCATGGACGAGAACCTGCCGTCCACCCGCTGAGAGGCTTGATTAATCTCCTGGCCCCTGTTATAGGCAAGTAGAATTCCTCAATCACTTCTCCTTTGTTGGTTTGAACAAGAAGGTGACATTCAAGTCCGCATCCACAGATTAGAGAGGATTCTGCCACTAATTCTTCATTCTCAGGTAATATTAACCTTCCATCTATCTCCCATAACCGCTTATCCCTGACTGGCTCCCCATCTCAGGGAGTAGAGGCTAGGGCACAGGACAAAATATCAAAGAACAAGGGCAACTCACAGACACCAGTTCAGCTAAACCTCAGGCTGCTGGGTGGAAACCAGAGAAACCAACATGAACATGGAGAGAAAATATAAACTCTACTATGAACCATATAGTTATCAGAGGCCTCAGTGCTGACTACCTACTTGTCAACTTAAGTGTTTTTTTCATATCATGGAGCAGTGTTTGGCTCTGTACCCGTAATCAGAAGGTTGCTGGTTCAAATCCCAGGGTCAGCAGAGTGATTTTGCCTTTGAGCAAAGCCTTTATTTCCCCAAATTACTCCAGGTACTGAATGACACTGCTTTTCCAATTGTGTCGCTTCGAATAAAAGCGTCCTTTAAATAAATAAACATAAAATAATTAGCATGCGTCTAATTCGCTCACACACTTAGCAAGTTAGCTTCTGCTGCAACTAAACTTCTAGATTAAAGCTGATTTAAAATTTATTTGGTCCTTTGTTGCCTGCGTTTTTCTATCAAGGAGACAGCTTTTGTGCAATTGCAATTATAAAGTGAATACCTTAATCTGCATCCTGGAGGAGCAAGTAAAGTTACTTAGGCAATGGATCTCTTGCGATACACCGTTATCAGGCTGTAGACAACGTCGTTTAATCCTCAAATTATCCTTTTATGAGCGATATTCCATTTGGTGCCTTTTTGTTTTATTTAATTTTTTTAAATACGCCCATAATAATAAAGAGGAAAGATTCTTTTTAGCACAACACTGCAGTCTTTGTCACCGTTTTAGCGGGTAATTACACAGGCGAGCCGCCCATCCGTCAGCATTGCCACCCTGAAGGACGCCTCGCGGCACATCGCCGTCTTCGGAAGCGCCGACTTAATCCTTTGGAGATACTCGGGCCGGAATAAAGTCACAGCCTCCAGAAGGTAGCTGAGAGCAGCCGTTTCCGAAGGTGGAGCTACGCATTTCTTTGTGAACATAAGGATATTTCTGCAAGAGCTTGTTAAGACAATGCGTAAGGAAGCAACCGGGATAACAAATATAATGCACCAAAGCGCACGAGGACATAAGGAACTGTGTGACTCAAAGCACGTAATATATTACACGTCTATTTATGAGAATGGTATTCGAAACACCGCTGGCCTTTTCACGAGTGTGCAGCAACACAAACATGACCTTCATTTTTAAAACATTGCTTCGAAGTCTCGTGTGGCCAAAGAGCAGCGCAGATAAGTTATGCATTACGCCAAGACGAGAATATGCATCCAAGACCTTAGCGAAAAATTACCTCGCACATAGTGTGGTTCTGCAAACAGGACTCCATATGAAACTTAATTAACCTTAATTATAATTAGAGATATATTAAAATAATGACACACACTACTATTGGGGAATGGGTTGTTGCTTGTAACTGAATTAAGATAAACTGTATTTTATCTCCTTTGATTGTAATATTCCCTTTTCTTCAGACAGATTGCCATATCTTGTTTAATTTTTTTTCACACTTGCCGGTTTTCCCAAAGGGTACCTAATTATGTACAGCAATCTTCTGCTTTACAGATGTGTCCTCTGATCTGGGATTCTTCTCTGGGTGCTTTAAATAAATATATACACCACCCATATATTTTCAGCTCTGTTTATTAATACTGGAGATACCTATATTAGAGGAATAGCAGCATTTATTTGAATAAAAATCATCCCCCAACAAACCATATTTTTTTTAGGAATAACACAAGAAAAAATTAGGGCATTTTGTCTCCGCAATCAACCCCCTAGAGTTACACAGTTTCGCTTGGTTCCGTTCAGTGCAAGCAAACTATTGTTCCTCCGGTGAAACAACCAAACATTATTTATAGGAATCAAAGAGCCAGCAGATGTGATTTTACCGTAACCACATCATTACTGTAGTGACCACTAACCCCCACCCCCCCAAAAAGGAAACCTCAGGTCTGATATTTCACGCTATCCATATAAACATGTCTGACTTGTCAAGGCACCTAAGGAGATCAACTACTAAACAGATCTTACGATTCACGAAAGTGCCAATTTTTGCCCCATTTTTTGTGACATCATCCTCCAGGTTTGGAATGTAGGGGGAGGGGTGTTTTTCAATGCTGTCACTTTTGACTTGTAAGTGTAAGTCTGACAATTGGGTCCTCAGCATGGTGCATCAGTCCATCTCTTCAGGGTTTCAGGGCTTTTTGATGGATGCCGTAGATTAGGAGGTCCCAACCAGTATTTCACGGGGCTGTGGGATGTTCGGGATTTTGCAGAAGGGTTGGTCAGTCTCCAAAAATTAATCTGTATGATATATATATTTTCATTTTTTTAAAATGACTGTTTATGCATTCTGATGGCATATGAAAAAAATACAAACAGTTAAAGTTATGAAATCGGCAAAACTATCCGCCAGCACCCCAAATCCCCCCCCCCCCAACCGTTTCAGCGACATGAGCTGGTCCACGCATGGCAAAAGGTTTGGAGTCGCTACCCTACATGACCCAGTCAGGTAATACCAGGGCAGTTAAATTCAGATAGCAGCCAGCTGAGGGCTCTGTCCCATCCTGCCTCACCAGAGAAGCCGCTCTCTGCCTTCCCGCCGCCATCGGCCGCTCTTTAGGCCCTCTTTTTCGGGGATATGCGGCGACATCGATCTCTTGGCAGAATCTGTGCCTCTCACCCCCCAACCCCTCCCCATTGCTGGGCTTTGCACAGTTCCTTGGCAACCTGGTGCCCGCCACTTGCCCGGAGATCTGCATCCCAAATTCCCAAAGCTTTACTTGGCCCCTGTATCTCGAGGCGGAGTTCACCCCCCACCCCCACCCACCCCAAACCAGATCTTCACATTTCCATTTCAGCTCACGGCGCCGCGATCTTTATTCTTTCTGCTTCAGATTGACCCTCCCTTCTTCGTCTCTTACGCCGTACGAAGCTCCTCACGCAGATTACGAAGTAGAGAGAGAGACGAGTCCCTATCGCAGGCTGCTGCTGCCTGCGGTGTCCAACCAGTACCCTTCGCAGCCCCGGCCCGAGCCAGTTCTCGCCGCCTTACGCAGTCCGGGCCTGGTGCTGCCAAGCCCTCTCAGAGAGTGCGTCTGCCTGATAAACGGAAAGCTCATTGGAGCTGAAGCGTGCTCATTTCACACGCGGCGTTTTGGCTGCGCCGCTGCCTTTCCCCAAGCCTTCGGCCCGCACTCCCGGATGCGGTTTCCAGTTGGCTTCCGTTTAAAAAACACACACACCCAAATGCACGTGTGTGTGTGTGTGGGATTGGGCTTCATCAATCCACCCGGAAAACGTGGCTTTGCTCACCCGCATGTTCTGCACCTCCTCTCACCTGGAGCCAGACTTCTGCTAGGAAATGTTAGCATGGCATGTGAAATGATGAAACGATGAAATCATGCTGATGATATCTTTAATGTTGTATATGTATACATTGGGATGCTTTTTTCCCCAGACACCCAGTATTACTCTCCTTTGAGACGTAAGCACGTGCACTGGTGGGAATGTGTGAAGTTTGGGGTCCAAGCACTGGGTCAACCATTTTCTGACACCCCTGGGACGTTTTTTTTTTTTCTATTCACACACATTTGAGGGAGGGGACACCCACTTTGCACAAAACATGTACAGACCACCCATTAAATGTTTTAATTCATTCCACTGCTCAACATCAATGCAACCAACAGACATGGACTGACACAGACAGCATGCAAAGGGTCAGGAGCTACATTAAGAGCATCAGACACTGGGAGATGAAACAGAGGAACCAAATGGGTCATGACACCTTCTGAGGCCAAGGGTGAACCTGATGAAGACCTCCCAACAAAAACAAATCGCCTAGACAGTCAGCAGCGATGATGAAATTGCAGCAGACCACGAGGTGACCACTGACACAGCACCGCGATTCATAACCAGGCGTGGGAAGAGAGCAGGATTGTGAAGGTGCCTTCTGGGGGGATGCATCTTGCACTGCTGGCTAGAGATGAGCTTGAAGGCTTTAGCGACTCCTGACTCCACCAGTGCTCCTTAGTGGGGGCCATATGGTACCGGGGGAAATGGATAACCATTTTAGTTATTTTTAAGGGGCTTCTTAGGCTAAATTCACAACAGATGGACAGACAGACAACAGAACGTTGCCATGGACACCACACACAGTGCCCCTCATGTTGACTCCACCCACGAAGAAAATTGCTCACCGTACAAGCATGGAAGGAGTGTCTGGGAATTATAATGACCCGAAGATACCGCCCCCTAGCTGTGGGAGGAGTTTTCATTTTTTCATGTTAAATTCCCACACACTGACGAAGCCTCCCCACCCACACACATACACACACTGCTGCCCACTGTCAAAGTATAAGTCATGAAGCTTGAGATGTTACCGTGAGGAGTGGAAAGTAAGACTTTGCTAGCTGCTGTTTCTCACGGTAATATTTGTTTTTGATTCCTAATTGGCAACTAGGGAAATTATCATTTAATCACAGTTGGGAGGGTTTTTTTTCAAGGCATTGTATAAAGTAAAAAAATGACTCATTTTCCAGACCTCAATTATTTTTCGAATAATGATGAATAGCTAATCGTTTTCTCTCTACAGAAGAAAAATAAGCTTATACTTAATTTTTTTAGTTTTTAATTTTGTTTAATTTAATTGCTTTTTAATAGGCTTAGATCATTTTTATTTTCAAAGAGTAAAGCTTTGTATTTCATATTTCTTATTTCCTGTTTATATCTGTACAATTTACATTAACTTCAATTGAAAATCTGTAATTGTGTGTCATTACATGTTTTTTAATTACTGCCGTTTATGGTCAAATTACAAAGATATCCTCATTTTCCTAAGCTTTCATTGTTGCTTGGTCACAATAGAATCGGTTGAGTAAAATAAAGGAAAACTGGAGATTTTGAGCGATTTCCTCGACCCAGGAAGCTACACACATGGCATTTTATGAAATCAGAGAAGGTTTGGAGTTTTGATGTTTGTTTTGATGTTAGGTGAGAGCTCTTGGTCATTATGTAGAATGTGCTCCATGGATGCTGCATGCAATTGAGGTGTGTTGATGATGGGCACCTTCATAGTTTTGCTCCACATGGAAGCCCTTCTCAGCCAGTAAAGCAGGTAGATTAAAAGGGGCTGCAATGTCAGCCAAAGACGGTAACTTGTCTTACTATATTACCTCTACCTTCCAATGAAGAGGGCAAATCTGGGCCATAAGCAAGCACCTGACGCCAGCATAGACCTTCTGCTGCTAGGTCTCAGGTGTTAGCAGCAAGTTGGGTGTAGACCCCCCTGGGGAGAGTTGGCCCAACCTTGTAGAGTGAGGACTGCCACAGGGGCGGGAGTCCAAAGTGTCACAGAACAAAGGAGCTACAAAACTGAAGGGATCTTCCCCCGCAAAATGAACAGAGAAAAGCTCCTTTATGAAGAATTACATCCTCGACATTACAATGGCCAGGAACTAAAAGCAATGCCTTCTGACAGTTGACCGACTGCTGTGCACAGCTGAATTATTTACAGTATCAGTGCCTCTCACGCCTGCCAGTCAGTCCTTCTCCCTCTCAGTTCATCAGGTCCCTGTTTAACAAATCCCCCCCATCCTCCTCGTAGATCAGAGCCAGATGAGCACCATTAATTAGCGCCGTTCATAAGTTACAGGTGCCGACAGACCTGCTTCTCAGGCTTGCGTGACTAATCGAATTCTCTTTTTCTTCCTAATCCTTTCTCCAAAACTCCAACGCTAAAATCTTGCCATAAATAACAATATATCATGACAGCCAGCCTCGGGTGGTCAATGCATCTTAACATGAGTGATTTTTATAGCTTTTAAGAAACTCACATTTTTTGTTTTAAACACTTGATCAATATGGTGGCTCAGTGGTTCCTACAGCTGCCTACCCATAGGGTTGGGGATTCAAATCCCCATCCAGTTTCTTCTCAAAACCTGCAGGTTGTCCAGCTGTTGTTAAACTGTCCTTAGTGTGAGGGTATGAGTACATTTGTCCCACAATGGCTGAGGATGCTGGGGGGGGGTGTAGGCTTTGGTGCCTGTGATCATAAGGTTGCTGGTTCAAATCCTGCGAGTAGGCATATTTCTGTTGGACCCTTGTGCAAGGTCCTTAACACCCCCCCCCCATATTTTTCTACAAGTATATGTGTGAGTATGTCTCAAAGGAGAGCATATGAGGGATATGTGAAAAAAACAGCAAATTTGTTGTAAATGTGAGAATGACAAAATTTCGCTTCCTGAGGTAAGCTCACTGCTGCCTCCTACTGGATGAGTGCTGGATGGTAACTCAATCAGTGGATTCAGAAAGTGTTACCCAACCAGAGTTTTAGCTGGACAATCTAAGGTCCAAGAGCGCAAGGCCTTTAATTTGTGCCCCACCCCTCTGAGAAGCAGGCCTGGTTTTCCCCCGGCGGAGGATCCAGGGGATTCCTGACTCGGTGTCTGCTAAACGCCGGGCGCTCTGAGCCGCGGGAGGCTGTCTCATTATCCCATCCCGTCACGGAGTGCTTCCCGGAGCGAGTCCCACACCCATTGACCAAACTCAGTGGGAGCCGGCCCTCTCCTAATGCCTCGTTTTCTCTAAGTGATAGCACGCTCTCCTCTTCTCTCTTTATTTTGTTTCCTCTCTTTCTGTACTACATGTGCACACACACAGGCCGGTCATGCCGTTCCCTTTCTCCACCAATCAGAGTGCGGGACATGAAAGTAGCCCCCCCCTCCCCCGAAACCAACC
>JAODLC010000050.1:1909849-1931679 GCA_026781145.1 Hippopotamyrus pictus
TAGCAGCCAATAACATAGTAACTACCAATAACGTAATAAATTTCTCCATTCTTAATGTAATTAAAGTCAATAATAACAAAAGTTATTGCATTATTGGTTCAGAAAATGTATTAGATTATTGGCCAGTTATTGCGTTATTGACTTTTATTACATTAAGAATGGAAAAATTATGTTATTGGCAGTTATTACATTATTGACTTCTATGCAACAGATGTGTGGGGGCTTATATGACTCAGTCTCCTCATGAAACCTCAGCATCTTCCGTTCATAAATTGACTTGAAGAAAGTGTTTTCCTGTTGTATCGGAACGCCTGCGTTGTTACTGTCTGTGTAGTACCTGTATCTTCTCATGTTGTGCCAGGGATGGGCACTTTGGGCCTGTTTTTCAGCTGAATCTAGGCCTCTGTGGTTGTTATGACAATGGTAAAACTGAGGAGGATTAAACAAAAGTATTTTAATATGGCTTAAAGTAGTTCATTATGAGTGCAGTTGTTTTCGATTTAGGTCCCCGGGGAATGCTCATCAGTTAAATGAATTCATACATCTAGAAAATGTTTCTGTATAGACAAGCTCGTGATTTACAGGCTGAATTTTAAAACATGAGCCCATATGTTTTTTGTCTCTCTTAATGCAGGAAGTTTAAAGGAAAACATCTTTTAAAGAGCTATTGGTTCAGGATTGAGAAAGGATGAGGGTTCCACTGTGTAGCAGCTGGTGCGAGAGTCATCACAGAGCAATGGCCTGAAGTTTGCATGTATATCATTGGAAAAGCGCAACCGTCACTTAAATTTAGTGGTTAGCCACTCACATTTTGCTGTTGGATTAGCCGCACACTGTCTGACTTTCCCTTTTATGTTTGGTTTTACACACGTCCATCTTTTTTGAAATGGGTTAAATCATGAGGATCTTTTAAGTTTTATTGCAGTGCTGGGATATAATTTCATTTTTCAGTTTATGATCGTGTCTTCCTAATTCTAAGTTATTACAGCATGAGTGTAATTTCACTTGGCCTTAGAGGACTCCGTCGTGGTCTCTCATGATTTAACTGATAAAAAGCCAAAGTTGCAATACTTATTTGTTTATTAAAGAATACTAGGTGGAGTCATTTACCTTGTTAATATTTGCAAAGATAAATGAAGCATGCTTTTTAAAAAATGGTAATTGAAGGATGTGGTGTCTCTGTTTTGGATGAAGTTCTCTATTTTGTGTGTAGTTCTCCTTGTAGCTCAATCTGTGCACGCGTTAGAGGACTGTGTTGAATCTGTAATTCTATTTTCGCAATTCAGGTTTGAAGTTGATCAAAGATATTGCAGAAATATGCGTGTTACCCAGGGAATTGGTTTAGGGAGTCCTCTTTGGTTGGGTTACAAAATGGCAATAAGAAACTGGCAGTTACAGGGCTGGCTAATGAATGCCTGGTATTTACAGCTGTAGATGTTGCTTGTCATTACTGCATCAAATTCAGATATATGACAGTGTTTCATACCACGTTCAGATCGCAAACCTCTACTCTTGTCTCATGCAATGAAAAATATGGCAAGCTGACTGGGAGAAAACTATCAGTAAGAAACTTTACCAAAAAGATGATGTAAGTCACTTAAAAAATTGTTGAGGCCAGGTCATCTACCTGAGGTGCTGTATAGGCGTACCATGCTGACTCATGTTTTTACTTGCAGATGAAGATTTGCCTGTATGCCCTACATGTAACACTCCTTTAATTGTTAAACACATTTCATTGTATTGTCCTTCTTTTAACTCCCTTAAGCGGAGACATTTACTGACTCTCAAAAAGAGATTTTTGGTAAAATTCCATAAAATGCTTTTTTGGATTGTTTTTATTGAAGGCTAATCTTGGGCTTCTTATTTATATCACTTTAACGATTTGTAGTGTTTTATTACTATGTAGTTTTTACTTTTGTGGTTCTTCGCTCTGTTTTAATACCCATGTACTCTCGCCATGAATATGTCCTACTTGCTGTCATAGTGTTCACAATCAGCATAATCCTTCAATCTTGTCATTACTGAAACCTATTTACAATGTTCTGCTGTCTCACATTTTAAAATATTTCCTGCACTTTGGCTGAATTTTCTTGCAGATAAGGTTCATTGCTGAATAGTGTCCTTCCTACAGTGGGACTTGAGGTACTTAACTGGGAACCAGGAAGTATGTTCTTGTGCCAGGTGTCCTGGGTCACGTTTACTTTTGAATTTGAATTAATAAGGCTGTGGGCCAGTTCTGCCCCTGCTAGCTTCAGTGTGTCTTGCGGGCTAGATAAATCCATTGTACGCCACCTCTTATTTAGTGCTACGCTCTTCTGCAGAAAGGTGGGCCTAAGATTGCCCTCTCATTCTGTTTCATCCCGATGGTTTTAGCATTTGTTTAAACATTTTTATGCACAACTGGAAAGTTCAGTCGGCGTGATCCCTAATGGGGAGGGCCATTCTTGTGATGTTGAGTAGGTTACCATACGTACTCATGATTCCCTCTGTTTAACTTTTAACTGAGCAGTCCTGTGTCCCAGAACGCAGTCTGATTATTATGCTGCTCGTATTGCATCACTTGTTTTAGGACCATAAACAAAACTGTAGTATGACACACATCCAGCACTCTACAGCTATGTGCTAACTCTGCAGTGAGCATATTTCCCTCCTTGCTTGATACCACAGTCGGTGTGCAAAGCTCTGCCAACGTGGAGAAATTTGGGGGACCTGCTGCTGAGACAGGCCGGGGTTTAAGGCGCTTGCACGTGGTTCTGGGTGTTTACTGTATGATCCCACTCGTTGCTAGCCGATGCAGACTTTCCCTGGTCCTGCCTGGTTAGTTTCTGAATCGGTAGCCTTATGGGGTTCCAAGAGTTACAGGAAGTTTGGGTTTATTGCTTAAGAGTCTAATCCACCAGCTGATTCATCCGATTCTTGACGGTGTGAGACTATAAGGAGAAAGTACAGGATAAAAGTGCTGCATCTGAGGAGTTCTGTAGTCCTACAAAGACCTTCTGTGCTAAGAAAAAAGTTCCCTTCCATGCCTCTCATTTATCATTTATACTCGTATCATTTATGATTTGAAAAATTTTCATAGTTTTGTTGCAAAATTCATCAGTAAGCAGCTAAGTATGTATAGCCAACAGCTGGTGGTCTTGAGTTTGGATTTTTTGGAATTTCAAACATAGTTTTTCCTTTTATCATTTAATCACATGAGTGTGCATCGTAAGCCCCTCTGTTCATCCTACTGAAAAACAGGAGAAATGCCACCGGGTTCTGCAGATGTAGTGTACTACGCATCAAAGCTGTGCTCAAGGGCGGGGATGTGACACCTTGGACACGGACATAAATAATGCTAAAATGGGGAGATTTTGGACAGAGCCCTCAGAATCAGGGCCAAGGTGAGCAGTTATTGCCTTAGAGATCTGCAGATGCTGCTATTCACAGTGATTTCAATGTTCAGTTGTTCGTTTATACAGCTGGACTGTATGAGGGAGTCTAACATAGGGGTCATGCTGTTATCCACAGTACGTTACCCTTCATGTAAATTAGTTAGAAAAATAAATGTTGAATGAAATTCAAAACGGAATCCCGCAGTAGAAATATCTCAATAATTTATTAGGAACTATACACAGATATTATTTTAAAAAATGATGCCGTGTCCTGGAGCGTTACGCTACCCACATCACCATTACAAGCAGCAGTGAGAAATCGGCTCCCGCCGCGAAAACGGGCTTTTACGTTTTTTGTCCCTGGAAGCTTGTCTCGGCTGCAGCCAATCCCATTAGTTCCGTTGCTGTGCCATTTGTTTCCGTGACGACTTGTTTGGGCGGGCCCGTGGAATTATTTATCCGCCGATTTTTATTTATACGTTTCATTATTTATTTATTTGATTATTTAGTAAATTATTTATCCGTTGAATTATTGATGTCTCCTCATGACGTGTTTTAAATTATGTATAATTTCATTTTGAGTTTATTGCGTTTTCTATGCCGCTTTGTCGTGGAACGAGATTGGCTTTTTTTTATTTTTTTTCCTTAGTCATAAGAGGAAATTACACCCCACCTCCAAGGCCTCTGTGCGTTCATTGAAGTAGAGATTGAGAAGTTCCACCTGCAAAATTATTTGCATTGATCCTGTTCCCAGATTTTACAATAAAATGCTCATAGCCTTCTGTAAAGTGGGCTCAGTATGGGATTTACAATGCTAAGTAATCCATTAGCGAGATATCTGATTGGGAAAATTGCCAACTGTCAACTCTAGAGTATGACACGTACTGTATGGGGTGTATAGCTACTAACCCTAACCTGCTTGCCTATTGCAAAGTATGGTAAATATAATGGTTGTCAGCATGAATTTGATCAACAGGTTACTATTAATAAAACTGTATGCAAAATCATCATCTGCTTCCAGGACAATCTCTTACTTACCCAGTTGCCTTGGAAGCAATAGGAGTAGAATGTTGTAGTCACACGACTGCGTGTTGTTTTAAAGAATGCTATCGATGCTGTAGAAAGTCTGGTAGGACCTTCGCCTGTGTTATTTAGTTTTCTGTCAATACATTATGCAGAAATGCAGCATGGAGCAGAGGGCAGCTTCATCGGGTTTGCCTTCCACTGTCGGTTAGGAAGGTTCTTCGTGTGCTTTCCGAAATCCAAGTAAATACTCCCCATAAGCCTTTAAAAAGTCCTGAGTAACCATCTGAAATTATTTTCCCGTCGTTGTGACAATCCATATATGTATGGTTAGATTTTTCTTTTTCCATTTTATGGCCGTTAAATGTAGACATGCTTTCTGTCCATGTCACCTTCTTAGTGGGGAGGGGGGGGAGAAGAAAGAGTTTCACTCCTGAAATCATTATTCTTTGTCTGGCCCTTCATGACTTAGTGATGTTTGGATGAGTGAAGGGATCACAGTTCTGTTGTGTAACCAGGGATTTGAAATGTCTGTTATGATTAGCTAGAGACCCTGCGCTATGGAGGATGAAACGTGACTTAAAAATAAATAAATCAACCAATAAATAAATAAGTACTTGATAGAAATTTAAATAAATCCTTTCCATGAATTAATCAATTAAAAGAATGAATTGATTAATAAAAATATTTATGGCAACGATTTATTTATCTATTCAATTATTTATTTCCAGATTTATTTATTTACTTTTTTCTTCATCTGTTTGTTAATGAGATGGGCAGCCCTAACCTTTTCCTAAAACACTATTGGTCAGGTGGACTGTGCTGATCTGTGCCTCATTACCTTGGCCTTGCTTGGATGAGAAGAAATGCTAGCATACTTGTTAGCTAATGACAACTAGCATAAAAACAATTTATGAGCTCCATCAAAGCCAGTACTGTCTCTGTTGTTAGGCAAAAAGGAACAACTTCTCAGTACAACATTGTTTTGCCGCTTTTCCACCACCTCCAAGAACTGAGCTGTACCCAAGCCGCAGCACAAACTGGTGCTTTTCCATTGCAAAGTATGCGAGCAGTACTGTACCTGAGTCACATCCGAGCCGTAACCGCAGTGACATGGCTCTGCTTAGTGGCAGGGCTGAAAGCGCGACCAAACCAAGCTGTTTGCATCACTACCATCTGATTAGTCAAAATGCACGGAGATACTGCCGTTCTGTGCATGGATTATTTGAAGGAAAAAGTGTACATCATATATATATATAAATTATTAGTATCACACATCGCATTGCATTCTCGAAAAGTCGCAACTTGAAAAGTTCCAACCTCCTACTTGAAAAAGTACTATAGAACAGCTGAACAGAATGGATTCATAATGCAAATTTACGCTAGCAAATGCTAATTCTGCTAGCATTTGATACTCGCATAATATGGTAGTTCTCACAGACGTATTAGCGGAAATTATGTTACGCTCCAGTCTAGGGTTGGAGCCTAACAAAGTGAAAGGGAAGGACAGGACAACCAGAGCTGGGAGAAGGGAACACAGGACACAAAGGGAGTCTTTTTATAGTTTTTTTTTATGGTTTTTCACAGACACTGTACAAACACTAGGTGTAACCAACGTCAGGAGTGACAAAGGCCAAAGAAACAAACAAAACACCTCTACCAAATGTAACCACAAGCTAAGCTACCTAAGTGAACACAAAAAGGGTGAAACGAAACAACAATGCCTAAACCAAGCTCCCTAGCCAAACAAACAATAATCCCCACGTTGACGAATAAACAAAAAGGCAGACACTCCGAAGGACCTGTAGGCATCCTCCTGCACTTACGGCACCTAACACTTACAGCACGTACCCTGAACTTACGACACGTACTTTCCTTACGGCACGTAACCCCAAACTTACGGCACGTACACTTACGGCACGTAACAATTAGCACACAGTAAAAACAATAATAATTGCACATAGTAAATCGCGATGTGCACCGTGTGAACAGTAAATAAGCATCTCTTACGTTACTGACGCTCTGCACTCTCCAAACCCAGTAACACGTTTATCGTGCTGACCCTTCTGTGCAGTGGAAAACCAAAGGGAGCTGGAACCGTGTTGTAACTAATCTCTCTTTGTGGTAGAGCTCATGTACAGGCTGGTTCCAGTATGTAGGTGGAAAAGCTCCATTTGATAGTTTAGCAACATGTCCATCTGTTAAACTACAATTTAAGCTCACCAGTAACTAGGATTTAGGATCTCAATATACCAACCAGTAAGTATGCAAGGGAAAAAAAAAACAAACAGTGGTCATATACTTTAAACAACGAATACACTTATTAATTTTCACTATTTACAGATATTCATGGTGTGGTACAAAGCATGCCAGTAACCACATAATTAGTCTTGCTGTCCAACCCAATTGGCCAATTGTGGACAGTGGGTGGGATCAGAGCAAACAAAAAAGTTCACCTCAGGGGCCCTGCACCGAAACAGCGATCACCACTTAAACAATGTTGTATTGCTAAAACAATGTTGGTTTTGTTTGAAAAATCCGACCACCTAGTGTTTAAGCTGGTTAGCCACTTCCCTTAGCATGATAGATGGTGGTTACCTTGTGGAAGCAATTACTTGACTGGAGACTAGTTAAGACCGCTAGTCGATCAGTTACTATTGCTCCTCCCTGGTTTGCCTTCCTGGCTAATAGTGTGTTTAGAAAAAGGTTAGGGCTGCCTACCTCATTAACGTACAGACGAACAAATACATAAATAAATAAATCTGGAAATGAATATATAAATCTTTGGCTTATATAAATGTCTTATTTATGCTACAGATTTATTTATTCATTTATTTATGGTTATTTTTTTGTCTCTTTCTACCAACCATTTATTTGTTTATGCATGCATGCCAAAGACTTCCTTTTTTGGTTGATTGTTTGTAAGTCATGTTTCGTCTTCTATACTTTGCACCAGTTTAATGTTCATTATAAATGTCTCTATGGAAGTCTATAGTGAAATGCTGCGTTATTTCCACATGAATCTGTTTCATTCATTTGCCAGTAGTTTTAATGGAACTTAGTTTGCCATTACTTTTTAATGCGGTTGAAATTGTGATTGTTAGGATTCTTATATTTTTTAATAAAAAAGGAAGGTTTTGATTAGATTTTTTTTTACCTATCCAGAGCAGCATGTACCAGTTACATAACCATGTTTATTCTTAATAGTCAAATCAGTGGCAAGAAATTTATTTGGAATAAAAGGAAATTTTTCATTTTTAATAAATCTTGTGAATTTGCCAAACACTTGTTAAATAAGTTACCTGACAGCGATCAGAATTTTTCACGACCCATCATGAAATTAATACATTGGCTGTGTGCTCTTGCCTTCTTCTTTATACGGTGTGTCTGTGCGTATGTGTGTTAATTCTACACCAGAAATATTTTTGTTCCCTACACAGGCTCTGCATGAGCCGTATGCCTGGCATATAGCTTAACTGTCATTTTCCTGTCAGAAATTGTCCGCTTTTTTATTTAAAAATGTTTGAAACTGTCTTTGTCAAAGAAGAAATGAGCGCAATGGTAAATCTGCAAAGCTGTTGTAAAACACGTTTCTGTCTTGTGAACTTGTGCTCCCGTAATGAAGCATTCATTATGATTATTTTATAGGGCTGAAATTTTATAAAAGTACAAGAATGCATTACTCTCCATAATGAACAGATGTTGTGGCAACAAGCGCATACATTATGCATTAAAATTTATTTCTATTTTGATTGTAGATGCTGATTTATTGAGACAAGGAGAGTTCACTGCAGTAATGGATTTAAGATATGCCTTTGTTGTATTATTTACATAATTAATAAGAGGAAGTAAACATATTGTGTGAGTTATACTTTGTATTTATAAATGCAGAAGTATACTAGCTAGGATAATAAATACAGCTTGGTTCATTAAACCTAAAATCGTGCTGTGTTATTTAATTATGAGACCTATAACTTTTAAGAGAAGAGTATATCCCTTTCAAAAATAATTCAGCTTTTGAGGGCATTTGCAGGGCTTCTATAATGCAATAATATACCAAATTCCACAAATGACATTGTTTTCTTCACAATTTAACTGCAACGGAACTTTGCAGAAATTCCTGTTGTGCTTCTCCAAAGGGGAACCTGGAGTAGGTCACTTGACCATGACATTTTGGAGCAGTGATTCTCAGGCCTGTCTTCGGGGACCCCCAGACAGTCCCCAGTGTTGCTTCCCAATACACCTAAATCAAAAAAATCAAACGGATAGAAGCACTGAATACACTGGTTACAGGTGTGTTGGAAGCTGAGAGGGAGCAAAGATATGGACTTTCTGGGGTGGGGGTTCCCTGGCCCCTCGGTTGAGAAACACTGAGTTGGAGCACGTATCTGTGTGCATTCCAGCATTGACATTTTTCTTTTTTCTGATTAGCCATTTCAGCACAGATATCATAGGCTTGACCTAGCCGAAAGTTTAGTGTCCAGCATTGATGGTAATTGCATCACCGTGAATCTCCGGGAGCCTCTTTGGTACCGTCCAAACTTACCACGACGCAAACTTACTTTGCCCGAAACGACTGCTCGCAGAAGAATCCCGAAAGCTGGGTACGCTCCCGTGTTCCTGACTTGGCTGAACGGGCCCCTGGCTGCTCGTGGAAGGATGAGTAATATGAAGACACAGCGTCTGTAAATAATTGATTCCAGCCCGGAGGATGCCAGGGAGCAGAGCAAGAGACCAATAAATCATGTGTACCTCTATCGCTCGTCGCTTTCAATTATTCCTGAAGGTTTTGTGACAAAGCGACGCACCTGCCCCGCCGGCCTCCTCCAGCCTCTGGCCGCTTTCTCGTCCTTAACAGGAACTTCATGTAGAGCCGCTGATCTGGTTGTTCCTCTTAAATTCGCACGCCACCGTAATCCTGTTCTTGCGGCTTCTGCTAGACGGCTCCAGTTCTTTACAGGCATTTTATTTTTTTCCTTTATTTGCAGGCGTTTGGTGCTTTCATATACGCTTTGCAGAAGCTTTTTGTCTAAAATGAGACACAGTTTGAGAGGGTAGGTTCATTTAGTCCCTGTATCACCTGGGGGTTAAGGACCTTGCTCAAGGGCCTAATGGTGAAATCACTCTGTCAACAATTCGATTTGAACCAACGACCTTCTGTTCATGGCCGCATCATCCTAACCTACTGAGCCACACATCATATTTAATAATGGAGGTGTTCCGTCGTTGTCCCAGAGAGTTAAGTTCTCCTGACTTTTCTGGGTTGGAGGGATTGGGTCCACTTAAGATAGATACAGGCTGGTTTATTGTTCCTCTCCTCTTATCCATAGATGGACTTCAAACAGGGAATGGGACATTGACCGAGTTGCCCTGTAGTGACACAGTGGAAGAAGCAACAGACCTTGATGTTGATGTGAATTTCCCGCTATGAAACGTGAAGCACGTCCTCTAGTTCCAGTCAGATTCTCGGTGGCTCGAGAGCAGAATGGCCGACGGGGGGAGAGCTCAATAGAAAATGGTTATTTGGGATGAAAAGGACTGTTGGTGCTGGAATTTATACCAAAGTCTGAAAAATGGGGCAATTATTATCGTGACGGTGGGGAAAAATCTGCAGCTTTTAATTAAGTGTGCTTGCCAACTTCGCTCTTTGTTTAGATGTTTGTGCTGCGTACAAAATGCTTTTATTAATGCAAACAAACAGGAATCATTTTTTGCTGCTCTTAGTTGGGTTCAGGCTGACCCAGAAAGAGTGACTTTTAGTCTTTTTAATTGCTTTGTGCTTGTTTTTGTTGTGGCATCAAACAGTGATATATGTCTGTACGTATATGTAATGCTTTTAAGGGTCATGGGTCTTAAGAAACAATTTTTTTGATGAAGATGAGGAAAGTTAGTACCAGTTCTCTAGGAGGTTGAATGTGGTGAATATTTGTAACTGGTGGTAGTAGGAATACACAGTTTGCTAGACGGAAAGATGGATGAATGGAAAAACCACTCTTATCAGTGCATAGGGCACCCCATCAGTCAGAAGGCGTCCGTTCTCACTTGCACACACCTGGCTGCATTTTTCATAGCCGGTCGATTTTAAACGTGCTTTGAGCCTACAGAAAGAGTGGGATTCTAACCCTGATGAAGAATTCCCGAGGCTGGCTGAAAGTATTATCCTGCTTTGTCCTCTGTAAATGTTGTTTTTCCCTGACCTGTGTGTGTCTCATTGTCTGTGGAGGGCCGAGATGCACACATGCAGAGGAGCATTCCCATATTGGCAGCTCAGTCCCAGAGCAGGTATGCAGAGGAGCATTCCCATATAGGCAGCTCAGTCCCAGAGCTGTTGAAGTTGGCCAGTTGGAGGGATATTTCTGAAAGCCCGACTGCTGCGCTTTTGATATTTTTTTAGTTGTAACTCCTATATGTAAATAAAAACAAGCTGGAGGAATGGGATTGGAAGATGGAGAAGGGGCGGGGCTCAGGCAAGCAATGAACATATGCCAAAGCTATTCAAATCATGGGCCTCAAGGTTTGAGCACTGCTGATTTTCCAGCCTTCCTTTACCTGTGAGCCAGGTGTGAAGCCTCTGTGGCCAATCGGAATCAGTAATTATTAAACTCAATACCTGGGAGAACTGAAAACAAGGCCTGGATTTGAAATCGGGGTCAAGCTTTGAGGAGCCATGGGTTATAATATTCTTTCTCTGATACCTTGTCACCAGTCTTGTAAAGGTGATTTTTTTCCCTTGAATACTCACCCGGTCATTTATGCTCCAGCAAAAACCTGTATCCACTCTGAAACTCACTACTTTGTTTTTCCTCATGCTGACAGTGAAATGACGGCCTTTTTGTTTCCGTTCATCCTGGCTGCTTTTCATTTAATACACCTCCACTCCCGTGCCCAAATAAAAGCCTTTCCACTCTCTCATGATTGTTTGCCGTTCCTCAAGTGATACAGGTACACGTGTATTTAATTACCACTACTACTTTTGTTTCAGTCAAGTTAGTGTGTGTTCTTTTTTTCTAACTAGGCATTGGCTACAACCACCCACTCTTGTGTTTTGTATTTGGTGGATTGTTAGACTGACATCATCCAGTCAGTATGATGGACACGGTAGTGGATGTTAGCATGGCTGTTATTGTGTACGTCAGCACCTCACACTGCGTGAGAGCCATCAGTGGCATTAACTGGGAGGCAGTACATGCACTGGTAGAGATCCTCTTTACAAAAGGCAATCAGGCCTGGCAGCCGGCCAGTGGGCTGGCACCTCATGGCCGCTCATTAGCTAGCCCCGGTTTACAGAGCAATCATGTTAGCATTGTCACGCTGTAGCTTGTACCCTGTATCCTGAACGTTTGTTTTGTTGAACTCGATTTCTTTGACTGTTACGTAAAGTGATTAAACTGTAAGTCTGAGGTACAGTTGTGGTCATCAAAAGATTTTTGTCAGAATGTATCCTGATTTTAAAGAGTTTGATTGTTGGTTTCACTGTAGCAGTAGTGTAGCTTGCAATGTCCCGTACCTCCTCAGTCATTAAGATCACAAAGCACCGTGATTACTCTGTGTACCTTCAGAATTGTAGCATTCTCTGAATGAAACTTTTTTTTTTTCTTTTTTAATCAATTCCGGATTGATTGTGTTTCTAAGAGGCATATTGTTATGCCACAAGCCTTGTGTCCATTTAAGATGGAATTAATTTAAAATAATCACTGTTTTAGACATGAACCTCACTTTAAGTGTCGTTAATATGTTTGCTTTCACAGGTATCCTGTGTATCCAGCAGATACTACAGATCTATGGTGGGGAGGTGTTGGGCAGGTACAGTACTTGCAGTGCTGTTTCATAGGCTGAATATTTTGAGGTTGAACTCCTGCTTCTTACTCACGTTGCAGTCAGTGGTCTCAGGGGGGAAGCCATTGGTGATGAGAGATCTATGCGTTGATCCCCATCCCCCCTACGCCTCCCCCATGTACTGTGCTCAAAAGCAAAAACCCTCAGAGGAATCATTCCCGCCGTCCCCGCGGCTTTCACGGCCCCCACTAATCGGCAACGGCACAGATGTCTGCCGGGAAGTCTGACTGTCCAGTGCTAATTCCTGCGCTTACTGTAGGTTCCACGGCAGTGGTGCAGGGGGTCTCTCGCTGGTATAAACATGGACAGACACTTAACACCAGTGGCATGTGCTATTAAACAGGGTTGGGGGGGAGGGGACCGGATCAGGCTAAAGGGCCGTATATCTGAATGAGTGTCAGGCAGCCTCCAGCTAACAGTCCATCCCTCAGTTATAAGACCTTGAACCCCACAGTGATGAGCTACCACCCTGCAGATTAGCCGGCTGTTAATTTGAGAAGGCGTTGCACACGTTGTCGTAAGAATAGATTGCAGGGGGCTTCTGTGTAGATCTGTCTCTCCGCCCTTAACAAGTCTGTGTCAGTGGGCTGAGAGCAAGGGCTTGTTCTCTCCTATTCCTGGCGGCTGTCATACAGAAGATCGAAATCCTAATCACCGCTTGACTGTCTCTGACAAGTGTTGCCCTGTCAGTTTGAGAGTTTGCAGTAGAAAGAATAACTTTGGACTGGAATATATGTATTTTGTCTTGAATTGATGGGGGGGCGGGAAGATCTACACACACATCCCAAGTGTGTGATGTGGAGGCTGACCCACAACGGACCCCTCACACCCTGCAGACTGCTTGCATTTCCCCCAACATGGCGTGCCCCCCCCCCCAAGCCGCACACGCGGATTTACAGGGGATCGGGCCTGTCTCTGGAGAATGGTAAAAGGCTGATTAATCATTGTTTCTGCACCGAATGCTATGGGAACAATGGCAAAGTGGTGTCTCACGCTTAATTAATCCCGGTGATCTCCGCCAGGTTTGTCTCGCAGATAAGTCTCGGTACAAAACTGTTCCTAATTCATCAACCCACGCCGTGCCATCCGCCCAACCAAACACGCCATTTATCTCTTATCGTTTGTAGTCGTCTTTTTTTTCCTCCCTCTCTATTAAAAGAGAGACTGTGACATTGCCACATTCGAGAGTGTCCTATATTAGCTTTGTATAGACTAAGTACCCGAGATTACAGTGGTAAATCCTGTTTTATTGTGCAACATCTGGTCCAGTCACACCGCATTTTATTATTTGCTGGTTGGAGTTTTCCGCGACTGCAGCATAAATCATCTCGCTAATCGGAAACGCGAGTGATGTGAGGCCCATCTCGCACGAAGGGAAAAGCATATGGCCTAGCTGTCCTTAATTCCTAACCTGCGCGCGAACAAACATCGTTAGGCTGATTTACGTTTGGCGGTTCGGCTGAGAAAATCCCTTCCTTTTGTCGCCCTTAATTTGGATTTACTGCATCATGCAGAAACGCCAAAATGTATCATTTCATTTCCCCCCCCCCTTTTTTTTTTTTTTTTTTTGAGTCGACTAACTTTTAGTCTTGTACACTTTGATTCATGACGACTTCTACGTATTTCTTTTGTTTTGTTTTCTTTTATGGCAATGTACCTTCCCCTGTGATAGGTTGGGGCCCCATCCTGGCATAACCCTGCCTAGGACAGGCCCTGGCTACAGAGCCCTGCAACCATACATAGAGCAAGCTGGGAGGGATGGATGGATGGACTGGCTACCAGGGTACATACCTATGGTGCATATAGCAAATTTGTAAATACTGATTTACTGACTGGTTTTGTAGTGATTTCCACTATAGCAGGGTTATTCAACTCGCGGTCCTCGAGGTCCGAGCACTGCTGGTTTTCCAGCCTTCCTTTGTCAGTCAGGTGTGAAGCCTCTGACCAATCAGAATCAGTATTTATTAAATATCTACCTGGGAGAACTGAAAACATGGCCTGGATTTGGAATCGAGGTCCAGAGTTGAAGAACCCTGCACTATAGCTTATATTTGTTTTTTATGTTCAAACAACACTAAGATAGATTCCCAGGCAAACGTGTATCGTCTGCTTGTAACTGCTATCCTGCAACTTTTCTGTTAGTCACCAGTTTTGTTGATTTCAAGCATTTACGCGATTTTTTTTTTTTTCAGCTGGTGGATGTCTTGCATACCACCCCCCCCCCCCCCATTTGTCAGCCTGTGATGTAGGATCGGGGACACACGGGGCTGCGCGCTGGGAACGTGCCTCCCTAAATGCCCACCGTGTACATATGGTGAGGCGCTGTTCCTTAACAATTAACCGCTGCTGGGATGCGAGCAAATCGCATTGCTGGGATCCCATCAGCGAGTCGCTCTGCATTTCGACATTAATGCATTCATGGCTGGAGACGCGGGGATGATTTTAGAGCTTAAATATTTAATTCGAGCTTAAAATGTAGTGCGTAATTAACGCTCCCCACTGACAAGAGCACAGCGTATTTGTCCATCTTAATTAGATTGTTGTTTACCTATTAAATATATATCATATCTCGTCATATATTCCTGATGTTAACAGATGGTGTTGGGAGTTTCTGGATTTCTCGTGATTTATGAAGTTGGACTTTATTAGTAAGGATTCCACTTTAATCACATTATCACAGGCCTCAATGCCCAAGTCACACTTTTTTTTTTAAACTGAGTAAGCTTTTTCTTTTTTATCATTCTAATACTCTGACTGTAAAACGAGGTTGTCACCGTCTTTGTTAATAGCGCACTTCGTGATTTGTGGCAAGGTGCGTTCAAACTGCCGCCGAGGACGACCTTGCTGATTCAACCCAGACTGCTCCAAAAGTATCCTAATCTGGCAAAATATAATCCTATATCGGATAACCCCATATGCGACTCATTAAAAGCTATAAATAATGTATCGGGTCGGTGCGTGTAATAAGCAAAGGTGGGGTTTCGGAAGCGCGAGCTTGTTATTCATTTGCATACCTGCAGAAGCTTAATGTCTGAAATGCTAACACAGATATTTGGTTTGGAATTGAAACAAGGGTGCAATTAATATGATTCACCCCCTGCAGAGCTGCTCATGTGTACTAATATGGTGCTTTAAGTTTATCACTGTTTTATACTATAAGAAACACATGTTCAGTGCTGTCTAAAGCAGGCTTTGTGTGTTTTGAGAGAACTATCCCTTTTAGCCTCGCAATAAGGGCCTAGGCGGAGATCGCTATAGAAATTTAAGCGTATGTTTTCTTTATGAACATGTGCTTGTTTAGCGGCTTTAATTGTGTTTAGTTTGCTAGTAGATGTTTTTTCTTGATCCACCGTTCCCGTTAGTGGTCTTTTGACATTTCTGTCTGGACTAGAGGGAATAAAAAAATAAATAAATAACCACGCAGTACCGAAAATAATCAGCCGTGAAGCGTCCATCGTATTATGGGACTTCTCGGTTTTCACAAATGATTGAACGTTTAATAAAGGAAAAATAAACCATTCCCCGCCGCTGCCAACATCTGTATCGCAGGACTAACGGCTCACCGGAGTGCAGGAAGCCCCGGAAAACTTACCAGGCGCGGCTGCGTTTTCGCGGAACCTGCGCAAAGTTAGCCAAACTCCTCATTACCGAGATACCTCTGCGCCTGGCTTTCAGGCGGAGAAGAGGTTTTAATTGCTTTAAAATGCGAAAGCGTGATAAAGAATGGATTAATTTGATTTTTTTTCCACCGGTAGCAGATGGTTTATGTCTGAGGAATGCATCGGTTGTGAAATTGCATCCCTCGGCTCCTCTCTGATTGGCCACTGTTAACGAAGCAGACGAGGACGACAAAAGTATTGCGTGTGTTCCCGTAATAAATTAAAGAGGAGCTTATTTTAAAAAAAGGATATGCAACTTAAATAACATGAAGTCTGTGATTTCCCTAAATCGGCTTTTCCCAAGGACCGTAGGTGTAATTTCATTGTTTATTAAAAAAAGATGCACGTTTATTGTTTCTTTTAACAAGCAGATGGCCGCCTTGACTTATTTGTTTGTTTTTCGTTTCTGAATGGCCGATCAGATGCATGATGGGAGATTCAATGAGCTGCTCGTCAGAATGGCGACATCGCAACTCTCCAAAGGTTACTTTGGTTTAGAGCTGCGCAAACAGCTGGCCCTCAGTCCCCTTGCTTCGGAAATAAAATCTTAAGGCCTCAACACTTGCCGACTGCTCAGAAGATGGTTGTGCGGGGCAAAACAAGGGTGGATCCCTCAATGGTGGAGCACTTTGGCCTTCTCCTTCAAGACTTCTCAATCCCTCTTGCTGCTTATAAAACACCCTGAACCAGTCCATGATGCCTTTATTCTTGCCTGGTTCTACCGCAATATCTGTACCCATACTTCTCTGTAGTTCACAGATATTTCTAATTGCATTTTTCACATGAAAAATACTGTGTAAGGATGTGGCTGTATTATACTTCAGTTAGTATAATATATTAGCTGGCCTGGTAGCTAGGTTGTAACCCTACGATGCACTGAATGCAGTGAGACTGTATAATTTATTGTGCTTAATGTTCCTGTCGGTGTGTTAATGACCTCTGGTTTGTTCTAATTCATTTGCTGGACCTGTGTACTCTTAATCTGTACGCCCCTTTGGACCTATAACATAAATGTATATGAGGGGAAAAATGACAGAAAACTTTCCAAACAAATAATGTTGACCTGTCAGCGTGGAGTCGAGGGGTTTCATTCTGACCATGAGCTTCTGAGGGCAAACACCGCCAGCTGAAGTCAGGGTTTGGTTTCTGGATCCGTATTTTTTGTTGCCGCGTCTGCACAATCGGTGCTGTTTCACACCCACAGTTAACAGTTTCAGGGCCAGCAGTCCGCTCCCAGCTACAGGGCCATCTTTGGTGTAACCCAAGATAACCTTTCTGGACAACAGTCAGGTGGTTTTTTTAATTGACATTGAAGGTTTCGCTCATTTCCTTCAGTGTTCTAAGGTTGACCTCTCGACCTTTAGGGCGCTGTGTGGCTCTGCGGGTTAGGAAGCTGTGCTTGTGATCGGAAGGTCACCAGTTCCAACCCCAGGGTCAAGAGAGAGATTTCACTGTTTAGTGAGATCATATCAGGGATTGCTCCAGGGATTGACCCTGCCTTCTCAAACATTTTATGTTACTTTGCATGATAGCATCTGCTGTTTAAATAAAATGTAGAGAAATGTCATAAAATGCACTTCCACTGTCTCGAAAGTTGACCAGGGTACTTGGGGCCAGAAGTACCATGCGAAGTGGTTACAAAGAATTCTGAATTCCCTTGAGCTGTTGGTCTTTTTCCAAGTTGCCGCTCTTCTGTTTGTTCTCAGTGGGGGGCTTCTGCTGAATGATTGCGGGAGGGATGGTGTATGTGGTTTGGGAATCACACGACACCCCCTAAGATCTATCGTACCATTGAGCTGACCGGTATTAATGAGCGAGACTACAGGGAAGTGAGGGACTTTCTTAGATGGTCTTGCATCTTTGCATTCTTGACGGTCATGGTCCTTCCATCTTACATAGGAGGAGAAAGCCAGACGTGGGACTTACTTAAAACGTTACGAAAAGAGTATCTTGACAAATGCATCGGACTAAGCTTGACAGGCTCATGTGACTAAATAAGAACTCTGTGCTCTTAAATTACCATTTGGTGCTAATTTTGCATTCCTGTGTCTGCATGCAGACACTATAATCTCACAGTTCACTGTAATATTACACTTTTTTGTTGTGCTTTTTTTTGTTTTCTAAATGGTAAGTCATTTCTTTCTTTGCTCCTCATTGTTGAAATTACTCTCCAAAGTCAGATTAACATTATCTAATTTTGAGGCACTATGTAGTCCGTGTTCTCGTCGCCCCATGGATGACCGCACCCCCGTGGGCTGGATAGGATTGCGTTTAGAGAGCGTGCGATCGTACGGAACGCAAGGCTGGACTGCGCTGATCGGCCTACCCTTCCCTACCCCCCTCGATCTGAACAGGAGATTATGTTGTCATTGTAATCGGTCCCCCCCCCCCCAAGGCTTTCTTTTTGCCAGATGAAGACTCATGTACTTCACTCTCAAGTGGGGGAGGGAAATTCCATTTACAGCTGCGCTCATCTTTCCAGTGATCGAGGATCCATACCCATATCCTGAAGGTTATAGGTTTTGAATCTGGGGGCTGACAAAGTATTCATATCACCATTGCATCCAAGAGCAAGGCCCTTAACTCCTGCTGCTTCAGCTGTGCTGGACACTGACTCACCCTACACTTCACCCTTAAAACTCTCTCTCATGGAGAGCAAGACAGGCAAAGAATTCCTATGCGTTCAAAATTTGCTATGGTCCCAGGCCTGACCTGGGGTTGCCATCCAACACAAGTTATGAACGGCTGCATCGGGCCAGAATAAGATGCTGTCCACACCAAGGGGTCCTGCAGAAGGAGCAAATCTCAAAATAAGCATCTCTGAAAGATTCCTGTCCCGTGACACATCTCCGCATCCCCCCCCCACCCGCCCATGTTCGCGTTTGCCTGCGAAGCGGGATCTGCTTCTCTAAGAAGCGGCCGAGTGTAGCTACACACATAGCCAGGCTTTTGGAGCTCCAAGTGGGGCGTTCAGTCCATGGGAAAGCGTTCGTTTGGACTTAATCGGCAGGCTTTCGCCCAAACAGATGGCTCTTCGGGAAACGAGGCACGCTGTCCAGCCAAACACTTTCCCTGGGTTTCTTTCACAGAAGAATCGCCATCCCCATACAGAGTAATAATCCAAATAGGAGAGAAAAATGTGCAGTTTGACAGTTTGGATTAGTAATGGATGTATTTTTTTATATCATATTTTTTTCTCTAATCTTGGCTATACCACACCCCCCCTGCCCCCTCCTTAAGTCCTCTGATCATTGGGTAATTTCTGTTAAATAAGTGCTTAGCTTTCTAGCTTTCTGAAACAGCCACTGCGACTTCAGGGAGTCATTTTTACAATCAGCGCCCAAGGGCTTAAATTACCATCTCCCTGCACTTCTATAATTAGCCTGATATTAGCAAGAAATGTTTGCTTTGGTTAAATTATTCAGAACATTTATTTCATTCGTCAGAGGAAAGATCAAATTGTTTCTTTAATGCACGGTTAAAGGCGGACAAGCAAGCAAAAAAAAAAAAAAACAACTTTAGTTACAGAATAACCGTGCTTTTAGTTCTCATTATTTGTCCCTGGAAAGCCCGTCTTTGCACTGTGTGCTGGATTAATGCTGGCAGTTTCAGTTTTAAATGTTGCATTTCTGCATTTTGTGGTGATTTTTGGGGGCCACAACTTTAAGATTATAAGGTGCTGATTAAGTCCAATGAAGTATGATGCATAAGCTGGGTCAGAGGTGGTGAGCCCAGTGTTTGGGGGATCTGACATTGTTAGATGGTCCAGCGTCATCTGAAAGTTTCTTAATTTCTTCTAAGCGATTTAAAATGCGCTTGTGTTCCAGGCCCACTTATGAATGGTTTTTAAACGTTCTGTTGTCCTAAGCTGTTTACAGATGTGTGAGAACCACTCTCAACAGACTTTGCAATCACATATAAATAATCAGCGACAGACTTTATTAATGCGTTGATACATAGCCAGTCTTAGTCTGTAATGAATATATTATCAATAATGAGATACTGCCATTATAATTTCCAGATATTACCTTTGCCGTTTAGTGGTGTTTGTAATAATTTATAAGCAAACCTGGAAACTGTTACCGTAGGAACATCAGAGCATATCCAGGGAGCTGTTTGTTATTCGGATTCTTCCCGTGATGATAGAGCTGATTAGGCTGAGCTGTATGCCCTGTTCTACCCGGGCCCTATCTCCCCCCAGCCGTCTGAGGCGCAATCACCCCAAAGTGAATACGTGGGGGCCCCCGTCTCGTGGACTGCGCGGCAGCTAACTGGCTCCCTGTCGCCGCGCCAGCAGGCACGAGCCACACGGTGCCCCGAACGCTCCCTGTGTTCTGCTGTTCGGCGACGGGCGGGGATGGCGGCTACGTCAACTTGGGTGTAGAAACCTGCGTCGAGCTGTGTTAAGGACTCCTCTGTGTCTCCAAAGCTCAGGGGCGATAGTGCCTCATCAGGTTAGGTCTCTGTGCTTGTGCTTGGAAGGTGGCTGGTCCGAATGCTGAGGCTGCCCGACTGAGGCTGCCCGACTGAGGCTGCCCTCCGAATGTCGAGGCTGCCAGACTGAGGCTGCCCTCCGAATGTCGAGGCTGCCAGACTGAGGCTGCCCTCCGAATGCCGAGGCTGCCTGACTGAGTCTGCCCGACTGAGGCTGCCCTCCGAATGCCGAGGCTGGCAGACTGAGGCTGCCCTCCGAATGCCGAGGCTGGCAGACTGAGGCTGCCCTCCGAATGCCGAGGCTGCCTGACTGAGGCTGCCCTCCGAATGCCGAGGCTGCCTGACTGAGGCTGGCCGTGTGCCCTTGCAGAAGGCCGTTAACCCTCAGTTGCTCTGGGGGTGCTGCTGACTCAATAGAATTCAACTGGATGTCATGGTAGCTGTTGCAGAAGCAGCCTGTACAGTAGCCCTCGGTGCATGCAGTTTAGTACCCCAGACAGCGTTTGTGCACCAAGGTAACAATCCACTTGGTGTGGAGAAGGGACCTTCTCACCATCTGGAGACTTACTTTCCAAACAATTTTTGTGCTTTTCGTCTCACTCCCCAACATATTATCCCTTTGGTATTACGGAGATCTCAGCGTTTTACTTGGCTGGGGTTGTCCCCTAACTGCAACTGTGCTACAGGTTCATGTACAGAATCTCAAACGCCCAGTTTAACAATGTGTCTGTCAGCCCTGGAGTTTCAATTCCACGCCATATCTTGCTTTTCTCTGTCACTTCACCACGGTATTCACGGCTCTTACACAGTCACGACCAGAAGCATCCCATCCCTTCCACTTTTTAAAAAAGTATCACGATTTTCCGTGAAATAAGTTGAAACTGACAAAAATAATTGGCATCCAGCATTCCATATTCCACACAGCAGAGCCTTTGCTTTTGTCATAAATCAATAGGACTCATGTTCTCCATATTCAAAGCACGGCATGTATATATGCTGCCGGCTTCCCTCCATTCTCTGTCTGACTGTCTTGCCGTTGTTTCTTTTCAGATCATCGTCCATGCGGAGAGACTTGAGCCAGAGGCTGGTCGATGAAGACAGGCGAGCCGTCGTCGTTACGGTGAGCTCGGGGTCGCCTGGGTAGTAGCCCGCGCGGGGCGAATCGGAGCGTCAGCTCCGCGACGCTGGAGAATCGCCCCCCTTCCTGTTTCGTCTGCGTTCGCTTCCTGCCGTCTTGTAGACATGTGGAACCCGGCACTGCATAGCCAAAGAGCTTAACTTAACTAAAGTTCACATTCCGTTCATTAAAATAGAACTGCTATCCCTGCTTCATTTATAAATAAAAAGCGTTTAACATGCATCTGGCTACGGGCCTGATTTAATGTGCAGTCAGAATTATGCAAACTTACCGACGCTTTTGACAAAGACTATACATTATCCACAGACAGTGAACAACATCACACTTAAACATCAGGGGAAAAACATACTTTTATGGTCATATATA
>JAODLC010000050.1:1990614-2002507 GCA_026781145.1 Hippopotamyrus pictus
CCCACACCATCTGTTATCCCAGGGGGCACCGCCTCTAACAGCCCCCCTTGGACAGCATTACTGCTGTGGGCCATTCGGCGCTTGAACAAACAGAACCAGAACTGCTACACCCCCATGAGAACCTGACAGCATAGCAAGCGATGTGGCAAAAGCTGTCGCAATTGCTGCTGCGGTCTCTACGCTGGAAGGCAGCAAGGGGGCGCACTAGGCTGCCGAGGGGCTTATGAGTGGCAGCACATGGGCCTCTGAGGGTGAGGGGTGGAGTGGGACAGCCTTGCCACCCCCACGCTGGTACTGGGGCCCTTTAAGATGGAGTGCTCCTTATTTTCAGCAAGGAGGTATAAGATTACCAGCTATTAAAGGTTTAAATCTGATTTATGCAGGATGTCGGGGCTGACAGCCGAGCCGTCCAAAGCGCACTCTGCGTTTCTAATCCGGGAATCTGTGCCTGGTTCTGTTTGCACGGGGGTGACTCACACACGCTGCGGTGTGTGTGTGTGTGTACGTGCGCGTGTTTGCATTAGTGCACGGCTGTGTGTCTGATGATTACGCCAGCAGGTCACCAAGTCCTGGTCAGGGACGCGAATGAAACCTTTTCCTGGCAGCTTTTCCTGCCACCACCTCTCTCTGTTCCCCAATCTGCATCTAAGAGAGAAGGACCCCCCCCCCCCACCACCTGCGCCCCCACCCATCCAGCACCCGACCTCTGATCCTCTCTTATCAGCTGTCACGGCGACGGCTGCAGCCCAGACGAGGGAGAGCCCCGCCGAAATCAGACACCTTCACAGTGGCGGCGGGGAACGTAAGAGGCCCCCCCCACGAGGTCACAGCTCTGCTGTCCCGCCGAGGCCTTGCCATCCATCACTGCCAGATGGAGCCGCTGCCACACGCCCCGAGCCCATCACGGCACCCCCGGGGGTAAGATTCTCACATCACTGGCCGTACCTTCCCTAAACTCACTCTGTCGTCTCCGTCAGTCAGACGACCCAGACAGAAACGCCGCAGTCACTCCCGAGTTCGGCGGACGGCATGGGGAACTCAGAGCTCACTCTCACAGCCATTAACCAGGGAATAACCCCCCCCCCCCATCTGTGACTCTCTAGGCACACAGGCAGCTGAGCAGGCAGTACAGATGGCCCCTTATGACCCGGTATTACCCCCCTGTCAATTTCCCCCCCACCCCCCCAGCCAATTACACAGTGCATCATTAAGTCATCAAAAAGCTGTCTGATGCCACTCCTACATGCGCTTCACTAATGAAGTGTGCGCAGCACACACACACACACACACACACACACACACACACACACACACACCCCCCCCAAAAGAGGGCTGTTACTTAGCAAAACAAAACAGCTAACAGCGGAGAAGGCATGATTCACTCAAGCTCCGGCAGCAGCTGCCGAAAGATGATTTCGATTCAGATCTAAGCTAGCATTTGAAACGTATACACCCGTCCCCCGTCACGGGGGGTTTGGACCTACCCGAGGTGACCTGGGACCATAGGTTCTGACCTCAGCTGCCGCTCAAGGACAGGAGGACGAACCTCCGGCACACAGACCAGGCACCGATGTGAACCGCACGTGTGTCCAGCCACAGCTGCCTGGCTCGCTGCTTTCACTGTATCCTCCGCCGATTAACCCCAATGGGGTTTCTGGCCACAGCAGATGGATTTTCACCCAAGAGCTGGAGGTCGCCCCTCCCACACTTAGCAGCTACATTCGGCGAATCCAGGGATGAGAGGACGTTGGCCTCCGACCGCATTAACAAGCGTAAGGCAAGGTGGTGACTACTGGAGCTCCTCGGGGTTAGGAGTCTTGCTTAAGAGCTCAGTGGTGACATCACCACCCGACTCTGGAACTTGAACAGTCAACCCTCCGCTCACAGAGCCACCCACTGCATGACATCACCACCCGACTCTGGGACTTGAACCGTCAACCCTCCGATCACAGAGCCACCCACTGCATGATATCATCACATGTCAATTCAAGACTGATTCGTGGGCGACTCCAGGATGGGAGAGGGAACAGGACTTAACAGTACTTACAGAATATTGGGCAGTTACCATGGAAACTAAGCCACGCCCCATATCAGGGACACCAAGGACAGGGACAGGAGACCGAGGAGGGGCTGGGCAAGTTCACTAGGGTACAACTACTAAAATGTGCAAATTATTTTGGGTGAAAAAGTTCTCACTAAGCAAAAAGAAGTCAAACGTGGATTCCCTGGTACATCCTGTCCTTGGTGCCAGTGCGCCAGCTGGTTGGCAGCAACCGAGCTGCCCGCGGGGCCGGATGAGACAGCCGAGAAAAAGACGGGGGGGTCCACGGGAGACAGACCTCTGCGGCCCCGAGCCCATATCGATCGCCAGTGACATTTCCATGGCACTCAATGTTTAATTATGGATATATTTGTATCGGACTATAATCAACCCCCCCCCCCTTAATGGATTCTAATTAAAGTTCGATCCTAAAAGCAAAACTGAGATGTAGGTCATTAGCCGCAGAGCACTTTGATGCTCTAATTAACAGAGGTGGAGAGCGAGCCTGGGGTCTTCAGGGTTCGTGGATCGCAGAAGGCTGTCGACGAACGTGACAGCTCGCACTGCACCTCCCACTGCAGGTTTCACTCACAGCTGAGGATGGAAACATGGTGCTTGTGGTGTAAAAATGGTGTATTATATACACAACCCACCCAGGGAGATCCCTGTGCATTCTGGGATAGCTCACCAAGAGCCTATACTGGACAAGCAGTTATGATAGATGCATTTCATATGTAATTTGCAGTATTTTAAATGATTTTATGCCTTTACTTAAAAAACAAAGATCAGTGTGTTTATGCAGGGAGCTCTGGGGGGGCGAGTGGTCATGTCCGCTAGCTGAGTTTGACAAGGCTGCTTCGCGACAGCGCAGGTCTGCTGAAAAGGATCCTGCCCTCCGCTTTCACCAAAGTCCGCTACCAGCCATGGAGCCAAAAAACGCTCCTTCCTCCATCTCTGCAGGAGAATCGAAAGCTCATCAGCAGCCCAGCCGCCCTGCCTCCCCGTCCAGGAGTGTTGGGGAAGGTTTACAGCCGCTGTCAGGGGACCGGGGATGAGAACGTTAACCCACCATGGGCTGACCACACGCACAGGAAGTGATGCAAGGGCACTGTTACTGTATGTGAGCAAGTTTAGGCATCATCACCACCAGGGATAAGAGGTGTATAATTCTGGTGGCTGCCATGTGACAGTAGACGCCTATAGTTCATCCATCACTGCCCCACTACCAGCGAGGACCTGCCCTCGCTTCCTCTAGACTGGACGTCCTGGTGTGCGGTGGCTCACCCGTCCTGGCTCTTCCGGGTCAGGGCGGAGCGCTAAAGAGGCTGGCCGCACCCACATCCTTCCTTCCCATCTGCGCGTCATGGTCGCCGCTGCGCCGAAGTGAAAGTGAAGTGTCCCACCTGCCGGTTTGCTGGCTCTGACTCCAACACCCCACCCCCCCCCTTCTCCATTCACCCTCCCACCCAGACTGCGCGGCGCAATGCTGACTGGGAAATTCTCGGGTGCGAGCGGCCAGTACAGCTTCACCGGCGAGCTGTGGGACTCGATCGCTCGCACAAACAGTCGCGAAATCGACTCATTGCTGCTAACTGCCGATTATCCGCAAGTTCAGGAAACAGGAAGTCGTCGCGCTCCTTCTGACGCCTCCTGTGCTTCCAGGGATTAAGGCCCCCTTTTCCGTCATCCCTGGTGTCCGGTTTCATTCGCCGGTGGACTTTCTCAAAGCCGCGACCTGCCTGGGTGACGCTCCCGGGCGGAGCTGCCCGCGGGCCGCGACCGGCATCGGACCGGCCCCCGCATTTCCAAGCTGCTTGGGTCAACGGCTTGCGGTAAAGTCGCCGCACGCTGAACCCGTGGAGGAGAGCGAGGTCAAGTCTGACGAGCGTGTCGGCGATGGAGCGCAGGCAGCCAATCAGACGCCTCTGCTGTACCAAGCAAATCTGAGCCAACACGGACTGGCAGAAATGTGCAGCTCGCTGCTTGTTCATCTGGCCATCATCCGATCATCAATCCCACGCAGGGTCACGTGATCCCAGGTATGGGTACACCCTAGACAGGACGCCAGTCCCATGTATGACTTCAGCGGGCCTGACTGCATGTCTTTGGACTGCAGGAGGGACAGACATCACACGGGGAAAACATGCAAATTGCAGAAGCGCAGAGAGAGGGGCGGGAATCAACCCCCCAGCCCTAGAGGCATGACGTGGCCCACTGAGCCACCATGCCGCCCCATATCAGGATCGATTTTAATTAAACCTCTTTTTTTTTTTTGCTTCTGCCTTCCTGCTATTCTGTGATACAAATAAAGAGTCACTTAAAGCACTAATTATCTTCCCCCTTTTCCTTCCCTTTCTGCCTTTTCCATGTCTTTTTTCCCCCAAGACACCCCAGAGCGATTTATGATTTGAGGCTGTCAACTCACGCATACACTTCCCCCCCACCTCAGTTTTACAGTTAGGTAAAACAGACATGCAGATATTTATGAAATATGACTTTTCTACACGCATTTCCATCAGGGTCACTTGGTCGAGAGTACAGCTCACCAGGAGGCCCCGTAAACCAGTAAAACACAAAGCTGGGCCCCAGCCCTCACACACTGCCTCACACTGATCACAGTCAGCAATTACTACAAAAGCTTCATTACTGACAGGACCATTCACTTAGTCTGATAAAATCCTTAAAAACCGCTTTGAATCCTTCTACAGTTTCCAGCAGTGTCTCCCTTTCATGCCGTCTGTGGCCAGCTGTCCTCCACTTATGAAGATTCACACGTCTGTTCCTTTAATGCTCAGGTTTATCTCTCTCCCTTGAGCTTAAGACAGTTCATTAGTGTTTGATGGAGGTGTAGTTTCTCCTACAGGCCTCTGGGGGCAGTGTCCTTCCCTGACACCTTTCTTTTTAAGCCATTTGCATAGATAATCTATGAACGCCATATCAATACAAGTGAACTGTCCTTCCATTTACGTAAAATGTTCAAATGACACTAAAACACGAAGCTTACCATCTTGCGCTTAGTCATCCCTCCCCATCTTGTTCCTACACCAAGACAAAAATTCGCAGGATTCATTTGCACCTCCCGTCTCACGTGCTGCAGACAGGCCGCTACCGGGACCACGCCGTGTCTGCTACTCTGGATAAATTATTCAGCGGGATACAGAAATGTCAACCCGGGAAGCAGCACCCTGACATTTCATCCCGTTTCACATCCGTAGCCGTTCAGACGCCCACGTCGCCGTCTCTTCCGGGAAGGGACACGGAGGCCCGAGCAGGCGGAGGGCGAAGGCCGGAGATGCTCCCCGTCTGCCAGGCACAGCGGGCCGCGTTTAGACCTCGGTGGGAAGGTCATGATGGAGCACACCATCTGGGAGACCAAGGAAGTCATGAGAACGACACACACACACACACACACCTCTATGCGACTTGCGTCCCTCGTCACTGCAGACATGTTTTCCCGCCAAATCCGTGAAAAGCAACAGCTCACCCTGCACCAGCATCCAACCGTGTCGCCCATATGAATAATTTAGAGCGCACTACAGCCAGCCTCCACCTGCTGTTGGAGATTAATCCTTCAGGTAAAGTGCTTTGCCGTGATACACAGTAATTACCTCACAGATGGCTTTTGGGAGCGAGGATTGGGCGAGCCCATCACCACAGACCGAGGGACACCTTTATCAGAAGTAAGCAAGACCACTAACTAAATAAAGTAAATTTCTTTGAACACCCTGACAGGTTCTAATAACGTCCTGAATGAAACATGCCCAGCACCCAATCAGAACGTTCTTGGCAGCGGTGACCAGCCAATCAGCTGAGCCATCGTTGCCGCCATGCAAATAAGCT
Organism: Hippopotamyrus pictus; assembly: GCA_026781145.1. Classification (NCBI taxonomy): domain Eukaryota; kingdom Metazoa; phylum Chordata; class Actinopteri; order Osteoglossiformes; family Mormyridae; genus Hippopotamyrus; species Hippopotamyrus pictus. The sequence goes on from JAODLC010000050.1 coordinate 1,996,496, forward strand.
ACCGATTACTACAGTTGCTGCCTGCGCCTAAACTTGCGGGGAATTCGCCATCGTTCAGCTTCTTCCCTTTTACACGCCAGGTGTGATGCGCTCTCACAACCCGATAAAAGTTTGGGAGGCTGCGGAATCGAGATGCGAACCATCTGCCGCCACATAATCTGAAAGGAGTGGATTCCTCTCTGGGAAAACTGCAGGAGGACAGGAGGACTTTGGATCAGATACAGGAACGGACTAATTAAGATTCTCGTGAACTAATTAGGCGAGTCTCCTTACTCGTTTCGGCAGGACACTTCTGACGTGACGAGACAGGGTGACGAGTGCAGGGCAATATCACCGTACCTGCAAGTGGCTAAACGTGTGACACAGACAACCAGCATTTAGGGTGTTCGGCATGTCAGCATGCTAACAATCACTCGCCGTGAACAAGACTCCGTATCATATTTCCTCCGTGTGACTCAACACGCTCCTCTAAGCACTCTGGCGCTGACGGCAGTTTCATGGTTTATTTTTTTAAACCCGTATTTACGGCGACAGCGCAGGAAGGGGCCGCCTACTCCTGTCAGAGCAGAGGAGATTCTGCCGTGCCGAGCTGCGAGTTTCCCAAAGCTGCCGCCGTCTCGTGGGCCGCAGGGACGGGCCACCGTGCATCAGCTGGGGGCCACCCCTCGCTGCCAGTGACAATCCATACCCCCCCCAACACACCACCAAGGAGGAGGTCGCCAACATCACCAAGCCGTTACAGTAGCGTTAATTCCCACGAACCGGATTGTTTTACCATCCTCCACTCCGGCTCGACACAGTAACCAGCGAGTATCACATCCCTAAAACTGTGAACTGGTGCAATGTCACTGTTTACATGGCTGTCCTCACATCCTATTTTACCTGCCTATTTTTAACTAACAAAATATGTCTCGCATTCATGTCTATTGCCATTTCACATCTGATCTCAGGGTTAACGGCGGCCAAAATTATTACGCCTGGGTGCAATATGACAGTATGACCAAGCATGTCCTGACAGATGCAGCAGATATTCATCTTTCGAAGGAAGCTGAAGTCGATTCGGGTTTCATCATGGACACGGGACTCTTGCATGCCATGCGGAAGGAAGGGCCTCGCAGAGCAGGCCGTGTTACCGGGCCTGAGCCCGAATGCGACGTTGCGAACCAGCTTTTGGCGGATTGCGACTCCAAAGTATTACAGGGAGGAGTGAATAATCAGAGCCTGTGGATATGCAGATGGGAGTATCTCACCCCCCCGAGGGGCCTGCAAAACTTTCACTCTGATCTCCTCCGAATGGGATATTCATGTGGCGGGGGGGGGGTACATCCTGGGTCTCATCAGTCTCCAACACGGGGGCCAGGAGCCACAGAAGACCCCGGTCCATGTTTTGAGCATCTGACCGAGAAGCACGTCTGAACCTGCGGCGCTGCCTGCAAGACTGACGACCTACAGGACACACCCCGCAACCTTCCACAACGTCTTAAATTTACACAAACCACCCCTTTTCCTACCCAATCGTGCCCTTGGTTCTCACCCCACCCCCCAAACCTCCCGTCTGGCCCCCCGCAGGGTGACACCTCACACAGCCAGGCCTGGTCCGCAGCCAAACGGAGCAGGAACGCGTGACGCATGGTTACGCTGCAGGCCGTCACCGTCACGCCTTCAGCGCCAAACTACCATGCGAACGCGAATGCGGCATAATTATGCGAACGGCAATCCTGGTTAAAGGGCTTTAAAACGCAATGTTGACATTCCTTATACAGCTGGCTGGTAAGGAGGCAGGATGGAGGCCCAGTGGACAGCAGTCAGCTCACAGCTCCAGGGTCGAGGGTATGAATCCCATCCTGCTCAGAGTGTGAGTGTCAGTGTGAGTGTGAGTGTGGTTCTGCCTACAAGCCCCAGACATACAATCAGGCTAATTACCGCTTCTAAATCGAGCGTATGCACCGTCATGGACTGGCACCTCATCCCTTGTGACCAATGCAACACTCCCACAACCCTGTCTTGAATAAACAGTTGCATGATGGACAGATACAACTCAATGCAAGATACTATTAAATCTGAATACAATAATGCCGTTTACAAATATTTTTAAAACCTGATCGTTTCCAGCAAGTTTTTACCCCTCTGTTTGAAAGAATACACTCGACATATATTCACTTGAAAACACAGGTGTTCTAATTAAAGCAGTCGATGTATTGCTGACAGTCCCCTAAGTTGGTTAAAACGCCCCCAATCCTAACACGCTTGATACCAACAGGGTGTAGCTACCAGCCAGAGCTGCCTGTGGGGGAAATTCATGCTTTTGCATCCAAGTGACACTTCACAGCAGAGCATAGGTGAGTCCAGGTATTTCTCCCAGAGCCGTGAAACATGACAGAGGCCAACCATTCATTCATCTAGATAAATACATTTGCAAAATAGAAGTAAACACATTTTCAATAAAATGATCAAAAGCCACATTTTCAAATATAACTTTACGATATTTAATTCTATTGAATTTAATATAGTCGAACAACATTTTCATCTGATGAGTAAGGGGGTGCAATTGGACCTCCTGCACGCCTGGTAAAATGCATCACGACAAAAAACATAGTTAAGCCCCAGCGAAATGCGATTTTGGACAAATGTAATTGAAAACGGCTGCCAATTATCGACAATCGCAGAATGCTTTTAATTCTGCCACACATACCTGCGGGATGCATTATTAGACTCAGCATCTGTGTGACCCAGCGCATGCCAAGTAGTTGCCAGGCAACTTTTGTTTACTCCGTTCTGCAATTTTTTTTTTTTTATGCACAGGATTTAGAAAAGAAAAAAAATAAAAATAATAAGATTTATCATCATTTTCCCTCCAGTTGTAATTTTTGAATTCTCTGCTGCTGGGGCGTTTTGGGCCTCTGAGCGAGGCATTTTTAATACATAATCGACATTTAATTTCTGTTTCGGCGGAACCACAAGGCATTGCCGATACTGATTTCCCTTTGTCACCCGTTGTCATGGTTTCAGGGGCTGAGGAGGACATCCACGCGAGCCAGGAATGTGCTGTAAACAGCAGCACGTGAACAGGAATTCACTCTTCAATTATTGGCAACAGGTCACACCATCAGACAGGTACACAAGCTCTAAACTCCCAACCGCACGATTTTGAAGAAAAACTGACAAGTACTGTGAGAATTGCGACATGGGCTTCACACACACAGAAGCTGACGCATTCCGACTGCCTCCGAGTGCCCCAAACACGACTGGCATCCGGAGACGACTTCTACAGCTGAAAAACAAAACGATGTAAAAATAAATCTCTCCAGATGCCCTTGTACCCGAGGGCGCCTGTTCCTTTGGCCGGTAAACACGTCGTCGGGGAATCAAATCACTCCGAAGATCGACCGTCTTTTCAGACACACATATAACCACCTGTCAGGAGAGGCTTTGAAAATTCCAAATGCATTCAAAACACGGGCTGTCGAGACCAGGCTCAGCCTCACAAAGACCTTCATCTGGGCGTAAAAGGGGACGACCCCCCCCGCCATGTCAGAACGGGCTGGACCACAGTTCCCGTCCTGAAGCCCCGCTGATACCTGAAGGAAGTACCAAACCAGAACTCACTTCGTAGGTGGTGACCTGAAAATCCACTAAACAAAACAGCAGAAAGAATCGACCTTCCACCCGGTTTGACACAAAAACCTGAAGGTTGAAATTCCAAACACTTGCATAACGTACACAGTGTTAATCTGCTGGCTTCTGTCATCTGAGAGATAACAGCCAATTTAGCTGAAAAAAAGAAAGACCACACAGGGGGCAGAACTCAGTTCATTCACACCAAGAGAAGACCCTTTGTTGACACCTGAAGCCAGAAGAGATTAATTCGACATATGGTCTTCTCTGCCCGGGGTGGCGGGGGGTATCGGCCGATGGCTCTGTCATTACCGTCACTGTTCCTCTCTCGAAAATAACCCTGATCTTGCAAAATGTCCTGGTCGTCCCAAGCGGAGATTCGAAGCTGAAAATGTTGCTCCATTTGGGCTTCAAGCCGACGTCAAAGTGGAGGCTGGGATTTTGGGTCAATGCCAAAAATATAGAAATACAAACAGCCCACAGTGGACTAATGCCATAGGACAACCACCAGATCGAAGCTGGCAGAGGAACGAGTGACACGGATACCGTTATGAAACATGTGTGACAATCGGAGAGAGAGTGGGGGCTCGCGATCCCCGGATGGTATCTGGAGAAACAGACCACAGAGAATCCTGCATGCCCCTAGACAGCAGTCATGTCTCTGAAAGGTCTGCATGTTCTGGGGGTCGTTTCGTTACAAGTAACGGACCCAGACAATGACGATTAAGGATGATACAAAATGAGATGCAAAGTGCCACTCCCTTGAGGAACCTGCATCACCTAGGACACAGAAAGCAGAATGGGGATTTTACCTGCCTCTCATCCGCATCCTAGGAAGTGCTGTCCCAGAATATCTCCCGGCATCAGTCAGACTACCCCCAAGATCACCATTAAGGTGACACATCTAGCGGCAACAGGACCCAGCGCAGTAAGGAACGGGCCCCGGTGAACTTTCTGCAAAGGACAGCTCTGGACAGCCACAATAACGATTCCAAGTCCGTCAATCCCATAATAATCATTGTCAGCCAGTTGGCTGCATTGCCAGCCCTCCTCCCGTTCGCCTCGGGTCCTCAGATTATGATTCCAGTTCTCGTTTGCGACTGATCACACATGTACCGAGCATGACCACAAGTTTGTAAACAGCAGGGCAGCTGGCAGGGACCACAGAAGGGGAGGGACCGGAATTGGAAGGGCCGAGGGGGGGGGTCCATAATTTCCACTCACGAGGGCATGAAAGCAGCACATACACAGGGGGGGTGGGGACAGAAAGAATGGTAATAACTCTGAATTAAACAATAATAATAATAATAATAATTTTAAAAATAAATAATCGGAGAAGCGATTTTCCAGAGATAAGAATAATATTTCTATATAAGAACACTTCACTCAACAAACATCTGTTTAAAATGAAATATAAAAGACCTAAGAGTCTCATCAGAGATCTGCACAGACAGGTGAGGGGGGTGTGTGTGTGAGATCTTTCAGCATCTGGCCAGTTGCTTCACCTGCACCATGTCCGGGAAGGTTGCTCAATTTCGAGCTGCAAACACTGGGCAATTAATCCGAGGCTCCGATGGCCACACCGATCAGGCGAGGGCCGAAGATTCGGATAAATCCGGAATTCATTACACTCCTCTGAGGTCCAGGGCGGCCCGACGCAACAACGCTAATTGGTGCTCCAAACGATCGGCATCTCCTTTCTGTGCGTCGCATGGCGAGGGGGGTCGTCATCCTAACTCTCCCTGGCGTTTGATCCCGGGTCAGGCGGAGCGGGTGCGGGGGCATCCTGGTTTCGAGGGCGTTACCCACAGCCGCATGCGGCCCACTAATATGGCAGCAGGCCACCTCCGCGCCACTTCCTTTCACCACGACGTTTCACCTCGACGCATCTCCACAGGCGACCGACAGCCGCGAGAGCCGCGGCTGCATCTGGAGCGAGCCGTCGCGTTATTTGCCACGTCGCGATTTTCCGGGGCGCGAGCCCGAAGCCGTCCAGGCCCCCTCCTGGCATGCGCCGGCCTGAACGGGTGCCGTATCTGTTAGAAAACATGCCACGATGAAAGCCCTGCAGCTGACCTAGACACACCGCCGAGAACCAGGAACGAATCCGCGGGAACCACCGCGGCCCAGAACATCTCCTGTGCAACAATGCAAAAAAAAAATAAAAAATTTTAAAAATAGATCAAAAGTCATGCTTGGTGCAAAAATTAAACGCATGATGCGAGAGGATAATACACTGCACACCCCCTCCCCCCAAAGCCCACACCCCTTCCTCTGGTTTGGGGCTTGTGCAAGGCCCAAAAAAGCTTCCTCTATTACTTGCCAGCTAGGGTTTGGTTCCATTTCCTAACCATATATCCTCTCCCTAATAGCTGCACAATGCAACTCGTACATTAC
>JAODLC010000050.1:2028856-2048311 GCA_026781145.1 Hippopotamyrus pictus
CAGCGAGGAGACATGTTTCTTTTAGCTGCCATTTCTGTGTTTACGTGCACATTTGGCGAGCAGGCATCCCTTTTGTGTTTGAATGTCGTTTATATTCGCCGTGCCAACCGCCGAGCAGCGTGTTCTGTACTTGTAAACTCACGCTGGTTGTGTGGTCAACCATTTGCACAACTCGCGGGCATATTTTTTCATTCCTGCTACACGCTGGAGGTAGCAGTCTGCGGGTGAGATCGCTTTATGCTTCCACTGATCGTTTTCGTGGCTTAGGGGTGATGTAAGGCAACTGGTGCGATTCCACATCAGAGTATATAAAGCTCACATTCAGGGGAAGCACAGGGTTTCTAGGCCTGAATATGTTTGCACTGTCCAAAAGCTTAGGTTAAAAGCAACATCCTGTCACTATTGATTGTGTTTGAGTAGACTGCAGTTTCTTCCCGCAGAGACCTGGCATTTCTGCACTAATTCCATTTTCCAAGATGGCCCACATCCCCGGGACTCTTTCAGAGCTGTTTGACCTTCTGTCTTTGCCTGCTAACCCCCACATCCCCGCCTACCTCTCCCATTTTAAATCCATAACCTCCCTCATACCCTCCCCAACTTCAACCAGCGTGATGCTGCTTGTGGGGCAAGAAAAAGGGAATATTAAGGAGGAGAGTGAGAAAAAGAGGGAGGGATGAAATGGTCAGGGAGAAGAGCCAGGAAAAAGATGGAGAGGGATGGTGGAGAGAGGATGGGTGGAAAAAAATCGGTGGACCAAGGAGGGAGAAATATCAGGAAGGCATGAAGATTCGAGCATTGCTCTCATTTCTGCAGACACTTCCCAGAGGAAGTGACTGCAAATTTCACACAGCAGTTTCTGTCCTTTTCTTTATGGCCAGACATTGGAATGTTGATGATGTATCTAATCTAGAGGGTCTCTTCTGAAGGGTTTTCTTGTTTTCCTGTCCGCACGTCACTGACTCTGGTCAAATGCGTTTGTTTGTGTGTACGTGTTTGGGACAGACCCAGACTATTGGGAAATGTCTTCCACTTTGAATCCTTACCTTTATTTGGGTAACGTACACTGAAGCCTGGAGTGCTTGCTGCTGCAAAGTATTATAGGTAGTGTGTAGCGTTTCTGTCAGGGCAGCAGTATTAGAGGCTGCTGTGTTCTCTTTTTTGAGGGCAAATGTGCTGTTAAGATCCTCTCAAAAAGTGCCCCATCATATTTGCATAATGAAGAAAAGACACCGACCCCCCCCCCCCATCTTCAGCCCATAATGGATCCCATTTCCAGTATTTGTTAGGCCTTTTGCTGAAATGGAATTCCTTCCCAATCAGACTGAGCTTTTATGAGGTTTCTGCCCTTGTTTTTGCCCCCTCCTTTCCATTTTAACCCCCCCCCCACACACACACACACAGACACACACACACCGCCGTCTTGCCCTCTATTAGTGCCCCCGAAGAGTGTGCTTGAGGCGGTCAAGCTGCCCGTTCTCCTCGAGCACAGTGTGGAGGATGGATGTCAGGCGTGACCTCCAAGTTTGCTCCCCAGCTTTGGTGTGTGTCGTGTGCTCAGAGCTGATCTAAATATATTCTTCTCAACATCTCAGCTCCTCACCACATGCAGACCTGTTAGATGCTAGATTTCACCCCCCCCCCCCCACCCCCCGCCATTTTCCTTTCTTTGCATTGGTAGAATCCACAGTGTAGAGAATGAGAATGAACACAGCATGCTGCAGACCTATATTCCTCGAAAATGTGTGTATGTGTGTGTGTGTGTGTGTGTGTGTGTATGTATATATAAAGGCAATGAAATGTCTTCATGAAGCAGCTGGAGAATGGATGGATGGATGGATGGATGGATGGAAGGATAGGTGTGGATCACTGTATATTCACTATTGGTGATGTGGTGAATCCAAGGGCTGAATGAATCCTGGTGAATTATTTGGGGGTTCACATTGCCCCCATCTCTTACACCCTTGGATGGGTCAGTTGGTATGACACCTCCAGGGTTTGGGGTTCGAATCCCGCCCCTGCTCTGAGCAGCGTTTGCCTGTTCTCGCCATGTTATTCTCTCTTTCGTCTACAGTCCAAAAACATGCAGTTAGGATAATTGTTATCTCTAAGCTGCCCATAGTGTGTGTCTTTGTGCCATATGACGGGGCTGGTATCCGCTTGCTGTCTGGGATACGTTCCAGACCCCCCCCCTCCTCCCCAGGACCGTGTACTGGCTAAGCAGAGAGGAGATGGATACATTGGTCCGTGACCTTAACCCCGACCATGATGGATGGGTATATGTCTATTCTAACAGCCTAATTTACAAATAATTCTTACTTCTTGAAATTGCACTGTTTGGCTGTAAGTAGTATGGAGTTACAGCACATTCAGTTTGTTTTTGATTTAACAGTTAAATGTGCATTACCTGTCCTCCTACCAAGATGTATGTCCCTGAGAGAAGTACTTAACCTTCCTGCTTAAGTACGTATAAATAGGTTAAAGTTTAAAGCTGTCATTTGATTTGGACGAATGGGTCTACTGTTCAAATGAGTAATATAATATTACTCTTAGTCACAGTCAGCACGAATTGTTTGCTGTATCGCTCTTGACGGGAATTCAGAAGAAAAATGTCCTTTCTCTCCTGGTTTAGTGGCAGATGTCAAGCACTTAGGATAAACAGGAGCTGCGAAAGAACCCCCCCCCCGTTCGTGTGCCTTTTAGTCACGCGACACCTTCGCCTGTATGAGGCATGTGAAACTTTTCACCCTTATTTTGGGTTTAGATTAAGTGCAAAAGGGTATTTCGAAAAAACCTAGTCGCTACACTGATTTTGGCTGTCAAATTACAGAAATCTGACCAAAGAAAAATCTGTGCCGGCTACACGAAATTATTAATGATTTCTCAACGAAAGTCGTAAATAGGTGACCTGTTTATGACTGCAGTCACAGGTTAATGTTGTAAATGCTACTCCGGCCATCTTTTTTTGTCACGGTTTGATAAACATCGCGATTGTGTCCTTGGGCGGCGGGACTCTTCGCCTTTATTTCATCCACGACTAAAAGTCCTCGCATTTGCTAAAGCCCTTCCCGTCATGAATTACCCCCGGTCCTAATTGCGATGTATTAGGATTGTTAATTTGATTTCTTTATAATTGACTGCCTATCTTTCCATTACGTGCAGTCACCTTGTAGAATGACATGCGCCGCAATCTCATCTGCGCCCCTCAAGCCGCTCGGTGGCCGGGACCGGTGTAATCAGACCTGAACAGAGCAAAGTGCCCCCGCCAGCCCCCGCCGGCCTTAATCGGTTGCACCCGATGGCCGGAGCGCTGTCACGCCGGATTAATGCGAGGGGAACCCGGCGGCCGTGTCTGAGCTCCGGATAACTGACGCACCGAGCTACTCTCCGCTAATTTAATCCGGCCCGGGCGCCTGTGAAATGGACGTATGCTTTTATTTATTCCGATGCATCTATCAGATATGTCGCTCTTAATGTTATTTTTATGCTTGTGTCTCGCTTGCCCAGAAATATTATGTAATTCGCTTTATTATTTGCGGCTCCCTGGGGAGTTCTAGTTCAATGTTCTCCGGCTTTCATACTTCCTGTGATCAATGTATGGTGCCGGATTTTTCTTGGAGCTTATATGAGTTAGATCATCGCTGGAGGTCTTAGAAAATTACTTCCTACACAGGCCTGTCAAGCCCAAGGGGAAGGGGGATCTTCATGGTGGGGCATTTTGTGTGGGTTTCCTATGGCACCAAAATGATTGGGGAGGGGGGGGGGAACTGGGACACCCATCTCACCTGTCTCTGTCCAAAACAAACAGGCAAAATGGGCTGCGGACTGCAGAGGCTGAGGAAGTCGGAGGAGAACAGCCCGGGGAAGATCTACTCCACCCTGAAGAGACCACAGGTGCAGGTCAAGGTGGGGGTGGTCTACACCTACCGCTTCGTGGACTTCCTCCTGGGTGCAGAAGGTGGGTAATCACAACCTCAGTATGAAGATGCAATGCGACTCGGCGTAACTTTGAAAACTGGATCACACTGGTTCTGACGTGGCCTAATGTGAATTATGATTCAGGGAAGACGGTGCTGGACAGAACCATAATGAACCCAAAGGGGAGTGTTGGGAACTGATTTCTGGGGATTCCCCTTTTGTGGGCGGGTGAGGGGGGGGGACACCAGAAGCTGGAGTAGGGGGAGGGAGGAAGGAAGGGAGGAGAGGCGGCCAGAGGAAACAAAATGAAAAAGCGCCAGTATGCCGGGCTTCTGGGCAAAGGAATGAAAGTAATTAACAGGCTGGCAGTCGGGTTTCCCAGGGTCAAAGCTCTGGTGAGAGGTTACTGCGGGACAAAGCAGGACACCACACAAACACAGACCCCCTCGGCCAGAATCGCAGCGGATAGGGAGTCAGCTGAGTCTCATATCACTGGTATAATGTTTGTGAATTAGCCTTAGCGCAGGCTAACAGGTGGCTATGAGGGCGACAAAGCGCTGTGTTTACAGTCCTGGGAAGTAAAAGCTGTAAAGCAAATGGGCCGAAATGACAGACCCGGTTAGCCAGCGCGACTGACAGGCTGCCTCTTCGCTAAATGATGTCGGAAGCTTGGAAACGCGAATCCCAAAGCGCGCACACGCTGTCTCAGGTTGGGAGCTGGTGCTCAGCGCTAATAGGATGCAGAGCCCCGGGTCACCCCCCCCTCAAAGCCGTGATATTTCACCTAGCGGTTTGTGTTTTTCAGTCCTGCCAGGTGAGAGGCTTCTCGAAGCCACCTGGTTCCTCTGTGACAGGACGGATGCTAGCGCGTGCTGAGCCGGCGAGTGTGTGTCACTGACACGCAGCTCAGAATCGCTGTCGCTCTTCTCGGCTCGTGACGGCAGCTGTTCGCCTTTCAGGCTCCCTTAACCAGGGTGACCTGTTTCCGATTTAACTACCTTTAACCGTAGTGCAGCTAACCTGAGCGTCACTAAAATCATCCAGCTAATCGGGCTCTCCAAATTATCGCAGCATTACTACTGAGAACAAACTCACAAACAGGGGGTGCTGTGATGCTCATCGCCACTTGCTCGCACCCCTACTCCCATCACATCGTGCACTACCCCTTCCGCCCCCTCATTCGATTGGCCCCCGCCCCCCCCCCCATCCTTTTTACCTCTCGGCGAAGTCCATTTAGCATATTAACGAGCCAGTAGGCGCGCGACGTGAAACGGCTCGGAGGTAGGTCGAGTGTCACCTGATAGGACCCGACGCTCCAGGACTCAGGGTCGTCCAAACCAAAGCCTGCAGGATCTGTCCCTCAGTTTCTGCTTATCGCGCTCCCAGACAGCGAGGTCATTTATATGTAAAACTCCCCAGCACCTCGAGAGCTCATTGAGCCGGTTTGGCGGCGGCGGCGGGAGCCCACTTTTTTGTTTGCCTTATTTATTTATCTATTTATTTATGTCCTTGGGTCCAGTGGACCCCCTGTGACGAAGCGTGTGTGTGTGGGGGGGCATCCTGAGGCCTGGGCGCACATGAGCCTGCTCGCATATTCCTTAAGGGTCATCTGTTTGTTTGCGGAGATGCGGGACGACGCCAGGGGTCGGGGGAGGGGCTTACCGAGGATTTTCACCGCATGAAAGATGCTGGCGGCTTCCCGGCGTCTCAGAGCCAAGTGACATTGAGGAGGATCCGCACTCACATCCGGCGCTCAATTTAATTCCGACGCTGTTAATGATATTATCGCCGTGGCGGACAGCGGGGTGACGACTGAAACGCGATGCCTTTCCACGTCTGGACCTCGGTACTGTGGTCCCCAATGGGGTGGGGGGGGGGGGGGGTCCTATGCTCATGCCTGACATCAATCCACTCTGAATGACGCCACTTGCCGTGGCGTTACCGTGACGATTTTCGCAGCTGTTTCCCTGTCTTCTAGATGTCATTTTAGTCCTTGAGAAGCATGAACAGCTTTTTAAAGTCCTACAATGGTACTCTCTGCATACCCTGGATAGCATGAACTGTTGCAGGCACAAGTATTTAAATATGTTAAATGTTGGCTTTATAGTGTTAGATAAATTTATGGGGGACAAATCCTGGCTTGTATCATACTTTCTTCCCCTTAATGCAGGTGCAGTTGTTTCTTATGGCCCGTACCCCCCCCCCCCCCTTTATAAACACCAAAATTCCCCTGCTCATCATCTGAGAACACAGTGCAGCCTTTTACAGTCGACCCATCCTCCGTCAGAGTTCGGATTCCAGGTGCATTATGGGACAGACCACACGGCTGGTGTCGGTTAAGTGTGCCGGAATGGCAGTTTGCGTGGTGTGGGGCGTAATCCTCCACGTAAGCGAGCCGGGGCTTTGAGGCGGCGGCGGTCGAGCAGGAAGGGCCAGCGCGTGACTGATGCGCCTTCGCGTCACGCAGGGCTCGTCTGCGCCGTTTCGCTTCCCTCTCGCCGCGCCGGGAAACACTCCGTGGAGGCGACACGCGGCGTTTCTCCGAAACCACGTTGTTTGCCGGCGGTTGTCATGGCAAACGTATCCTCTCGCGAGTTACGTCAGTGCCGCTCCGACGCGCCACAGACGTGTGCTAAGTGGTGCTTAAAATAAAGGTGTGTTAACAGGGCTTTTAGCAATGTAGATTTGGGTATGGATGGTAAATTTTGGGAGTGCTGTGCGTGTTTAGGGGGCTGCTGTTTCGGGGGTGATTTACTCCTTACCGATGTGGAGACCAAACTTACGCCCTTGTCTTGTCGGGCTGGGAGGTCTGGGCTTCATGCAGGCCAGTGTGGCATAACACCGACCACAGAAGCCAGTATACTGGATATTTATGGGACTACTGGGCTTCATAGAGTAAACATGCCTAACGCATCCTACTAGACCATGTTTGGCTGACAGTTCACAGAGCTTCTGGATCTTAACAAGAGACTGAGCTTTATAGTAGTGGTTCTCAACTGGTTTAGTTTCAGGTGCCGGTGGTAAAATTTGTCGACTAGGGTGGGGGAGAGTGACTGCGGTAAAATTCGCCGGCCGAGCCGGCTGGCAGTAAAATTTGCCACCCCTTGGGGGTTTAAATTACACACTTCGCGACCTACTCATAATTGTCCCATGACCCACTTTTAGGTCACAACCCCCCAGCCGAGAAAAAACACTGGCTTGCCGCTTTGCTCTTAATTCCAGGTTTACGATCATTACATGTTCGCCAGGTCATAATCGGCCACGTCACTCCATAAATCTATTGAAATGAGAGCAGAGAATCTGCTGACTTGGTCCCGAACAACAGGATATCGAGGGGCCTGAACGCTTCCTTCCTTTTTGGGCCCTAGCAGCTATTGTAGTAAGACATCCATCCGGTTCGCTCATGTAGCCCTTCCTCCCCAAGCAGGCCTCATGTAAACCCGAGGCCCCTCCACCCCGGCGTGCTCATACCTGTACGTCTCCGTGACGACAGGCTGCGTCCGTCCACCATCCTCGGCTTGGGCTGATGTCACCTTCCGTGTTTTTAGCCCATCGACTTGTGTTTTTATCCATACATTTATGTTTTTATTCATATTTATTTATTTGCCAGGGTATGCATGAGTCAGATAACACAAGTGCAGAGTACAACTGACAAAGAGCCAGGGGGGATATACCAGGTGGGGGGGGGGGCAGCTGAAAGCTGATTGGTCGCCAGAGTAGCCTCTCCCTGTCACTCACCGATTCCAAACACATGACTGGGCCCTGTGTATAAATTATGGCCTTCCTTATGCCCGCCTCCTTCAAGGAGCCAGTTTGGGTACAGATGCTGCCAGGCTGAGCTGCCAACGATTAACCATGAACCAAGTATGAGTCACTGCTGGCAGAACCACTTCCCTACGTCTTGCTTGCCCATGAGATTTGCTCACCTTTCACAGAACTCAGGAGTGCTTTTTTCCCCCTGGACCTAATTCGTCTCTGTGTTCCGTGAGCCCATCAAGAGCTTTAAAGTAGGTGTTTCCATCTTCTGTAATGGAAGGTTTAATACGTCTCCGTGCCATTCGTCTAAGAACTAGCCAGTCTTTTCTTTTTCATCAGCGTGATTGGACAGAGGCACTCTCCTCCATTAAGCATTGATAAAATGCACGGAGACTGCCCGGGGGCCAGAGTGAGACGCAGGGTCTGTGCTGTCACCTGCCCAACGTCACCATTATCAGTTCAATTGTACAGCCAATCCTGAGGGTCCAGCTGCCACCTTCATCATAACTTGCAGAGTCTCTAACGTGTCGTGACCCTTTGACCCTCTGTAAGTAGCCCCCTAGTGATGTTGCCCAGTTCCCACTAAATAAGAGGTAATGGTGCTGTTTATATCTTTATTTATTTGGCAGCTAACGTTTTATGTGCTGGTTTGTTTATATGTTTTCTTACTTGGCTCCTGTTTAATTTATGCGTGAGTATAAGGGCAGCCTACAGCTTAATTGACCTCTTCTCCATGTTTGCCGCTGTAGGAAGCATAGGTCTAAATATAGTCAACAAGAAATATACTTAAAAGAAGAGAGTCCTTGTCGTTAAAGACTTTCCTCTCTGTTCCTCAACGAGGAATTCAGCCAAAATTGGACACGTGCGCAGTGTCTGTAGTTCTGCAGATGTACCAAGCCACAATGAATAACATTGATTTAATCAGCTTGTCAGTAATAAAACGAGCATTTCTGCGTTTTGTTTGTGTGACATGTGGCTCACAGTTGGCGCTTGGCAGCCCCGCGAATTCCCCAGCGAATGTTTTTTTTTTTTTCGCCCGTGCCTGGAGAACGAGGTTTACCGTCTCGTCACGCTTGCAGACGCACAGAACGGCAGAGAACCGCAAGCCAGAGACTGAAAGTGGGCCATTGTCTTTCAGTGAGAAAATCACGTCTTAAAGAACGCATACAAGACCACCTGAAGCACGTGATGGGGGTTTGAGGTCCTCTGGTAAAGTATCAACGAGATTGTCATATTTTTCATTTGTTGTAATGAAAATTACAATGCGCTGCCCTACTTTAGCTGTCTGCCTTATGAACAGCCAATCATATCTCCCCATCCATAGCCCAAGGGGCACCAGTGGACACAGCAAACAGAAATGACAGGAGGGCAGAGGCATGAAAAACGTCAGTGGGCGGGATTACATCGCACTACCAGTCATCGATTGGTTTAAACCAGCTTCCCATTGGTTACTCTGCCAGTTTCCTGTTTATTGAAATCAGTCGTTGATTGACAGCGGATGTTAATCTCACCCACCGTGGCTTTCCGAGGCCTCATTTCTCACATCGCTAGTGAACATCTGGCCTTCTCTTTGCATCTGTGCTCTTTCTTTGGGGGGGGAGGGAGGTTAACGTCGCACTGACATGTTTACCTACTCCCTCACACGAATCGGTATTCGGCACAGGAAGTACCTATCATCTAAGCACCTCTGCTTCCTGTGCCTCCGAGGACCTTTGCCAATTAAACAAATGATTATTAGGGCTGACTCCTGTAGTGCATGCGATTACCCGCCTGTTCTCATTTAAAGTGACGGTATTGATTTGGCTGTAATCCAGTTAGGGGACTCTTTGACGGGGAAATGAACGAGGAGGGCACTGAAAACATGCCAGAATTTCCCTCTTTATGGGATTGTCTCCAGCTTTTCCCAGGAACACCCGTTCCTGAACCGTTCCTGGCTCCTGTTTGCTTGACGTGCTTTTAATACGCTTAACGCCACTGGCGCTTAAAATGTGGGAGGAGCTTCCAACGTACGGACAGTTATCGCGTGACGGGCAGGATTATCGCATGACGGGCAGGATTATCGCGTGACGGGCAGGATGCACAGAACGTGGGCCGAGCCATACCCAGAACCCCCTGGTTTCCACTCGGTGACATTTCCTGCTCAGAGGGACTGTCAGAAGGCCCCCGCAAATCTGACTGGAAATTTCTAGAAAGGGGTCCATTTTTCGCCAAAATATACGGCCGTCCTACATTTCGTGTCTTCATCTGTGACCGTTTGCTTCCGTCTGAAAACTCACTTTCAGCTTTTTTTACTCTTGACAGTTTAGTTTCCTTTCAGGCTCCCTAAGCTACCAACACAGTGGTATATATTTTATGTATGTTTAAGTATTTATATATTTATGTTTTAATAACATCTTGTGTAACTCGTACCCGTGCACCTTTGACCTAATCCAGCATTGGCCTCAGACAAACTCTAATGACATTCAAGGCCCTTGATTATAGCTGCCAGTGTCTGAATACATAAGTCACACTTAGCAATTTTGATTAGGTCACGAAACACAGTAGCTTCTGCAGTCTCACAGGGGTCAATGTCTGTATTTTACAGAACACTGTAATGTCAGATTACAGCAGCAAAGTGTTTGCTGTTCTTTAACAGCGCTGACAGTTTTCTAGTTTGGTATCTGAGCCTATGTGTGTGGTTTCAGTTTTGGATTCTGCAGTGAGAATGTAAAACCACGCCAAATGTGTAATATCGTATTATAGCATCTAGGCAACACATCAAATGCAGTTTTTTCTTTTAAATATGGATTTTCTCTTTAAGAATCACAGATGTTATTAACCACAGTCTGAGAACATGCTAATAGGAGGTTGCCATGACGATTCCCACTTGTCACACAACGTCACTCCCACACAATTCATCAGGGCAAGCGGGTTTTCAGGGAGTTGGGGAAGCACATCGCGAGAAGTGTGACTCTATTAAACTGTCACGTTGCCCCCCCCACCGAAATCCGCAGTTGAAATCCGGCGATATGAGAGATGACATTCAATTTTCACCACAGGTGAGGCAGAGGCGCTGTCAACAGAACATCAATATTAGCCGAGTCCCTGTAAGAAATTTTAAATGACCCAAAAGAAAGAGGACTGCCGGCCTTCTTCCGGATCGTCGTCTTTTTGACTTCTCTGGGAACTCACATCCTCGGTAATTTTAAATATAAGCATGTTTTCAGGGACTCTTTGACCCTGAAATGGAGGTTAGTACCCTCCCGGGATGTGAACGCCCAGCTGCAGGTGAGAAACTTCAGCATGTCAGCTCACATCTTGCACTTGGTCGTGTTCTGCCGACCAGGGTTTGCCTTCAAACACCCGGCTGACCTGTTTTGCCACATCGCTGGTCCTTCTGAACCAGCTGAGAATCAGGTGGATTGCTTTTCGCCTTCTCTTCTTACTCTTGGTTCGGCCAGTCAGGTGAGGTCAAGTGGTTGGTAATTAACATTTCTCTAATTATGGGAGGGGGATATCTTAGTAGGTGTCTCTACTGGGCCTTATGTGGTGATGGGAGATGTCCTAGATGAACTCATAGTTCTGCTGAAACACATTGAGTGATAAGCATTACCAGAATCCCATCTTAGGGTCACCTACTACAGTGAAGTTTAACTTGGTATCGCTTCATATGTTTTTTAAAAATCAAAATCAAGGTTAAATGAAGATCTTAACAGTGCATCTATATTTAGCCGAAATTAACAAGGACTCCATAGTATATTGTGGCAAGAAATCTGTCCGTTCATCTGCGATTCCTCTTATCCCGTACTGGGTCGTGATGAATGGGAAGATGTGTGAAGTTCTGCACCCCCCCCCCCTTCCTACCAATCAGACAGGACCTTTCACCCCTTCCTACCAATCAGACAGGACCTTTCACCCCTTCCTGCCCAATGGGCCTCCAGATGGTTTATCGTCAACCAATGGGTGGTCCCTTCTGTTGAGGAAGTTGGGGAGCTAAAAGACTTCAGGAGTCTTTGCTCTTTTCACCCAAATGCTTTTGTTTGAATATTCTGGGAAAGTTTGGTTTGAGGGGGTTTCTTTATCAAGCCCTCAAACCCAGTGTGGTGGAGTGAGATAACTGAATGCCAAGAATCACCTCCGGTCATCAACCGTCATTAACTGTCCAAATACACAGTGACTTGCAGATCGAGAACTGACACGTTGTAGCAGACTCCCAAACCGGAAGTGTGTTTTGGTCGAGTGCTCGTTACTAAGAAACCATTTTCTCAGTTTCACAACAATTGGGGCCAGCGACGTCTACTTCCGGTTCCAGAAGCGTGCAACGCTCCGTTTCTTACATTCGCCTCTTTTTCTTCTGTAAACGCCATCCGAATCACCTTACGTGTGACTTATCACACAGAGGTGCACGATTCCATCCATCCCGGCACTCCCGCGTCAGCAAGCCGTTGCGTAAGATGCGTAACATTTGGCGAGATACTGACGTGTCTTGATTAGCCTGTCAGAAGTGTTAAGTTCAAGTTACTGGCAAATCAAAAGCTCCGTTCTTATCGCTGCAGATTTCAACCACCTCAGTAGCAGGTTGTAGCGTCAGCCAGTATATTGCCTGAATTAAGTCAGCTGCATGTGGCTGAAAGTATATTTAGTGTTATTTTTTTATACATTTGTCTACAGTTTCAGTATGACCACATCCCAGGCTGCCTAGGCATTGGGGTGCGAAGCCACCGTCCCAAGCTGTGCACTCCTCAAGCGCCTAGCTGTCTCCTAGCAACACTGACGATACCAGCGGCTCAGACACTTCTGGTCAATCAGATTCCGCGTTCGAAGATTTATTGTCTCACGGAGACAAGCCAGCGTTCAAAACTCATTTTACCTCCAGCGGCCATTACTTACCACTTAACTTCTTTAGATAGGTCTGTCATGGAAATCTTTTTAGGACGCAAATAATGGCTCCGCGAGCGGAAGCCAGCTCGTAGCATTGGCGTGCTTACCAAGCCACATCAGCCAGGGTGGAAAAGGAGGAACGAGTCTTTAGGTGTAGAGCTTCGCCAGAAATATGCAGAGTTGGGTCTCGTTTGCAGTGTCTGACTGACCCGAAACATGACAGTTCTACAGTCACAGTGGGACGTCTCATGGGCCGGAACTCCAAATACTGCTTCAGTATTTGGACTCTTAATAAGCTCTTCCTGGTCTTTAGCTCTTGTTTCTCATCGATTTACCTCAAATGTACCCGGTATAAATAGGCCTCTGAGTTGTTTACCGTCGACCATTTGCCTCGAGGGCGCTATGCTAGCTGAGGCTAGCGTGGGTTAGGGGCTAGAGGTCGATAATATCTGCTGTCTCTGCTGACATTTGTAGGAGTGCGGATCCCAGAAACCAGAGTGACAGTGATTTTCTTATCTGCTCTCGGTGTAAGTTCCCCGGTACAGTATCGCTACGGTTCCCCCCCCCGGCCCAGCTGCAGTAGTGTGGCCTTTCGCACGCCCCCTCGCCCATCATGAATAACCTGTCGTGGCGAGACATGCGCCACTCCTGCGACCCTAAGTCATTAGTCTTCTAAATCACCGCAGAGGCACAGTTACGGATCCGTGGCCAGGTTGGAGTGGGGGGCGGGGGACGTGACAGACTCTCCGAAGGTACCGGGTCACTCCCTGGGGAGGCGGAGTGCGGCGCCACGGTCCAGCGGCAGTCACACCGTCTGATTGGAACCGCCAGGTTGTCAAATCCTGTTTATATCCTCCCCTGTTGGGCGACGCAGAAACGTGCAGTTCTCATTTCAGACGTAGCCGTCTGGGTCTCGCCTCAGGCCTAGAAAACGGATCATGTGGGATTAAAGATATGGCCGCCATTTGCCCAGGTGCTCCGGGTTCGAGGCAAGTTTTGGTATATCATGCGAATCCCCGTGGAATGAAAACGGCGGCGTATTTGTGAACTGGGACAACGCATCAGAACAACAGATTGCGGCTGATCTTATTAACGCCTTTTCCGGACGAGTCGAGCTAATTTATTCTTGGCTATTTTTCTCTCGGGGTTGATGCAAATCGGCTTGAAAGATGCCTCCGCCCCCTCCCCACCCACACACCGTGTATGGAAAGGAGGTCCTAACATTCCTTAGCCTGTTTCACGGAAATTATCTGTTTTTGAATACAGCCCTCCTCTAGGTGCTTTTCGGAACACTGGTGGATTTCCGGAACTCCCCAGAAGGTTCCATATGCAGCCTATGGGATGGCTCCTGGTCATTAGAAGTGGTGTCAGCTTCCAGATGAGTGAGCATTTCAAGTATCTCTCCACAGTCGACAGGATCATTCTTTGTTCCAGATTTTGCGATTGCCAACCTTCCCAGAATCCCCTGCAAATATCCTGCAACTTGACATATTCTGGGTGTCTTAATATACTGTCAGGTTTGTTCTGGTTATCACACTGGCCCACCCACACCCCCCCCACCCCCTGGACTCAGAGAGGACGTCTTTGTTAACTTGCTGTTTACTCACGTGAAACTAGCAGCAGTTGGTAAAACAATTTCCATGCCGATTTAAAGTCTTTAAAGCAGTAAGTCATTTTCACAGTTTGGTAGGCCAGTCCGGGAGGGGGGGGGTGTTCCCTGTGGATGTTTATGGGAGCGGACCCCTGTTTGGGGGTTGCAGTGTTGTGTAACAGGAGCAGGAGACGCAGACCCAGCAAGGATCTTCAGATAATTGTGGTATTTGACTTGGGCCACCAAGTGAGCAGATTCAAGTTTTATTGTCACATGTTCAGAAAAACACTGTGTAACTCTTATGTCAATGTTACATGGGTGGGGACAAGGGACAGGGGATGGGCAGACAATAGGACAAAAAGGAGTGAAAATACAGGACAATGTAGAATGAGAAAGTACACAATAATGAGCAATAAATAGGTGGTGCAACTGGGGGGAGAAGAATATAGAGATGTGCAAATAGTCACAAAACTAGCAAAGTAACACCCCAGGGTTCCATAACAGTTAACGATTTAGGTAAAGAAGCAGGATGAAGTCACTCCGGAGACAGAGAGTGAGGCGACAGTGCCGGCTGATTAAAGAGCAGAGATATTTCGATAGGCAGCTGAGGATGAAGGGCTGACTCAGTCTATTAGTCTTCCAGCAAAAGCGTTTATCAGAAAACAGCACCGTGATGAATTTTATGAATCGCCGGGCCGGGGTGATTATTTACCGCCTGCGTGTGGGCGGTTTCCAGACGTCCACTTCCTCTGCACCATTATTCCGGTGCGCCTCCCTGCTGTCACGCCCTCAAAAATCACATCACAGAAATAACGGCGGTTTAGCCAATCGATCGGCCTGTTATCTCCCCGCTGACGCCCCCAGCAGGTACGCCCTGCCCGCCGGCGTGCACACCTGGCTGAATTTTACCCAATAATTACGCCGTTCCTCTGCATTCTTAGCAAATGATTCATCGCTTCTGAGCAGAAATTAACAGCAATAAATAAACTAAGTCGCCACGCTCACAAAAGCTTTTCCTTTTAATGTTAATCTGTTGATTATGCCTGGCAGCTCTCACTACAACTCAAATAGGAATCGTCTAAAAATATTTTCTTATGGAGCGAGCGCTTCTATCCTGGAGGTTTAATCTCTTACATTTCACTGCATGTGCATATTTCCCCCCCATTTTTTCTGCTCCAGTGTTCTAGCATTTGTATTCATATTTTTCATTTTAAATCCAAATGCAGTAAACGTGCCCACTGTTCACCGCACGATTCAGCTTTCGTTTATTAATTCTACTTTTTATCCACGCATTTCTCCCTCCTTCTCTTTCGGCTTAAGTCAACGCCGCCTGAATGGGGGCGCTACTGGGCCTCCTGCCTCTGATGGGCTTTTGCTGGACGTTGCCCCCCCCCCCCCCCCGTAGGCACAGGTATCCGGGACACCAGGCGCTGGTGCTCGTTAGTCTGGCCTTGCTGCCTTTGATCCACAGCTGGAGACGGACACACAGCTGTTGCTGCGGTTACAGGCTTGGTAGGGGGCCGGGGAGGGGGGGTCGGTGGCCCCGTTCCTGCTCTCCCCTAGTATAGCGTCCGCTGATGCACTAGCTCACTAATGCTCCTTTTAAGCAGTTTCGGCACGGTGCCCGTCGGGGTTTTAGCTTCTAAATCCTGTAGAGGGGATTCCGTTTTTGTGAATATTAAAATATTGAGGGTTAACTGTACCTTCACTCACCTGTGCAGGAAGTGGCCCTCGTGAGGCCCAACCACTTCCTGTGTGCGCTCCCGTGTGTGTCTCTGTTGTAACTGACAATATCATGTGACCGCTGTTCCCATCCGGACCACGGATTCAGTTCCCCTGCTGTCACACCTGTGTATTTTTCTTCAGATCTGCTCTCATGTGCTGTATTGCTGTGTCTTTACCTCTGTTCTGACTCTTTCTGTGTGCGTTTGATTGTCTAGATTTTGTAACAGACTGTCTCACCTGTGGATTCTGCTTTGTGATTTCCATGTGTCTGTGCTGGTAGCCTGTGTTTTACCTGTGTGATTTACCCATGTGTCTGTAGTGATAGCCTGTGGTTTAGCTATGAGATTTACCCATGTGCCTGTTGCGGTAGCCTGTGTTTTACCTGGGTGATTTACCTGTGTGTCCGGGTGGGTAGCCTGTAATTTATCTGTGTATCTGTGCTGGTAGCCTGCGTTTTACCTGGGTGATTTACCTGTGTGTCTCTGATTTGCCTGTACATTTTACCCTGTGCCTACACTGTTAGCCTGTCTGATTTCCCTGTGTGATTTACACGTGTGCTCTGTCCCGCCCCCCCCTTACAGGGCTCCCCGGCCCCTCGGTGCTCCGCCTGTCCTCAGTCAGGGACCTGCCTGGCCGGCTGAGGGAGCTCTACCTGCAGGGTTTCGTCCTGGCGGCCGTGCACCCGTTTGTTCACCCCTGCGGCCCTGAGGGTGCGCAGAGGCAGCTTCACCGCGCGGTGCTCGTCCGGCTCTCTGACAGGTGAGCCCGGCGCCCGCGGCACGCCGCCCCCCCCCCCCCCGAGATCCCGCGGGTCACCGGCATCGCCGGAATAATAAGCACCGGCCGTTTTAGCCACGTCAAGGGGACACAGAAAAACGAGGTTTGAAGTTAAAATAAAGTAACAATGTCATTCCGCCTTTCAGTTTACACTGCGGTCAGTGTGGGTTTTAGGATTAAAATCCTCTGGAGGTCTGTCAAACGCCTCCTGGTTTTGTGTTTCAGGGGCTTAACTGAGATTTCCATCGCTCGAATCGTCCCTTTTGATGGAATATGTGAGTAATATGAAGTTCTCACATGCTGCTAGTCTTGTTTCCATTTCAGTGGAGGGACGTGTGCACAGAAGGTTGCCTTTGCCCCTAATTACCGCCGCATTTCTAGTTGGGAAGCTCAGCCCTCCCTCACGCCTTTGATAAGTCCTCTGAGGACCGGCCCTTGTAAAGGCCCTTGCTGCGGTAGTCAGTCCACGGTGCATGCTGGGGTTTTGATGTTTTCGGAAGGACACATCGCCTCCTTGTTGGGTCCGAGTGACACCGGGGGTCTCAGTGAGGAGTGGCCGCCTGATCAGAGCTCTTCTAGCGGCGGGTTGCGTACGTTTCCTCTTTGACTCCTGTCTGTGGAGTCTTCCCTCTCGCTGGCCTGTGCCGTTCCTCCAGGAGCGGGATTCCCCAATCCTTGAAAATCCATCACTGGTCTGTGTACGTGGCAGGTTTCATTCTGACTAAGCGCTTATGTACTCAACTGAACTAATTCCCTGGCCAGAGTTGTACTGTTTTCCCTGTCAATTCTGATTTCATTTAAGGTACATTAAGGAGACCTCCCAAAACTGCGTCACTGGATCAGGATTACAGATACGCCACTTCCTGTGCTTCATGTTAGAATCTGCTTCATCATCTTTCCATACTCCTGGAAGGTGGTACTTCCTGTTAGAAGGTGGTACTTCCTGTTAGAAGGTGGTACTTCCTGTTAGAAGGTGGTACTTCCTGTTAGGTGGTTGCCCCCCTCTTTTTCCATAACGTCCCTGTCCAATGAATATCTCCGCTAGCAGTGATAGTATTTCCTATAATTGGAATATGCCCATTCTGCTGTCTACTGATAACCTGCTGTCTACTGAAGCCTTATTCTTTGACATCAAATTGACTGATGAAAAGATGCTTTATGAAGTCATCTATTTAGGTAGTATTTATAATTGTATTAACATTTCTATTCATAATGGTCATTTGTATGGATTACTTTATATTGTGAATTTTAACAATTTAATGTTGATAGCTGGATAGCTTGCTGACTAACATCATTGTTAATTGCGAATATAAAGTGAGAAGAGTTGATGAAATAGATGAAGTGAGATCTTGTTGACATTGACATATTTGTCCTGCTGACAACAAACTGTGTAACTGTGTTTAAAATAAACCGTTCACTGATGGCTGTGTGAGGATGACATTTTTTTAGCTT
This sequence comes from Hippopotamyrus pictus, assembly GCA_026781145.1. Taxonomy (NCBI): domain Eukaryota; kingdom Metazoa; phylum Chordata; class Actinopteri; order Osteoglossiformes; family Mormyridae; genus Hippopotamyrus; species Hippopotamyrus pictus. Next base: position 2,046,933 of record JAODLC010000050.1, read on the forward strand.
TATTTAGTAAATTTACTTAGAAAATGTGTTTTTTCACGCTCTTGAAATAATGGAATTTTGGAGATACGCATTTTTCATTGGACAGTGACGATAATATGGTTACGTGGTGCTTGCTGGTAGATGCTGAACAAACACAATGACACAATGAGAGATTAATTCCATCCTATGGATCCCCCCCACATGCCAGGTGACCCATAATTCAATGTGGTCCAGCAGCCAAATGTGGCCTTTTGGAGTACGGTCGCTCTCTGTGTGGATCCGTCATTCGATTTCAATAATGCCACATGACTGAAGGATAAGTGTGTGTGTGTGTGTGTGTGTGTGTGTGTGTGTGTCTGTGGTGTGTGTGTGTGTCTGTGGTGTGTGTGTGTGTCTGTGTGTGTGTGTGTGTGTTTGGGGAGGCGGGTGTGTGGGGGGGGTTAGATATACATACAACGTGATACAAACCTGTTATTTTGATGTTGTGGGGACTAACGGGAAACAATTTTATAAAAAATCTCTGACAGATCAAAAAACTGAAAATGCCACAAGTCTGGTATTTTGTCTGGTTACTTGTGGTTAAGGTTAGGGCTGAGTAGGGGTTAAGGTTGTCGTTGTTGGGGATAGGGTTTTGCCCACAAAGATATAAATACAGGTCTGTGGGTGTGTGTCTCTGTGTTTGTGTGCATGTTTGTGTGTGTGTGTGTGTGTGTATGTCTATGTGTGTGTGTGTATATCTGTGTGTGTATGTCTGTGTGTGTGTGTGTATGTCTGTGTGTGTGTGTATGTCTCTGTGTTTGTGTGCATGTTTGTGTGTGTGTGTGTCTGTGTGTGTGTAATGAGATTGAGAAGGTGGAGTAATGGCCCATTTTGACAGTGTGGAGGCCGGGGTGGGGGGGCAGGTGCTTGATGAAATCGGCCGATTGAGGCGAAAAGATGGTCCTTTTGATCCCCCCACCACCACCACCCACCCATTTCATCCCTGCTTGTCACCGTGGAGACAACGGCTTGCATCAGCACCTGCCCCAGGGGGATGGAGAAGCACAAAAGCCAACAGCGAGTATCGCCGGCTGAGAAGGAGAGACACACGGAGTAGGAAGCTGAGGCTGCGCGGCTCGCGGCGATCTCCTGCCTGCGGGGAGCGAAGAAAGAAGGAGACCTTAGCATATAGCGCGCGGCTAAACGGGGACACGCGCCGCAGCCAATCCAGGGTTCGCTCCTCGTTTCCAGGGTCCGCTCCACGTTTCCTGGGTCCGCTCCACGTTTCCTGGGTCCGCTCCACGTTTCCTGGGTCCGCTCCACGTTTCCTGGGTTCGATCCTCGTTTCCTGGGTCCGCTCCACGTTTCCAGGGTCCGCTCCACGTTTCCTGGGTCCGATTCACGTTTCCTGGGTTCGATCC
>JAODLC010000050.1:2063515-2078234 GCA_026781145.1 Hippopotamyrus pictus
ATTAGGTGCTCTATAACAAACCCCGACAATTAGGCCATTTGAGTCTTTAGCATCAAGTTTTATCCATACAGCTTCTGTATGTTTGCACTTTTGAGACTTCAAGTTGTCACATTTTTAAATGCTTTTCTAAAATAATCCCGAACGTCAGTAAACAACAGATGCATCTTTCAAACTTCCCGGTAATATTAACTCAAAGTCATCAAATTACCAAGCATCTACCAACAGAGCAACACTAGTTGCTGAAATACATTTTTTAATAAAATGGTACAGATAAGCATTCAAATAATAAACTGAATATAATATTCATTTATATTAAGTCTGTTCACTCAAATGTGATGCAAACCGCAGTTTTATACGAGGTAATTTCCTGTCTAACGGCCCAAAAACTCATTTTCAAAGAACGAATTACATACTTTACATGGAAATAGTGCTGCAACAAGAATTTAATTAAAAAAAAAAATTCTGGCATGAGTCCCTTCAAGCTGTGCGTTTTCCGTAACGGCTGGCGGGGAGGCGCCCCGCCCCACTCCCGCGGTACACGGCGGACCCACTGGTGGCGCCAGCATGGCCGGTTCAAACACGAGGCACCTGACGCCACGCCACGTGGTGCCCCCGGGGACGGTGGGGGCGGAGCCTGGCTGGCAGGCTGGGCAGAGCTACCACCACTTCTCAAAGAGGATCCTGTCCTGGGGCAGGCCGAGGTGCAGCAGCCGGTCTGAGATACTGTTGATCATGGGGGGCGGCCCACAGAGGTAGCACTGGGGCTCCTTTCTCTCCAGGTGGTCCTTGAGAACCTGCTCCGTTATCCTACCCTCTGAGGAAGCATATGCACGTAATATTTACATTTAATTTACTTAGCAGCTACGTTTATCCAAAGCAACCTACATTTTGAGATTCAGGGTCAATTCAGGGTCTACGGGCCCCACTCAAGGGGCCAACAGCGATTTCATTTTGCCAGCCCTGGGATTTGGACTGGCAACCTTCCGCCCACACACTTCTCAGGGCCTCCGATTGCCGACTCACCTCTTATGTGCTGTCCGAGGTGCGGCTCGACAGTGTCGCTCTGCCTTGTAAGGAAGAAGTCACAGGATATAGTTTCCGGGAACTCCTGACACAGGTCAAGGATGGTGTTCTGAGGGATCCAGAAGGAAGATAGGCATTCCGCAAAGGGCAAGGGCTTCCCACATGTCAACTCACATTTGCACAAGTTCAACAGATACTTAAGGGAAGCAGGAGGGGGTACATCTCTTGAGGACACGAACTCTTAACCAGGATGATGCTGGTTCATGTCCCCAGAGGGGCCCTGATATGCTAAAATACCGATTAATATTTAATAGTTTAAAAACTACTACTTAAATACATCGCTCATGGGAGTTTTACTTACACAAAAATGTTCTGAGGGCAGAACAAAAAAAACGATTGATTCATAGAGATAACCAATCAGATTGTGGAGGAGGTGGGTCCAAGCAACTGGAGGAGGAGGAACCAACCAATCAGATGTCTTGGTAAAACTCCCACAAGCAAACTCATCAACTGAGCAAATGAATAACGGAGTGACAGGATGCTAAACAGTAAGTGCAGAAGGGGGCTAGAAGCACTGACCTTGAAGAGCAGCTCACGCAAGCTCCGGGCGCTGTAACAGAGTCGAATGCTGCCAGGTCTGTAGGGGGCGCCATTGGCACAGTGTCCACGGAGCAGGTCGGCCGCATGCAGCAGGATGGAGAACAGTGGGTTGATCCCCACCCCACCGGCCAACAAGAGCAGGTCCACGGGCCGGTCCCAGGGCTGCGGGTCGAAGAAGAAGTCTCCACCCACCCTTAAGGCGACCTCTGAATCCACACGGCACTGTAATAGCACAACATCGAAACATCAGTCACTCGCTCGATCTTCGAGTTGAGTTTGTGTTTCACAGTTTGTATTTCTCCCTTCGGCCAGGCATGTACACTGAACAGATCGGGCAAAATATACAGGAAAATGAGAAAAATTCAATACAGAAATAAACTATAAAAAATGCAAGATGACAAAAACAAAAGCATCAGATATTCAGCAAAATGCAATAAAAGTGAAAAAACAACAAACAGCACTGGAGACATTAATGGACCAAAACAAACCTAATTCCCATTCGGAAGAACTTAATATCAAATATGCCGACTGTGAGCTATGCGCCGGGCTAACAGCCCCTCAGTAATATGCCCCCCGGTGGTACTGAGTGGGAGTGCGAAGCAGTCTTGCCTGCCGCCGCCATGTGCCGTCCCACGGAGACAGATTCTCATAAATATTCATGAGGTTTCTTTTTTTTTCTTCCAACGGGCGCCAACGGACGCGGTGCGCATATGGGCAGGGGGTGGAGAGGCAGTCCCCAGCACAAGGTTTCCGCTCGCACGAGGCGCAGCCCACGACATCATTCTGTCACATTCCGCTCGGTCCAACAAGACGACACCGCAATAAACACCCAGACCACCCTCCAGTTGCCAAGTTTCAGCCCATAAACTCTACCCAGCTTCTGCAAACAATATTCGTTTTGTCATCCATCCAACTACACAAACGAGAAGAGGCAATTACACATTTTCGGCCTGTGGAATACTGTGAACTACCCCTAAAAATTATATACATTTTATATATATATATAAAAACATTTAAATGGTATAGTATTATAATTAACGTCCTGTTTGACACACAGGTCATTCTTACGATAGCAAATGATACACGGAAACTTAATTAGCCAAACTGCCATCTAAAGAAAAAAGCCATGTTTCGCACGCCAGACGAATATCAGATCGACTCCTTCCCGACGTCTCAGGAAATAATTTTCGAGCTCTTTAATTAATACTCAGCAGATGACGGGGGGGAAACAGTTGGCGTTTTGGCGATCCGTCTCCCGGACAGACCGGAGACCTCATTAGCCCAGTCGGCAGTACTTCTGGCGAATGAAGAAACGTGCAGCGGACTGAGAATGGCGCGTACTGTGGCCCACGACGATTGGGCCCCACGGCTAGCGGGAGAACGCCGCGCCATTCTCGCCGATGTTTTCGGAGACGCGGATTCCGCACGCGCTCAGAACGTTACGGAGCTGACAGAAGTCTGCTCAGCTGCCTGGACGAGCTATCTTACCATTTAACCCTTTTATGGATGCCCGATTTGAGCGTTTCTGGATGAGTGTCTTGCTCAAGGTGCCACAAGAAGGATAATATGTAGCACAAGACTTCGTGCCTCAAGCAGAGTCACTGAGATGCTTCTCACTGTGAGAGTTAAGATTGTCTTGGTGATTCTGCAAGGTGATCTTTGGGTTTTAAAGATAAAGAGAGGTGCACAGGGCAGACAAGTGTACAAAACCCACAGCGACATCTGAAACAGAGCCCGGCCCTGAAAACAGCCACAAGTCAAATGGCTGTAGCCAAACAGAAGTGAACCACACGTCACACATTCATATGTAACTGAACCATATTCAGAGCATGTCGGGCGGGAACTTAAGAGACTCGAATTAAATAAGAATTAAAAGGATGCTGACGTTTATCTTTAATCTTCCAAAAGAACCTATTCAGCACAGTCAGTCAAGTGCACTTTGAGACTAATGGCATGAGTGTGAACTGAAAAAGTAAAGACTCCTCTGAAAAAAAAACAAAACATTCTGGAATGTAGATATAGGTCAATGTGACTTTAGAACAAGACATCTGGACGTTCGGACCGCTTTGGCTGCGAATGGTCCCCCGGCGCTGTGGAGGGCGCCCTCACCTCTCTGTGAATCCAGTGCGCTGGAGGATGCTGGCTGTACTTGACAGCAAGCTCAATCACTCCCTCCCTTCGTAGGAGGCCAGGGCTGGAACAGATGGAGAAGCCCCCGACAGTGGCAAGGTCTGGGATGAAGAAGTCCACCCTGAACGGGCACAGGAAATTAATCAGGCTAGGAAAAGAGGTCAGTGTTACAATGCTGGATCAGGTGCCAGACAGAGTCCAACATCACCTGCTATTATTTAATATATTAAATCAATGTATCAATCGATGTATTGATTCAATATAGAAAAAATCTATACTGTGGAGATATGGAGCGGGTTGGAGAACACCTTTTGTGAGTGGAGTGACCGAACATTTTAATCAGAACAGACTTTCATGTGCGATATGATTTTTTACTCCCCCCAATTTTTAACGAGCCAAAGTCCAACAGCACACTCTTGTGGCCACCACAAGTATAGCACATTATTTGACGCGCCCAGTTCATAGACGAAGCATTGACTTCTAACCTGCATTGTATTAATTTTATAGGTTATTCCACAGAAAGAGCCGGTGTACTGCCTTCCATCCCCCCCAGCTTTTCCTGCTCACCACTGTCCAGCTTTAAAGGTGAATTTGGGATCGGAGACCGCCAGACGGAGGCGTCTCACCGTATCCGACTCCTCTGTGATCCCACACACCTTTGCTGGGAAGAGGGCCTGTGGTTTCAAACACATTTTATAGATGAACCAAATCCCACCTCTTTATGGGCATCATTTACAGCTTAATAACTTTTTACATCATGTAGGTTTAACTGAGGAAAACAAATCTGAAGCAGGAGGGTGTTTAAACCCCATTTTATAAGAATACACACTAGAACCTGCTCACAAGCTTTCTCTGGTCTTAAGGTTACGCACAGCACTGTAAAATATCATAATTAGTCAAAAAAACGGGTATTTAATTTTACAGCAACCATCCATTTAAATGGCACAGTTCATTTTTTGTTGTAATAAAATTATAGTAGGTCTAATATAAATCATAATTCATTATTAAGAATCAAGCACGTAACTTTGGACTGAACATGGGTGGGGCAGTAAGGTTCTCACCCATTCATCATTACAATATGATTATTGGGGGGGGAGTTGTATTGGCCCGTTCTGATTTTTTTGAAGGGGGGGCGCTTTATGTCCATATGAGAATACACTTACTGTTTGCCTGTGGTTGGTGGCCGTCCGCTCCAGATGGTCTTTCTGCCTTGTGGACGTCATTTTTCTAAAACGGTAAGACAAATTACCAGCCGAACTATTAACCCGAGGTCAATACGAAGCACGTGATTGACCCCTAAGCGGGTAAGCGGGATGGGGGCTCACCTTGCGGCTGCACATGGACGCAAAGAGCGTGGTCGTAGCAGTCCGCATACCCCCGAAGGGCTGAAGATGGTGGCCGCCGGTCCCAGGAAGCAGCGCACGCTCATCGCGGCGCCTGATGTGGGTGACAGTCACTGCAAAAGCACGGAACGAAGGACAAACACGTCACTGAACAAGTAATACTACACACACCAACGCGGATACATGCACGCACTGTGGGTATGATCACATTTAGGCGTTGTTATTTTTGAGCGCAAGCATTGTTTTAAAGTGACAAGCGGACAGTTATGTCAATATCAATATCATATCATAACCTAACTATACAGCATTAGTCAAAATGGCCCGGACCACGACATACAAAGTAATACAGCATTCTAGATCTTCGACATATGTAAGTTGCAGAATAACAGGATATTTTAATTTCTATAACAAATGTCTATCGCAATAAAATAAGCCGGCTACGTTAATACATTTACCCCATTCAATGCTTCTTAATATTGTGTATTTTTCGATACACATACACGACATTTCGAATACAGCTTTTAAAACAAAACTGTTTATTTCACCAAATAATACTACCTGAGGATGATGAAACTTCATACAATGGTCATTCCAGAAATCCAATGACCTTAGTCACGCGGTAAGCTGTCAGACCGCTTAATACCGGAAGTACTTACCTATCGGTGCACCCGGAATGCCTTCCTCCCCCATATATTTTCGATGCATTTTCCGTTCCTCTAATTTTAGTGAAAGGCATAGAGAATAATATATAACTATATGCATTTCTGTATTACCACGTAGTCGTTACGCTTATCGCATTATTATAAGCATCTGTGGATATCATAAGAATGACACATATATAATAATAGTGCTATTCAAACGTCAGTATTTAATGAAAATTCTAGGACAGAAACAGCATAAAAATCACAAATTCGTCTTTTGAAACAGCTTTTATTAAAACATTTTATATTTCTAGATATTTTACAACGATAATAAAAGAACTAATTGATTTTATGGACATTTAATACACCGATTAAAAGTAGTTAGCCCTTTTGTGTTTCTTCTAACTTTTAATGATATGTACATAAGTAAATAATAATGAGTGATACGCCTCAATTGGCTAACTTAGGTCATAGCACAGTGGGTAAAATGGCAAATATCACTTCTCCATTTTCTTAAAATAATAGTGAAACCAAATACAAGGCAGCCTAGGTTGTTTTTAAAAAAAAAAAAAAAAATTAGAAATACATATTCTTAGCGTCAGTCAATTTGCAAACCGTAAGAGTGGTTTTCAGTCTTAAATGTGCAATAATTGACTTCTAACATACCTACTGCATTTTCCAGGAACCACTGCATCCCTTTCTAATGTTGGTAATGCTGTCTTGTCCACTTGTACAGACACTATGCCCAGAAATGTACGGGACATCTGTAGAAAACAGCACATCTGGCATCATCCTGCACCAGCACCGAATGTTTACATCGGATGCCTGCAGTACATGACGCACCGCTCGTCCAATGGGAGCTCCTCGCTCATGCGAGGCTCGTCCAATGGGAGCTCCTCACTCATGCAAGGCACAATGTCCCCACTAAGTATAAAAAGAAGCCGCTATGATTGGATATTTGGCATGAGTTGTGTCGGAGGAACGATCAGCCTTCAAGCCATCTGGACAGGCGGGGGGGGGTAACATTAAACTGAGAGCCTCGCAGAACTGGCAAAAAGGCACATTTTCATCTTCTGACCAGCTCTAATGAATTCCTCCAAACTGTCATTCTACCACAAATGCCAGCACATGAGGTGCGTCATGCAGCACTGCATCAGCTCGGTCTTTACACACTGAAACCGGTCCAGTGACGGGACGTTTGCTGACTCGCCGGCCTCGTTTCCCATTCAGGATCCTCTCAGGTCAGCCAGCTGCTCGAAGTGCCACTGCTGCCGGGGGTGGGAGCGGCAGGGCCGCAGAAGGAGCGTCCACCACATCCCTGCCGCTTGGGCCTGTCCGGCCAGCTTCTGCTTGGGGTTTTCTGCCGCCTTTACGGCCTCCATGCACTTCTCCGTCAGCAAGTGGACCATCTGCCTGCTCTGAGATCGGAATAAAGCCGATTAGCCAGGGGTGGAGTTCTCAGCACCCCCTGGGTGGGGCATGGGTGCCAGCTGACTCTCCTGTGTGGCACTTTTACCTTCGTGAAGCTCCACTGCAGCCTGGCATCTGTGTCGCCTCTCGGGGGGCATCTGGAGAGCACAACCTGCTCCCCCAGGACGTCAAAACACAGCTGCCCCGTTGACCCCCAGCGAAGCTCTCTCAGAGAGTTCAGCTCACAGTGCTGTGGGAGGAGTCATAGGTATATGTGACCACCATGTGACCATCATGTGACCACCATGTGACCATCATGTGACCACCATGCAGTACAGCTCCTCAATAGCACCAGCAGAATGCCACCAAAGTACATAAAAGTTACCATAAGCGAAACAAGAAAGACACAGCTACACCATAACTCATACCCATAATTCAGACTTATTTTACATTATGTAAGACAATTCAGTGTTGACCGTGAGCTGAAGAAAAGTCACACGGTACCTGGTTTCCATTACCGCTGCACGGTGAAACATTCACAGCCCTGCCACAAGGATCCCACCCTTTCTTGTAATCTGCACAATAGCCAGTGCCAACATTGTATAGCTTCAAGCATACAGGTGTTACAAAATATATTAAAATCAGACAGACATTTGTACAATGATATCACAGCATCACACAAGGTAGCATTAAGCGCAAACATACTAATATTAAAATGATATGAAGCGAAGCGTAGCGATTGACCACTATCAATGCCGATACGGCCATTTATTCATTACTTCAGGTGGAATATTCAGTAATATCATTAAAGAGCTTTATTGGTGCATTTCCTTACTTGCAACATGCTTCACAGATAAGTTATTTGTAAACAATGTGTATTTCATTTGTCTCTGTAAGAATATCAGACATAAATGAGTCTTGCCTCTCCCGAGAGCCCGGTCCGGTCCTGTGGGACGTAGCGCTCGGGATGGACCTTGGACAGGTACCACTGGAAGTTCTTGCAGCCTAAAGTGTCTCTCAGCTTCACCCTCTCAGTGCAGTTCAAGCTCTCGGACTGCCGACACAGCATTGGATAGACAGTCACGCACTCCCTGGCACGCACACCTACAGCCCTGCCGCAAGGCAAGCCGCTGCAGCCAGGAGCCGAATGTCAGTCGGGTGGGCCAGTGTGGGAGGGGTTTATAATAAGGGTCCTGTTATCATCTGATACCCTAACCCTTGTCATAAACCCCTCCTACCCCTCGTGGTAGACCCCTCCTACTTGACATTCCCCCTCCCGCTGGACACACGGCTCCCAGCCGCAGCAGTATATACTTGCTCACGCCCCACACAAACCTGTGTCATACCCATCCATCACCCGTGCACCTCGATAACACACTCAAACGCGTACACCTCCCATGGGGCTTTTTGTGAAGTAGCGGCACGGAGACACACACCCGCCGGATAAAGTAGGCCATCATATTCCTCTCATAGAAGATCTTCTTGTATTCGTCCAGCCAGGTTTCCACTACACGGATCTTGTTCCTCTCCACGATATCATCATCAGGGAGGGTGTAGGGCAGGTGCGTGTGATCCAGGTGTCCCACACGAGAACAGGGGGCCACCTCAATGGACCCTCCACACAGCCACACCTAAGGTGCAGGATTCCCAATAATATGGTGACATGTACGGTGACACCCCTTTAGCATGAAGGACACGATAGATCAAAAGGAGGGGACATTTCCTCATACCCTGATAGAGAGCTCGATGTTCTCAACCCCCCAGAGCACCATGCCCGGATCGTAGGCCCCAATCCTCTGGAAGAAGTTTTTGTGGATGGCAAAAACTCCAGCGACAGCAGGACTCCTTGGGGAAGAGGTGGAGGGGGGTACACGATTACACGATTACCAGCCACTGTCTTTTCATTCCGCTCTGCTTTCAGCACATGGGCCAAATAAATCCATTATTCCTGGCATGGCCATCTTTGTTCTGCATGACGGCGGTCACCAACGGCACAGAGAAATAAAGTGAATTGGGGGCCTGTGAATGCAGCCGAACTCGATAAAGGGAGTTGTTAGAAGTGGTAATGTGGAACAACTCATTAATTTACAGCTACAGGCCAGGAACAACTCAGCTGGGAGAAACACTCATCATGGTCAGACAGCAGATGTCACTGTCTCATCATCGGGGGGGGGGGGGGGGGGGGGGTTTTTTTTTTTGTTCTGAAATAATCAGGTGAATCTGAGCTTTTTAAACAGATTTTGCAATCTACCATTAAAGAAAATGAAAAGTCAGAAATCTGACTGTGATTTTTCAGTCCAATGTAATTAGCGTATTTTGCACTTGCTAGCGATGACAGATGGGGAACTCCAAAAAGCCAGTTTGAGTTTTATTGCTAGGAGCTTCAGTTTCCACATGGTTTAAACCAATGAAAACAGGAATTCATATACCAGTAAACCAATAAGCTTACTGCAAGTAATGTGTCTGACCAATCAGTGGCTCAGAATGCAAGCTAATCCCACCTACCATGGGTCTCTCATTTCTTCTGAATATGTCACCCTGGCCAAAACACCTGTGTATTTCAGATACCATTCCCTCTTACCGTATGGGCTGGATGGAGTGGTCCTGCTCTTCCTGACCTGGCAGTGTTTCCCAGTGGAAGTCCAGCTTCCAGTCGAAGACTCCCCTCATGGCCGCTGCTGTCGCATTGTACTGGAAGGTGTTCCGGTCAATACGGTCCATTAGCGGCGATACCATGCGACTCCTGGGGGAGGCATGGATGGGTGCAATGGTTCAGTCCGAGAGCAAGGAAAGGCCTCGTGTCAGCTCTGAATGCTATGCCAGAAGTTCCATCTCTGTAGCCTAGTCAGCCACCTTGGAACCCATGACAGTCTGGCCAGGAGCCCATTAAAAGTCTCACGCCTACAACTCCACCTCCAACCATGAACCGGTGAACGGCTTTAACTTCCCGGAAAAGAGGCCGATTACAGAATCACCATTCGGTGCCGTAATGCTGACATCAGCAAGGGCAGAGGAATCAAACCCAGCTTGCATTGCCTCGCCTGACTTTGACTTTATTTCAGATTTTTATTGTTAGTCTCATGTTGAATGGGTTTAAGATATTTGTGGATTAAGTGGGGACTAAATTTAGACTTGATTGCTACAATACCACAAACCACGCAGGTGGCAAACATTTCGGATACCATAGTTACTGCCCACAAGTGAGCGTCCCAAGGGTCTAATGAGTGGCCCTCAGCTCAGAGACGTCACAGCCACACCCGCCGATTACCGCAGCTTCTCTGAAAATGTACTTTGGCAGCTTCAGAGAAAATTCTGTTTTTCCTCCATGTTGTGTGCAGCTCCAAACTGTCTGGGACTCACTTGGTGTATCTGCCGCTCTAAACAACGCTCGGCGAGATGTCCGTCTGCAAACCACAGACACTCTGCTGCTTTACCAAAAGGAGCAAACTGGGGCAGTTCATGCGGAGGGATGCTGTGGAGAGGGGGCTGACCTATAATCCCCCCCGTACTGCTGCTGGCCTGCAGAAACAGCACTAGGATGTTTAGAGTACAAGCAGCAGTATGTAGGGGGAGGGGTGACCCTCAAGCCGCCATGTCTCCTGATATGGTGTCGTCTGCTGTCGTTGATAATTCTGATCCCGACAACAAGCCAAATAAATGCCTTGTTTTACTCTTCAGACCTTCAGTTTTGTGCAGAATAACTGCATGTACTTCTGTTTCATGTGTTTTTGTGTCTTTCCATACCTGTGTATCTCTTGCATGGAATGTCCGACTTACCTGTGTCTAGATCCAATATTTAATGCATTTCGCAATAACTGGGGTTTCGGACTCCGATCAGTAAGAGCGGTTATGTCCAGGACAGCTTTTAATCATAATTTACTGAAAAGCGATGCAGGTCCTAGGTAGGACATGTAATCAAAATAATTCATCCATCCACCAAACATTTATCCTGGTCAGGAAGTTGGGGCCCCTGAAGCCTATTCAATGCATCACAAGGCACAAGGCTGGGGTACACCCACAGGCGTAGTTAACATACACTCACAGGCGTAGTTAACATACACCCACAGGCGTAACTGGCGTACACCCACAGGCGTAGCTGGGGTAGACCCACAGGTGTAATTAGAAATTCTGTCCCCTACCTGTCCCCAGATTGAGCAGCCCGCCTACCTGTCCCCAGCGATACGCTCCAGCAGCGGCTCCAGCCAGCTCCGTTGGCACTCGCAGTGGGAGTCCAGGAACACGAGGACCTCGCCCAGTGCGCGAGCGGCGCCCAGCATGCGGCAGCCAACCACGCCCAGCCGCCGCGAGCTCCGGATCAGGCGCACCCCCTCCAGCTTGGACACGTACTCTCCCAGAGCACTCTTCAGGTGCCCTGTAATATGGGGCGGGGAGGGTGATAAGGGGATGAAATGGGACTAATCAAAACCTTGAAGTGATATTCTGACACCACGCCCTGTCTTACTCCGGAACCTTTTTGCGTCTGTTTTTCCTGCCTATAACTTTCCCTAAATACACCCCCCCCCCTCCGCGCTGATTGCAGAGACTCTTACTGCACTATAAGAGCTTGTGACAGCGGACAGACGGCGGTCACACCGAGCTGGCTGAGATCGTCCACCAGGATGATTTCCCGCAGGTGCTGCCTGGGCGCCGTGTCCAGGACGCTGTGCACGGTACGCAGCAGCGTGGACCAGGCTTCGTTATGGAAACAGATGATGACCGTGGCTGAGGGGAGGGAGGCGCTGTGCTGCAAAGTAAGGCACCTGGCCGGGATAAGGACACTTAAAATGAGAATAAACGGATGCCTGGACGGTGATCAAACTTTAAAATGCCTGCATGCTGAAAAACAATGCTAAGGATGATTTTCAGCAGACACTCTCGTTTTTACTGCGAAATAAAATGCACTTTTAAAAGTGCATTTTATTTCGCAATAAAAACGAGAGTGTCTGCTGAAAATCATCCTTGGCAGCTGCTTTTGTCGTTTTCATGCAAGGTATAGCCTATGTCAGATACTTACGCGGGATGGCGCACCTCCGGGAGTCTTCGGCGGAACGAAATTCTTTCACTAACTGCCTCGTTGAAGCCCTGTTTCTTAATCCCCGAGTCCTCGGCGTCTTTTTCCAGTTCGTCCAGCTTCAGGCGCTCAGCTCTTCCCGGGTGGCCATGCACAGGCAGGAGCATAGCCGCATCTCTCTTACCGTATGACCGCACCGCCTTGTAACTCATCTTTTGCCCGGGGGGATTCCTTCTAAGACGTGACGATGCAATTATCAGCTGATCATCTTTCAGAAACCCCAGATCTGACAGGGCACCTCCGCCTTGGTCTCTGGGGTCCACGATCACCTCCAAGTCGGGAGAACCGAGATGTCTTTGGCGATGGTGGGAACTTGCCGTCTTCCTTGACATGTCTGTGAAAAGTGGATCGACGAACAGCACCATCACCACGACGAAGGCAAGTACCAGCCAGAAACAGAAAAGCGGCGACCTACACAGTTTGTGCCTACATCGGAAACTCATGCTGAACAAGCGACGTGAAACTTCATAGCAAGGAAACGACGCGCCCAAGTAAGCATACAAGACAGTTGGACATTATAACGCAAAACAAGTTGTTCCCTACTAAGGAATGTTTTTGTGTCCTTCTCGTAAATGTAAAACAATTTCCCTAGTTTCGTTCGCAACTATAATCCTATAATGCAAGTATTTTTTTCTAATAGTTTCTTTAAATTCATATTGTTTTCATAATATTTGAAATATCCTGAGACAATTTCGTACAGCGCACGATTAATCTTTATGTGCAGCTACTTAAAGTCTGGACGTCGCATTAAATGCTTTCCGTCCCGTTTTGCTGCCAATCTTTAGTACAACCCAAACAAGATCTTATGAAAATATTCATCGTCCAATATTCCTCCCGGTCCTAGTGCGAGAGGCAATCACTCATAACGATCAAAAACTAAGAATTGTTTTTTCAAGAGTGAAATTTTAATTCGAGTGATCCGAGGTTTTCTGATGTTTACTACGGCATTTCGAAACGGAACCACCAATAAAACGATTAATTAACATCTGATTGCTGGGAGTGAAGATTTACTTTGCCATTGAAATGATGTGTGACATTGACACTAAAATCAAGCGCCGGGAGACCCGAGTAACTGTCTAGTGGTGAGAGAAATTCCAGTGTGGATTTCCTGATTCTTTCAGATCTTTATGTGAGGTTACGGACGCCGTGGCCTAAGACGCTCTCACGCCGGAGAGGCAGACACACATGAAGGCTGCTTCCTCCCAGCCAGCTGGCTGCCCTGCTTGCTTTTCTGTGCAGCACCAGACACGACTTCTTTAGTTCAGACTGATCATGGCTAACCTCACTTTGCGGTTTCTTCTTTTTCCGACGTGATTTTACATTCCTTAAATAATAAAACAAAGTAATACACCCAGGCCTCCTTGTGAGTTTGTTGTAGGCTAGACCTACTTGTAATATTTCGTCAAACTTTACCGAAGGCATGCTGGTGACCTTTGATTTTTACATGAATCCTTACCCAATCTGTCATTTAAAAAATCTGCAACGTTGAAGTTAATCCCTGCATTTTTAATTAATTACAGCACTGAGAAGGTGATTATTATGAGGTACTGTAAGAACACACTTGGTCACACTAAGTAGGGTACCACAAAAAGTGATACAATATAAAAGATGTACGATTTCAGTCATCTCAACACAGCGCTTGACCGACATATCGTTTCAATTATCAACAAGTTCGTCCTTCCAGAACATAGTTATATTTGCTCAATAACAATAATGAGAATGATTATCTATTGTTCAAAAATGATGTCCGAATCACAATGTGAAAAAAATGTGAGAATATTAATATGTAGCGTTTGATTAGGATCGAAGCGGAAATGATGTATTCGGTTTAAAAAAAACGAGAAAATACGTTTTGTGGTGCAGAATCTATGATGGGACATTTCAGTAAGATAAGTGATCCAGGAACATCCGGGGAATCATACAGACATCTGGACATTGTTTTGCGCGTGACAGCCGTGCGGAATAAAACATTCTTGCTAAATGACTAGTCCACCTGTGTGGCAAATTTTCCATATATTCTGCTCAGATACGTTTTCATTTTCCCAGCCCGCATTCCAGACCATAAGAAAAACTCACTTCACAACATCTCGTTGACATTAACCCTGACATACACACTTTAGAGGAGCTCATTTGCCGTTATACTCTACGTGCATATTTTAAGCTACATTGATTTATCTGAGTCTTCTTGGTGACCTTTCGGTCGGTGGCGTGTCCTTCCATATTTAACGGCAAGCATTTGAAGGTCAGCGCGGTCAGGTCTGGAGAGGACTAATCGGCTTTCATCGGCAGTGGTGGAATGTAACAAAGTATTTGTACTTCGTTACTGTACTTAAGTATATTTTTACGTATCTGTACTTTATTTAAGTAAAAATAAAAATGCATACTTTTTATTTTACTCCATTACATTTTGCGGCATTTATCTGCACTTTCTACTCCACTACATTTCTACAATTTATGCCGTTAGTCGTTACATTTTATGCCTGGGATACAAACGTCATGCG
>JAODLC010000050.1:2099267-2144369 GCA_026781145.1 Hippopotamyrus pictus
GGGGGGGGGGGGGGGGGGGGGGTGTGAACTTTGGCTAACTTTTAAATGGAGTTTTCACCACAGAATCAAAAAGGACAATAAACAACAATGCCAGGTAAACTTAAGAGCAGCCCAACTGCAAGATTAGTTGCTACATGGTCATTTTGGGGCTTGTTGTGGGTGAACAGGTCAGAGGCAGCAGTTACACTTACAACTTAGTGTCCACAGCCTCCTTCTGCATGATCTCCATGATGGTCTTGCAGGCAGCAGAGCACCCATCTGGCGTGGAGTGCACCGTGATGGGCTTCTCCGCTGCTCCCGCGTTCTCCTTCCGGTGGATGTCGATCCTGCAGCATTGATGACAGACGGCCAGAGGCTCAAAGGACGTCCACTGGAGACACCCGGCAGGAGCGAGACCGGCCCCCGGCTGCATACTTGGACTGCGTCTGCTTGGTGATGTTGCGGATGGTGGCCCCTTCCTTGCCGATGATGGCCCCCACGAACTGCGTGGGTACCAGCATGCGCAGAGGCACGTCTGACTGTAGTTTGGGGCGGGCGCCGGCACCAGGGGAGCCCTGTCGGGGGGGGCCACGCGCCGCAAAACCGCGCCGGCCCGTCATCGGGGGGGGCTCCTGGGCAGCCGCTTCGTCAGGGATGTAGGTCACCTTCAGGGCGTAGCTCTCCATCAGGAAACCGTTCAGCTTCTCCATCGCTCTGAGTCGAGCCGGAGGAAAACAGACAAGAACCAAACTAGTCAGACGGGACAGGAAGCTCCCTTTCAGGTATCAGACCAAAGCAGGTTTAGCGCAAACTTTCCTGAAAAATCTAGGCACTACGCAACACAACTACAAACACTAGAGGGCAGCAGCTTGCCTAATATACACTGGATGCTAATCCTGCAGCCTGTTCAGCGCGTCTGCATTTAGAGTGCTTGTTTCTCTCATCATAGTACCGCAAACACACTTAATTTCTAGTTTACTACCAGGACCACAGAAAGGAAATAATTCAGCCAAATAAGCAGCAAAGCTGTCGAATTTTACTTACTGACGAGCCTGGTCCTTGGAAGCGTATCGGACATTGACAACCGCGGTCTCCGTCTCCGTGTTTACTGGGGGAGCAAGCCTTAAAATTTACTGAAACATTTCAGAACCGTAGCGTGATTAAGATCAAGGCGGCGAACAGAAAGGGCCAGTACCTTGTTCACAGCTTTCCACGCTGCCATACTGCGCCAACAAGCCATCCAGCACCTGGAAGAAACGGCAAGAAAGAACGGAAGCATCCGGACTTTCAAATAGAAGCCAAAGCAATGTCTCAGTACACACCTCTGAAAAATACGACCTTCTAGATCACACGCGCCAGGGGGCAGTACTCATTCCACCCCCAAACGCTGGTTCACTCCAACAGTTCAGGACTTTCCAAGTACCAAATCTGCTGGGCATCTATTGCACAGATCCCAGGTAAAACCAGGTGGAGGTGCTACAAAGTTACCAGTCAGTCAATTTTAATCCCATAAAAAGCTCAAGACAGACCTGAATGTCAAACCGAACAGAGCCATTTCCACCACCCAATTATAGCAACCGTCCAACATTTTTGGAACCAAAGCTTTGCACCAAAAGGGGGAAGAGAAACCCGTTAAAATCCATGATCTGGTCAGTCTTAAGTCAAGTTCAAGGCTGCCGAGCTCCAGCCACCTTGTGCCCTCATCGTACACAGAAGACATTCTACATACGTATACAAACAAATCCACAGGTAACCCTGAACACACTTGGTTAGCCCAAATGCCTTGTCCAAGGTGGATCAATTTGGGTCCCCCCCCCCCCCCCACACACACACACACACACACACACAGTTTAGCTATGAATTACATAGCTTTTACACATTTCCTACACAACGCTGGCAAAAGGCTTCACGACGTTAAAACTAAGAAGAATAAAAACCCACACTGTTCATAGGGGGACTTTCATGTACCCATTTACACAAAGCACAACTCAAAAGGGGGCCCTTTGTTAAAAGGAGCCCTTTGAAGCCATTCACAGGAAGCCAGACAGACTGCATCTTTCACACCATGTCACTTCCCTCAGCACTGACATGGATGAGCAGCATGAGTTACATTTCTAATAGACGGAATTGGTCGCCAGGCACACCTGACAACTCGCGGGGGCAATAAAAAGTACGGCATCTGATCAAAACGCAGTAGCTCTACCTAGGTGGGCATGCCCTACACCAAGACGGCATAGAGCCTCAACGCACAGATCTTTCCCATGAAATCCCACCCCCTTCCCCCACCCTCCCAGCACTTCACAGCCCCATTGGCTCCCCAGCGGAACTGCAGCTCCCCTCGCAGGGTTTACACACGGCCCTGACGACTGGCCGTTTCAGCAGTCCGTCAAGCCTCCAGCCAATAGCTTCCAAAGGATCCACCCATTCAAAAGAGGTTGGGTTGTGGGAGTGGGGGCTGGGCTGAGAGTTAAAACATGATCTCCATCTTCTCCCAGTGAGCAAACTGAATAAGGAGAGCTCTATGGGGGAAGTCATGGGGGCTGAGGGGCTAGTTATACTACAGGCTGAGAGAGAAGCAGTGGCGGCCAGCGACAGAGGCCCAGAACATGCATATGGAGAACCAGCAAAATGTGAAGGCATCACATAAGAGACGTTCCATAAGGGCAAAAGGGCACCCATACCCCATACAAAACACCGACAGCGGAAATCAGGTCCCGCAACTCCTAGAGCTAAAAACGACATCTTAAAATGTGAAGCTAAAGCAAGCTAAGGTCTGTCACGAGACCACAGCACCCACTCAAGCAGCACAGCTTCAACCAGCATTCACTGGTCACCGTAAACAGGAAACAAGACCTGCTCGCATCGCTGGTCCTCTGCCCGCCATATAAATGCCAAAATTGTTTTGAATAAGGTAACAAAACCAGCCCGGCACAGTCTGTTTAGGGGACGCAGCGACTACAACACTATTTAGCCCTTAGATGTCGTGCTGACTGAAACGGTCACACGTGCGCAAAAAGCTTCCTGCATCTCAGGTGTGCAGACAATCCTGCTACATCACTGACCATCTCCGCCGGTCTCCGCGATTCTGCACACATTGATCTACGAGAAGCGGAGGTGGCTGTTTGACATTTCGTTTCCTAAATCCTGCTGCAACAATTAGCAGCTCTGCTAGGGTGGTTGGCCCGGGGTCACGGCAACTCAAACCCCAAGTCTTGCGTGCGACGGGCCGACCCTCTGAACCCCGAATGTCAGCTACACTTTTAAAAAACAGCCCAGGGACCAACTACAGCTCCAGGTTACAAACGCTACCCCCTCCCACACCAGCCTACACAAGACATCTTTTAGCAAAAGCCACACACACTCAGCATCCAAATGTTACTGCTGCGCATCTCGAACCCGTTTAATTTTGCTTGCAATTAGCAAGCGGTCATAAGAAATCTACCGCTATTGAAAAAAATGAAGAGGCAGGGTTTTGCCGGAAGGCGCCGTGCCTGACCCTGTCAGGCGTCGGTCCCCACTACTCTTCCTGATTATGCTACTACGTTAATACTCTACGTAACGCATTTTTGCGCCGGCCTGTAATCTGCGTGGGAAGAGTCGGTCTCTAATTTGTGGCCATTTCCACGGAAATGAAGACACTATGGCTCGGTGACACGTTACTAGCTACCGTGCGAGACGAAAACCATCTACCGCGAGTTAGGAGGTAACATGCGGAAGACAAAACAGGAGTGCAACGCCCTGGCTTTGGGCAAAACACGCTAGATGTGCATCAATGTTTTTTAAAAAAAAAAAAAAAAAAAAAAAAAAAACTTACGAAAGCCAGATTTGTCTAGACTTCTTCCCAACAAATGAAGTTCACTTCTTGGCAGGGTTTAGAGCATTTGAAATGCAAGCTTTCAAACTAACCTATATTCGCGCAAAACGACGAACGCATGTATGCACAGACCACTGTGTGTTGGCTCATTGTGTTGACAATTGGAGGGGGAAAAAACAGCCCAGATGGTTTGGGGGGGTGGGGGGGGGAGGTCTGAAACTCCAGCACAAAACCACCCAGAAAATCTACACGTGACAGCACCCCCCACTCTAATACAAATCGAACACCATACTTGTGTCACCCAATAGCAAAACAGCATCTCATAAGAATACATTGTAACATGAATACATCAGCCTCCTGCTCTTTACGTACCTGCTCATTTCCCCGCCACCTGACGAAACCCAGCACATTCCACGCCCCCCCCACCCCACCTACCTCCCACTGCATGTGTGGAGGGATGTTCCGGATCTGCAGCTTGCAGCTCCTGGGAAGAGATTCCATGTTAGTGCTGGTCACATCCCAGTAGAATCAGTCCCACACAACACCCAACACCCTGCCACCCACAACACAGTCAAATCCCCCAGGTTCCCACTAAGAAGAAAAAAAAAAAAATAAAACCCACCTGTACCAAACACAAATTAGTGAACAAATGGTATAAGAGGGAGCGGAATTGTTATTTATCGTGCCAACGGGAGTCTTGTCAGATACGCTGAACTGCTTTACGAACCCTCATAAGAATCTACAGCAACACACGGACGTTAGCGGTCCAACGCCAAGCACATGAGAAGGAGCCTACACTGGACCTGGTGCTGCACTGACAGGGACAAGATTGGGGCTCCCCCCCCCACCACAGCAGAGCACGAGCCCGGGAGTCCCCCAGCCAGTCATTCACCGCTACCACTGCACTCATCGGGTCCATGTTAGCGAACGGCAGATTCGAGACATAACCACCGCAGGACATAACGTGGAGGATGAAAGACCTTTTCTGCTGGCTCACCTGTTCTCTCATTGCGCGCACACCTACGTCCTCACCACCCCCGCCCCCCCAGCAAAAGGCTAAACATCAAGCCTACAATGTGAATACTTCCTGCATTTCTCAGAAGGCAAAGCTAACCACACTCCTAAATGGAGCTGTTAATTATAACAAGGCTCTACAGTAACCTTTACAGACCTGCAAGCCACACCCCCGAATATCAGTGTGAGCGGATCGTCACAGCACCCAGTAGCTATGCACACCCAGTGTGCGCCACCCACCAGTGTACGGCCCGTCTTGTGGCTGCTATGGAGGAGCAGGAAGAGCAACCCAAAGCAACTACAACATCTGCTTTTTATGAAGGGGAACCTGTACCTACTGGCACTGTCGCCATGTACCCAAAACATTGTCCTTCATTAATCCCCGAGGGAAAGTTAATCTACGTTTTTACCTCGGTAACAAGTCTTAATTCATGTCAAGCTTTTAATATGCAAGTTTTGATTTTAACCTATCAAAACTATCATTTATACATAAATTTCCAGAACCGTCTGCTGCAGAGCCCAGTAGACCTCACTAACTGACAGTGGACATTACCTGCCTACTTGAGCAATTAAGAGGGTCGGACTTCATTACAGAGAATTTTCTGGAGCTCGTGGGACAATTCGCTGACCTTTGCCCTTCATTCAACAAACCCTAAATTTCTCACAGCACATTCCAAGTGGACACTGATTACGGGTTCAAATTAAACTTAACACCACAGTGCTTAACCAAACCTCCAAATTCATACAAAAAGGAACAATATTAATTACAGCACATTCTCAGGGAACCGGATAAACGTGAGGGGGGTAAACTGAAGACAGCAACACCGCCCCCCCCCCAAAATGACGCACACAAAGCATCAGCTAAGCTATTAACATGCGTGTAAAGACAAGTTTAATACCATGTTGACCATGATAGGCACACAACCTATTCTGTGACTAAGTGAGGAAACCAGGTCGTCCAATGAGACTTGACTGATTTGCAATTCGCCTCATGCAGCTAGAAAATGCAGGCGGCACAATTTCAGTGCAAAGCTTGTCATTTACAGCAAGGGCAAGCCTGAATGTGTATCAACATCCAAGGTCTCAGCAACTGTTCCTCTGTACCGGTCAAGCTGTTAATTACACAGAGCACCTACGAAGGACACAGAAAAGTATGCATCCAAATCGTAAGTGCAGACCAAGTAATCCAGATAAGACCACAAAACTTCATCATTTCAGATTTATTCACATTGAAGAAGCCAAACTCCAGATTAAGACGACGCCATTCCTGCAAGCCGTTGCTGTCTGTTCACCACTGCAGCAGAACTTAGTGCTGCCTAATTCATGAATTTTTGACAGGTAATTTTAAAAAGCTCCTCCTTCGATCTGCATATTCTGAATCTCAAATTTCCAACACTAAAACCTTAATTAACTCCTCACACATTTGAATGCCACAGGATGGCCATATGAATGTGTCAATCCAGTTAAATCCCAGGACATCCATCCATTCTGAAATTTTTATAAAAAGCAGAACACATTCACTACCACCTTCCAGCTGGAGAACACACCCTCAGCGCTAATGAGGTTTTCCTAAAATCCTCAATATAGCCCCACTTCTGCACACCAACCATAAATTCCCCACTCGTCCCCAAAAATGCCACGAGCAGCTACGTCAAATTCCTCCCCCCTCCGCTTCAGCATGCAACAGCGGCGGGTGACATAACACGCTCGTGAATTCCAACCAGAAACAACACACAGCTCTGTGGGAAAAATTACATACGTCGGCCCAGTAACTTCATTTCAACATTGAATTGTACCATACTGCTACTTGGAGTACATTCTCACAAAAATTCACACACAAACTTGACTAATTTTAAATGTACACTTGACTGTAATTTAAATTTAACGTATGGAGAATAGTACAAGCGGTGGACTCAGCGCGTGGAAGTAGGGATTTTCCTCGGCCCTGAAGGCAGGGCTACAGACAGAAGAAAACACCCCCCTATAGGCTGGTGACCGACAGAGGCCCCATTTGCAGCAAGGGGGAGGAGGGGCTTTGTTGCCACCATGATATTGGCTGTACGCTGCGTGTGTGTGCGCTGGGGGGGGGGGGGGGGCCTGGCAAAGCTGGAATCCCATTGATCCAAATGCTCCAGGCCTCTCAGGCAAATACAACCTGTTCATAGAATATTTATTCCAAACACCACCCCCACCTCCCCAAAAAATATATATATATATATAACAGCAGCAGTACCACGGCAGTGTACGAAGCAACTGGAATGCAGCTGCATTTGAAACAGCAGTACAAAAAAAATTAATATCTGAAGAGATGGACGTGGCATCCCTAAGCTGCCATACCAACTAAATCCTCACACAAGTAACCGCAACTTTTGCCATTCAGTTCTGCGTACAAAGTGTCCCTGCCGCCACTTACCTGATGTCCCCACAGCCTCAAAATTGCACTTAAAGTTTCACAAAAGAAATTAATCAAAACAGAACCTAGAAATTTCCCTCAGAAGGGCGGATTCACGCCAAATCTCAGCCAATGATCATTTCAGGTGCCTGTCTGGCCCTCAGGCACCCAAGCAGCTCAAGTCAATTTTGTTGTGCGGAACAGCTTTAAATCTGTCCCTACCAAAATAAGCCTGGGGGAGGAATTCATTTTAATATGGAACCGCCAACAGGCACCTAGGCCAACAATCAGAGGGGACACGTTTGGTACCAACTATGACTAGCAAAGGAAATTATATCCAAAAAAAATACTTTAAGAATGAAGTCAGATTCTGGGGCCGGTGAGTATCCACGGAGTGTGCGCAAGTCTTACGTTTCCAGCCGTAATCCAACTCTTATGACTGCTTTGGTGGGTGGGGGCACTAATGCTTACGTACACACACACACACTTAGTGGAATCTACACTTCTTTTTCCTCCTCCCATGCACATTCTATACAGATTGTCCTACAGCTGCATTCCTATTCCCCCATACCCCCCACCATAACTGCAAACAAACATTCAGGTGCCTAACATTCGTTTTTTTTGCATGGTGCTGGTTCAAAGGTCAATCAAACCTAACCGGTTAAAAGCCAGGCCTGAAAAGACTACTCGGAACTGAAAATGTCACACAGAACAGGACAGGAGCTGATCAAGAAGCTAAGACACACCCAAACCATGAGGAACCAGGACCCCAGAACACCCAGGAACAGACCCATTGCGCAAGTCACTGGACTCCATTACACGTTTCAGGGCACAGTCCTATTTTATTCATGTTCTATTTCTTTTTTACCCGCCCCCCCCCCCAAATATGGGGGGGGGGGGGGGGGGCACAGAAACATCTAGCTACATCCCCCAAAATGAATTTTTTTAATACTACAACAAATGTGCTCGCATAAAATCCCACATACACCCATATTAAATGGCAGCTACGTAAAAGAAATCACGCTATACTGCAGCAAATTTCAAAGCAACGGTCAGGACCCAAATTATAACCTACATACACAATACACATTTAAACGAAAAAAAAAAGGTTCAACGTATTCATGGGTTTAATTACACTGCAGTGTATATACAAGATGAGTGTCTAACAATTTATAGTTTACATACAAAAATCGCTAAATTCGCCCACACTTACTCGCCAATACACACCGATGAAATAAGTGGCCAAAAAAGGGGCAGCGAAAGTGTCACCCAGCAGTCACTTAAGATTCACCTAACCAAGGATAACAGAAATACGAATTTAATTTCTCAATTTAATGATGAAAAATAATTCGCGCCCAAATAATCCCTTAAAAATTCGCCAGTTATTCCCTCCTTCATTGCGCGAATTAACGCAAAACATGTAACGTTTTTTAGAAATATTTCAGCACTGCGTCACAGTTTCTCAAAAGTGAAGCTAAAATATCGCTGCAGGAACATAGATGATTCTTTCAGATGTACGTGATGGTTTGTATTTAAGTATGAGGGTCAAGATAAAAGAAAAGATGACGCGCCAGCTGTTGTGGGGCCTCACGCGGAATATGGCGACTAGGCCTCTGCCCCCCCGCCCTGAAACTGCAGCACACATGGCGTGAAGCGGCCTAAACCCGCAATACTAACGCACCACATGCACTTTGTAGCAGCATTTTTAAAAACACGCAGATACATTTAATTGTCTAAAACCGAAGAAAGAGATTTCTTCGGCGGATTCCCATGCATCCTCGCACAGCCAACAACCACATGGCATTTACACAAAACCCCCACCACGAATCACGCTTTTTATTTCCGCCAAAAAAATGTAAGGGATGTACAGAGAATTACTCAAAAAACGCGATGCTGAACGCAACCAGAAGCACACCCCCAAATATTAGCCCCCCTAAATACACCCTTGTATTTAAATTACGTCCACGTGTTTGCTGAATTAATACAAACAAGTCGGTCACACTATTTCCTGATAACACCAAAAAATACCCATTAATTTTGAAGTCCCGGGCACAGAAGAAACTTAAATGCAGTTCCTTATTTTTTCAGGAAACACACACATTTAAATCCCACATTTGGGCAGACGTATGATCCAATTGAATGGGTTTTGTTTTGTTTTTTTTTTTTTACCTTTGTCTTTTTGGTACAGAGTGCTCCACTTCAAGAAGTTTTCCATGGAGTTCTACTTTACCTAAGATGAGGGTAAAAAAATAAATATCTCTGATTGGTGGAGGTGGATCTAATAGTGCAACAGAAGATCCTGGAGATACGAATATAGCCAAATTGAAAATTTCAGCGCACGAAATTTCATATGGATTTAAAGTGCATACTGTTTGGTCAGTTTATACAACTGGTAATGTAAACTTCATACCACGGTGACAAATTTTACGCTTAACAAGGGTTACTACTACCAGTTTTTTTTTTAAAAAAATATGTAATGAGCATTACAATTCTTCCGACCCATTCCTTACGTCGTGCACAAATATGTATAGTGCTGCTTTATTTTAAAATTTAAGTCAATGTGTCATGTACACTGATTTTCGGTGGCCTACATTTTTACCAACACACAGCTTAACCACCTGGTATAAGTAATTCAAATACTAAAAAGCTACCAGAGGCCACGCGAGCACTGTTTAAAAAAATAATCATGGTAATGATTTTAGGAGATCTGTATCACAGGTATGACGCTCAAGCCATTTAATTTAATCTTCCGCAAGTGCGGAAGTCCAAAGGCAAGAAAGTAACAAGACAGCGGAGGTTATTTAAACCACAAAACACTGACTATTAACACGGTGACACTGGCCTTGCAGTCAAACGCGCTATGGAGTTACATTTCATAAAAGCACGGCGCTCTCATTCTCCGCGCCGGGAAAACGGCACTTTCCATTCCACGACCTGTCGTTTCCCGAGACAGAAACTAAATTTTTAAAAGGATCGGAGTGTGCCAAAGTAGTGAGATCCGAAGTGGATGGTAATATATGTGATGGAGGGAGGAGGGGGGGCCTTTAGTTACACCCTCAATCCTTACATTAAAGAGGCACATCCATCCGATTTAAACAGTGCCGCTTGCCTTGCGAGATCTGCTACATTAAAAATTTAGGAGTCAAATACGACTCCGGATCTCCAAACTAAAAGGTGCACAGCAAACGATTTGACTTACCTGAAAGAATATCGATGGCCTTCATAGCTACCTTTTCGTCTGGGCAATCCACGAACGCGTAACCAGTTTTAACAAGAAACGGCCCATTGAAAGGGATCTTCCACTCTTCGAAGATACTTTGCAACTCCAGCGGGCTGGCTTCTTCACTCAAGTTGCCGATGTAGAGCTTATTCATGGTGTTCTGCACGGGGAATCGCTAACCTGGCTACAGGAAGAAAAAAAGCTTATTTATTCTGTCAGATAGTCTTGTCGTGAAACGCACTATTACAAACACGGAGTAGCGAGCCTGTTACCTATTTAGGTTGCCTATCGATGTATTTTAATGAGTAGCCTGGCTGTGTATTACGCTCCTTCGCCGCGTCTATCGTGCAAAATAAATAATCTTAATCATTTATTCAGCCTTTCCTAAGGATGGCGAGTTGGGCAAAAAAGGAGGAGAAAACTACTTTTTGTCTTCCCCGAACCCCTTTTGGCAAAGAGACTGAAAATGTCACACACGTTAATGCTAGCGCCGCCTCTAAATAAAATCGAGAAGAAAAAATCACTTGAATATTCCGGCTTTTTTGAATGAGCCACGTGTTCAAACTACAAATCAACTTCGCACGTGAGGAATCCCAGTTCCCCAATTAAGCCCCGGACTGGGAAAACGGTACGGGAAACTGGGGTGGGGACAGAGTGAGAAAGGAGGAGAGGTTTCGTGTTTGTAAAACCTACGTGCGTTGAGGGATTTCTTGTGTGCGGCTGTATCTTTCTCCAGAATCACATTTGAGTGTCTTTCATTGTAAGCCTTGTTTCTCATTGGCTAGTGGTTGAAATAGTACAGCGCCATAGCATGCACGCTCGCAGTAGGAAATATATGGGGGTTGGGATGGGGGTGCGGAGGGGATGTCTCTGCGGAGTGATGTATGGTGCAGTTGATAGAGGAAAGGGGGAGGTGCCATTCTTAAGTGCTATCAATTCTACATGTTGTACACTACCTAGAACGCACATGTTAAGAGGACAAATTTTACTACAACGACAAGCACACGTTTGGTATTCCCTTCTCGGCATCCATCTTCTGTTTAACAGTTTCAGATTGCAATACAATCAACAAAACTGACGATTATTCGCCACTGCATGAGGCGTATCGGTGTTCTTCAGGAATTATGTCACTGGGCTGTGGCTGCAGAGCGACCGTTTGCTGCTTTTTCCATTGATAATGGCGAATCGTGTCTTAGGCGTGTGTACGTAAAGGCCTCTTCTGTCTACAAAGAAAGGAGTAGCTCTGATTTTCAGTCAGTGGGTGTGGAGAGGCAGAAGAACCCCTCCACATGACCAATTCCCTTCTTTATTTTATTGGTTTTATCAGTTTTTTCTGTTATTTTTTTTTAAAGAATCTCAGCATTAAAGTCAGGATCCAACAGAATTGAGCGATGCTTGCGCAAAATAAATACTAAGTTGTTATCGTTCCTTTAGGCTACAGTAATCATAATTCTCGGCAATAAAAATGATTAGGACTTAAGCAGACTCTCGACGTAAAACACGGCAAACACAAGGCTAATATATTTTTAAGCATAATATTGTTATAGGTTTAAGCGTATTGTGTATATTACATGTTACTCATCTACGTTACATTTAAGTAAACATTATGGATGCACAAAATAATGTTTAATACCTCGGTCTTAATTTAACACATCCACGCGCTTTGCGTTTAATTTCGTGTATTTCTGACTTTTATGCTGATGACTGCTAGCGTAAGGTAAGCTTTAAATTGCATTTTACACGGTCTCCTCCTGTGGTCATCGTCCATGTCCTCTCCCTGAATACTGATAGATAGAGATCAAGGTTGTCTGTGTGTGTATTTGTGTTTTTAACGGTACAATCGGCCATATTACATCATTAAGAGCAGTTTCCATTCGAGCACCACACGCTACACACAACCCCCACCCCCAACCCTGCAAGCCAGCACCGCCCCGGGTCAGAGGTCGCGTTACTTTGCGCAGCGCTTACAACAGTTTAAATTTCGCTATAGTCTACGGCCATTTACATTTGTTTTCCCAACGCTAATGTGTAGTAGTACGCATTCAATAGAATAGTCATAATGCCTATAAAAATGTTTTTTAAAAAATAAATTTTCTATAAAACTTTGTATGTGGCCTAGAATGCCACTTTCATATTGTGGGGAATCTCATCTGGTTCAATATAGTTACACTTCTAGTGCGACTGCCAGATATGGCATGTGCTTTTTATCTTTTCCCTTGCGCCACAAGCTAAATTAATATACACATGTAAATAAATAAAGAATATTAACGGTGTGGATCCATTTTTGTTTACGGTCTGATATAACACACAGTCTACGTTATGGTGGCCGCTCTAGTACTCGCCTTGTGCTGGCTGTAAACAGCCTTTCGTCCTATTGGCTGGAATGATCGTCCAATCAGAGAGCAGATTCTCTAGTACTACTTTAGCCGGCTTCATCCAAGACCGTTTATTCATTGGCTTTCCCACATCACTGTCTTTTACAAATCAGGGCGCGAAAAGGTAACTTGTAACTATTTATTCAAATAAATATTATCTCGAATCAAAGACCTCGAACGAATTTTAGAAATAGATCAAAGTAGTTTTTCCCCCCACACGCTGGGGTTTTTTTTGTTCGTGCCGATTAAATTGTACTCGGCAGTACGTTAATATTCTATACATGATCATGAAAGAGTCATTTCAAATAAAAAACTGAATTATATTATTTAGTTGGTTTAATATTTGCACAAAGATAGGTCTATAAATAACGTATAGATTTTTACTTCGAAATAACCGATGTCTTTGGTTAAATATAGCATATGGTTATATTAAAGCTGAGTTATCCGAGTGTTCTATACAGTTTACTGTACGTGTCAGAATATAGGCAAAACTACATGAAATTAAATTCTGTGTAAGTATGTCGAAATAAGAAAGCAGGCGATTTTCTTTCTGTTAACAATATTTTATCTTTACTATCTATTTGCTGGCATGTTTGTACCCAGTAAAATGATTTCGTTAGAATTCCTGCTTACCAGTGACTGGCTAGTTTCAGAAGTTTAAATGGTTGCAAAATGCTGCGATTTCCGAAGCTGTGATGTATTGCTAAGTGCTGAAGGCATGCATTTCTCTTGAAGGTAATGCGGGAAAGGTTGCTTTGTTAGCCCAGGAGGACCCCCCTCCCATGCATATTCGAGAGAAAGGACTTCCATATTTGTTAGGCTGTATGGTGTATAACGTATAGAGTAAGAAATCCGAGCATTTTCTCGAGTGTTTCACCTTCACCGCCTTGCATCTTCATAAGGACACGGAAAACTAAAATTGCATGCGCTGAGATAATTGCATAATTGTACGTCTAATCGTAGGATTGCAGCTAAGAAAAAGAGCCTCATGCTGTTCACATATCTAAATACTATATATATATCTTTTTCCGAAGTAAAATTTCGAAATTAACGCGAATTACACTAGGTAAACTCTATCCAATCTGTGAAGTTTTTGGAACTGATCGTTCCGTGTCTATATGTTTAGACGACGAATCCAGCCAATGTGTATGTTCGAATGTATGGATCTTTCTGAGTTAGCTGAACGCCATATTGAAGTTAATAAAACGCTAAAAACAACTTGCTGTGGATTCGGTTCTTTGCAGTTGTACGACACCGACCAATCATATGTATTTATTGGACTGTAATGTAACCTTTTAAACTAATCATCGAAGTTAATATTCTCTATTGGTGTATTTTAAACGGTTCTACATAGAAAATGAATGTTTCCGTTTTCTCTCTGGTCCCCTTCCTCTAAAGTTTTCCACTTGACAAACACATCTGTAGGATACAGCCTTTATGGCGTGTTTTCCCAGCAGAAATGGCGGATGTCTTATACATGCACATTACATGATTCAGATTTTGTCATTTCGTACTTTTCGTAGAAGGATACTATAATTCGTGTTTTTTTTTTTTTTTGCAAAAACTTAGATAAAACGATTAATGCTTATTATGTCGGGAAAAGTATACCAGGCTGCGATTGTGCTCATTAGAGAAATGTGTAATAAACAGGATTAAATCTGAACATAGATTATGTTTTAGTTGTTATGTATTAGACAAAGAATCGTTGCAGGAGGCATTTTTCTCTGTGTCTGAATGTATTTTAAAAATGCTATTTGAAATAATTTCCAGCATGAAGATTCTTATACTGTAGGTCCTATATATAATGATTTTAAGTGCTAAAATGTTTGTTTTTCTCTCAGTACAATTTATTAGTGCACAAATCAGTAATTATACCAGGCCATGCTTTTTGAACAGAAAATGGCGGTTCCTGGAAGTGTAAAATAATTGTTTTGGTCACATTGCTTTGGGTACGGAAATGTAAAGTTGTATTTAATAGAGTAACCTTTTTCTTTAAACAACAAGCTAAGAAAATTTATGCTTCAATAATGTTTTTCTAAGTCGTAATTAGTAGCTGTTAATTTATATTTTTTGTAGCATTTTAAATACAGCTTGTTGTAAAGTATAAAGTTATAAAACAAGTACGCTGGCGAGAAATTAGAATTAAATGTGTAGTTTTAACACAGCAGTATTTGTTCATTTTTTTTTTTTTTTTGCCATAGTCTAATCTTATTCGTACGTAATTTCTGTTTTGATCCAGAAATGAATATAAAATAAATAAAACACAATACTGAACGACAATATACACAGACATACGACAATATAACGTTGTTTATATTTATAATACAATTGCCTTTAAATTATAAAATGGAAACTAAGCCCTGTTAGCGTATAGTTTTCTGCTTTAATAGTACTTTAAATATAACATGCTTAAATGTTGTTTGGGTAAATCGCAAGTTCTGCTGTTTACTGTACTGTTGTGAATCATCATTTTGTTTTAAAAAATCAAAATTCCATTTAACTTTCCATGACTGTTCACTTAACGGGCTGTGGATAGACTTACAATAGTGGGGGAAACTTAATAAATAAGTAAATAATGGAATTACGTTTGATTCCTTACATTTAGCTGCTATTGATGCAGCATTACTGGGATGTCAAATGTAAAACAACCACGGTACAATATGTACATTCTAATTTCTGCGCAAATACCTTTTTTTTTAAAAAAAAAAAATCAGAATCACCAAGTTATCAAGAATGAGATACATTTGTATTTTTGGCAAAAGAACAAACAATGACAACTCATGAAATAGTTTAAGTTTGGCAAGTCATGGAGTGGGACGTGATAGCAGATGTTAAAATACCACAAATGGGACTTGTGTATATCGGATGCAGGGAACTCTGAATCATAAAATAAACAATTTCATTAAACCTTTTTGTATGTGTACATAAACACTCAGGCAAAAAAAGATGTGATGCCCACTGAGGAAGCATCTGAAGTGAGTACAGGGATTGACAGCTGTGTATGGTTTACATCGTTGTGTTGTGCTGTATTCAAATATACACATTCATGGTGTGGCACAGGTGACTTCTATAACCTTGCTACTAATGCATGTCAAGCTGTCCACTTAAACCCAGGTGAGACGTACATAAACCTGGGGTGCGTTTCACAAAAGCTCTCTTTAGTAACTTACATGGTTGCACCCATTCAGTTCCATGGATCCAACTGTGTAAGTAGCTAATGTAGTTAGATACTATGCTTTTGGGAAGCTCACCCTTGATTGGTTGCTGCTTGGTGACACTGCAGCCTGACAACTCGGTTGATCAATGCTAGAGGCCCAGAAGTCCAAGAACCACACTGATAAGAGGTAAAGTGGGCTACTGGGAACAAGGCAGAGAGTTTGTATTTTTGTGGTCGCATGTGGTAGATGCCCAAACTGTCTGGATATATCCAACTTAATAACTGATAAAAAAAAAATGCTGTGAAAGTTACGAGGAAATAAAACAATTCATGTTTGCTTATTTTACATCACATCGAACATTTCTAAGAAAACGAGATAAACGCACATTTTAAATTTATTTAAAGAAGTGAATAGGACGTAATATACTAGTTTTGGACAATGTCATTTTAATTGTTTTTCAAGAACTTCATCCTGGATACATGGATCGTTTACCAGACGCAGCTCAACTAAGAACCATTTATCTTGATATTCAAATTTAATTGTCATATAGAACACACATTAATCTAGGTCATTCCACAGACAGTACTATTTGATATAGTACAGACTGTCATATGTGAACTTAAATGTGCTCAGGAAACAAGATCAAATATTTGTTAAGTGGATTGCAGTGAATTTCAGCATTATTTTCAGTAGTGCAGTTTATCGTCATGGTTTTCCTGAGATTCTTTATATGTAATAAAACTCTCTCAGAACTGAAGGTGAAACACAAGTGAGTTAGTTTTTACTGGATAATTTTAGAGTTCATTTGTGGTAACTCAAGCAAATGCTTTCTGGATCGATTGCGCAAAAAATGCACTTTTTGGTGAAGTATTTATTTGAAATTGGGTTATAAGATTAATTTCTGTATCAGCATATTATGAAAAGGCAAGAAAGTAGAAGATGTTCTGAATTGTATAAACTATTTTCAGCATTGAGCTCATGCTGCCATAATGGTGCTTGAAGTTAATCGAAAATACCATCTTTCAGGTGGCACTGTTTCCAAAGTGGAGATTCTAAGCTGAAGTAATGTCAACTAGGCAAAAACCTTCAACAACAGTGATTAACCGACTGTATGTGCTTCTGAAGCTTATAGCACAATACACACTGTATCCCTTTGAACTGACTAGTTCATAATCTTACCATATCGATCCTGCTGCTTACTTCCCCTAACCACAAACATGCTACAGCCCCTCTGGTCTGTTTATCATTTACGTTAAGCTTCCAAAATCTGAGTTTAAAGTTGCTTTAAAATCCTACAAGTTTTCTCTCTGCCTCAGAAAATATCTGAATTGGTAGAGAACCATCCCCTGTGAGTGGCCAGTGACTTTGATTCTTGCCCGAGACCATTGTTCCAAATACTTGAATGAATGTGAAACTGCCCGTCATTGTAGCATGTTTAATATATAATGGAGGGCATAGCAACTCACATTTCCTGGACCAGCACGGCATCATTTACTACCACATAATCTAGTCTGCCATTTCATTTTTGGCAGTCTTCCACTTCAGCTACAGCCATCACCAGCCAGATTTTGCATTTACATTTCTGTTGAGCAGGCGTGGTTAAACGCGTCTCCCAGACAGACCCCACATTCCCCATCCCTAACCCTTAGGTTGACTGCAATGGAGAAAATGCTGCTCGCCCCAACTATTCTTGACAGTACAGACAGCTTGAAGGTTTGCCCCACAGCCAGCTGACCAGCACGGACCAGTAATTGTTACTGGTGACTCAGCTGTCAGAAAGTCAGTCTGATGTTTTCCAGTAAGCGCGGAGATGCCCGTGCTGTGGATGTCTCCGTGTTGAGGTAATCTCTGCCTCTGAAGTAACCACGCCCAATACCTTACAGAGCAATGTCACTTTTGACTTCTGCCTTATGCCCTCTGTGAGTTTCTGCATGAATGATTTGCAGTTACGTTTACAGTGACTACTTCCTGCCCACCACTTCCTGCGTATGAATGTGTTGGTATCTTTTTACTACTGTCCTAGTAGTGCTTGACACAAATTGGAGGGAAAATTATTGGTGGCACATAATCCCCCAATTAACCAGTGGGGAAATGTGTCCCACCCGACAGTAAACTGTGACAAATTTGCAAAATTGACATTGTTCAGCACAAAATTTGTTCATACTAAATGGGATTGAAAATAAATCCTGTTTTAGCGATCTTCCCCCATTAGGAAATTCCTTTACCAATACTTGACTGGAATTATTAGGGGGGCAGTCATGTGCTATTTGCCTCAGTTGTACGTTTCACAGAAGTTTAAAACGTACCTAAGTGTATAAAACTAGTGTGAAAGTTAGAGACCAGGGCTCATCGCATTAATCTATCATTTCCATAACATTTCAACATTATATTTCTAAGGTCTAACAGGATCACCGCAGATGTCCAGTTTAAAACTAAAACCCATCTTACACAACAATCCACTCCGGCTTAAATGCAGTCGTCGTAGTCTCGCACCGCATCGTGAGAAAACAGGATGTCTGACTGCCAACAGACCCAAAACATGAGACCGAAATATCAACTGTTTATTTCGTTAAAAAGAAATACATCCTATCAAAATAATAAAAAAAAAAATCCAAATGACAGAAATAAACCTTTAACTTAAGCAGACACGTTTCACATTTTGTATAATAAATCATTTTAAACATTGTTAGGAATTGGGGGGAGATGTCCTAACAAAATGCCACCCTCAGTACCATTTTTAAGCTTTCAAAAACAGATTCTTTTGTTCAGCAAGACTTCAATGCTATACACGGATGCACAGAAAAGTGTAGAAATTAAGATCTCTAAAAAGACGTAAACACCTCACCCAACTGGATAATCCCACTGAAAAGAGCTTAAATGTTACCCAGCTTAGATTTTATGTAAATATTGCAATGCCTTAAAGTGGTGGTTTCATTAAAGATCAAACACGAGTACAAGAGATCCTTGAGGTCCAAGCTTCTTAGTATCGTCCTGGGGGGAAAAAAAGGCCGTTTCAGAGAAAGTTCTTCATAAAATCTTACAACATCAATGTGCAGCCTCTGTGGCGCGGTAATGTTTTATGAAAGACCACTAATTCATACTGCTTAATTTACAGGCAGAAAAATATCACCGATTACCACAGTATAATTAGGGATCTACAAATATTGGTCTAGTAGCAGTACAAATGCCCAGTAAACCACATGCATAAAGCATCTCTTCAATAACAGATTATTCCATGTTGAGGGTCATAATGCAATTAAAAGATGGACCCAGTTAACATTGCATCGGCTTATTTTTAAATGGGACGGCTCCATTAAAAGTGTACTTACGGGGGCTGTATGATCGTGACCTGGAGCGAGACCGGTATCTGCTGTAGTACGGGGATGGAGACCGCCTGCGACTGTAGATACCGACAGTCAGGACTGGGAAACTACTTGGGCACCAGGAGATAACCAATATTCTGAACTACTGAGGTAAAATTAACATAAACAGGATATCCAAAATATACAACATTGATGCTACTCATGACCTGTGTACAACAATCGACGCTGTTCACCCCAGAACTTAGGTGTCCGTGACATTTACATGAGCTGCTCTGCAGAAAGTGAGTTCCGTTGTATTTATTCACCTGTATCTGTAGTCATACTCGTCGTATCTATCATAGCGATCGTATCCACGGTCATAATACGAATCGCGCCTCCGGCCACCGCTGCTGCTCCCGCCACTGCTGCTGTGGGAGAGAATCAGTCGCCGTTAACACAAAGTGCCATCTATTTGGGACCATATTCCCGAAATAAACCCAGCATGCGTAAATACTTAATCCAGTCAGGAGATAGGAACTCTTTGTGACACATGAAATCCCGACATTAAACGTGCACCATTCAGTCATGACAGAGAGAACTACAACATAAGAACAATGTTCTTAGAGCAGCTCTTCCCGAACTCACTGTGTGGGCCGTCCCATGTAAATGCCTGGTGTGGGGGTGTGAGGCCGCTTGGTGATGGAATAATCCACTCTGATGCGTCTCCCATCTAGTTCCATGCCATTCGCTCGCTCCATCGCCTGCCATGCAGAGTTCAGCCAATCAGCATTTCAATTAGCGGACAGAAGAGGGAGGCCTATCGATGAATGACTAACAATTCCAATCCACTTTACACCTTGGGATATGTAACCCATAACCTATGCATTAAAGGGTGTGTGCATCCCTGTTTTATGCTACCAAAGAATAGCTATAAAGTAATTATACAAGACAGACCTCATAAGGTATAACAGAGCTCTCTACTTAGGAGGAGCTTCTATACAGACAATACAACAAGCCAACTTTCTATTACAGAATATTAACTATTACTATTATTAAACTATTACTGTCTGCGAGATGGCCACACCTCTTTGGCGTCGTCGATCCTCTCAAAGTAGACGAAGGCGAAGCCCCGGGAACGGCCCGTGCGTTGGTCGTACACCACGTTGACGCCAGCTAAGGGTCCATAGCGGGAGAACACCTCACGCAGGTCACGCTCTGTGGTGTACAGGCTCAGCCCGAACACCCCTAGGCAGGTATTGGGGTCTGGATTGGCCTGTGGTAGAGGGGGAACCAGGGGGACAAGGTGGACAGAGCTCAACATCTAAGGAGGGAGACCTATGAAGACAGCTGATCCTGACAAGAACTGTTGGGCACATGGTACATGTGATACAGGCTGTATGGCTGTGAAATAACGGTAACAACGTGTGACTAAGCCCCCTACACCCAGCACCGTTTCCATTTAAAAGCTTCCAAATCACCAAATTGTCCTCCATTTCACATCCCCGCACACACAGAAAATGAGCCGGAGCCATTAACAGCCTGCAAACAGTTACTATCAAACTAATAAAAAATCGTGCACGAACAGAAATAAACCAACAAAATACCATCCCATCCTTAGCAAAATGGATCAAACCAACATCAATGATAAAGGCTTCTGGTGACCACAGTCAATATTTATGTCTGCACCTAGGCCCAAAGACATTTCCTCCCCATTTTAACAAAAAAGCTTAGCAAAAACTTTCAGTATTTTCTAAGCGAGTCTGCATTGGCACAGGAGAATACCTTATAGGAGTCAGAAAATGTCTGCATCCATCTATAATTATGTTTCTATTAACTTTACAGGAAATGTTTCCTTGTTCAGCTGAGAGTATTTTTTTAAATTGACAGCTGTTATTCCACATCATTCTTTAAGAAATATTAGCTTAACTTGCCCAAACGTCAAATATTCCCCTTAAATGGTACAAATTTGAAAGGTTAATTAAAAAAAATGTTTGTGAACCCCATGCCAAGCAAAAAAAAGCAATATA
This sequence comes from Hippopotamyrus pictus, assembly GCA_026781145.1. Taxonomy (NCBI): domain Eukaryota; kingdom Metazoa; phylum Chordata; class Actinopteri; order Osteoglossiformes; family Mormyridae; genus Hippopotamyrus; species Hippopotamyrus pictus. The sequence goes on from JAODLC010000050.1 coordinate 2,120,549, forward strand.
ATAAATATCTGTGGGTAACTGTTTGACAGTTTTAATAACCCCTTTTTAAAACTGAGCTCAAACACCATAGCAGCCACACACCAGCAATGATGATCACCCCCCAAATCCAAGGCACGTCTATCAGTCTCAGCACACAACCCAACAATTTCCCTTAAAAACACGCCGACTGCCCGAATGGCGCGAATCGTCTCAGCGTGCGGCCTCACACAATGCTCCAGAAGGTGGAAAAACGTTCACATACCCTGGCATCACTATGACTGTACGTTTCGCTTTTGAAGTCATGGCTGAATCTGGTCTGTTGATGTAACAAGAGGGGGGGTTATTAAAAAGGGGTTATTAAAATGCAGTTCTTGCTGCTCCCACAGATCGGGAATGAAAAACATAACCGAAGGCAGCTGCACCTGTGTTCAAACATGCAAAGAGAGTGAAACAATGGCAGAAAGGGCTACACAAGACTCACACCATTAAAGGTTAGCAGTGAGATGTTACTAGACCCAGCCTGGTGTTCTGTATTTAACTGAACCATTAAAACCCAAATTTTACACCTGACCAAATAATAGCGGTGGTTCAAATAAATGTTGCTGCAGTACAATGGTATTTACGTTAATTAAAAGTGTTTTTCAAGCCTGTGAAACATTGGAAAATGTTAGACTTCACGCCACTGAGGCTAAATGACTATAATGCCTGCAAGCACAGCTGTAAGAGCCCGACACCAAGCAGCCCGCAGGCGTAAAAGCGCGACACTGACCCTGCTGCCTGTGTGCCTACGTCGGTTGGACATGGGTGACGTGCTCTGACTCCTCCTGCGCCGGCAGTCCGGACTGTAGGAACGCGAGCGGGACTTCTTACGGTGGGAGTGAGAGCGAGAACGACTGTAGCGCCGGTTGGAGTGTCTCCGTGAGTAAGACCTGAGGGTTGGGAATGGGGGGGGGGGGGGGAGAGGAAATATTACACAAACTGAAGAAGTCTTAATGTGCAAGTAAAAAGAAAAAATCATACCAGTAACTGATTTTAAGGCTTTCCGCTTTGCGTATTAACGGACATCAGCCCAGCAACTGTAGACCCACTCGTCACTCACCTGGACTTGGAACGAGACCGGGACCTGGACTCCGACCTCTTGGATGCCTGCGACGGGCTGTGTGAGGCCGACCTGCTCTCCGACTTAACATGAACCGGGCTGCCGCGGTCCGATTTGGACGGAGAGCGGGACTCCTAATATCACAGCAGCACGTTAAAATGGAACAAGTCATGGCGGCAGCCGTCAAATACAAATCATGGCACTGCATGTGCTGTTGAGGAAAGGGTTAGATTACAACCATCTCAATTAGCACAAATGAAAATCAGAAAGGGCTTCTACTTTAAGAGAATGTTAACAACAACAATCCCCTGTAACACATACCCTGTTTCCAGCGCGTCACCAATAATATACTACAGAAACAATAGGGATCCAGCACCGCTGGCACTTGGACCCGCAATCATCATGCATTTTTAGACTACAAATGGCAGCATAGACACTTGAACATAAACCATACATTTACTTAACCTAGGATACATTCATCCCTCCAGTTTCTGTTTACGCTACTTCGCTCAGGCTTTTTTTCTATTCTTCGTTCTTCGTTTTTTCAGTTTTTCATTTTCTCAATCCGGGTATTCTTCCCCAAATTGAAATCATTTTCATTTTAGACATGACATAACGCAAGTGCTTCTATCTGAACCAATCTTCAGTTCATTTTCCCTTCCCATTTTATTTTCTGATCTGTACACGTTTTCATAAGCCTTCTTTTATCTTGGACATTCTTCCACATTCTTGGATAAAACTCTTCAAATCCTTCACGATCAATAACCTTTATGAAAAAAGAACATTCAGTATAATTAAGAACATGGGGTTTAAAAGGAAAAAGCCTGTTTATCATCTACATGAGACAAAAAAAATGAGCCAACTACTTCTCAGATGCGCGTGCATCCTTAGCTACACAAAACATCTACAAATATCTACGATCAAAGCAAGTGAACAAAGTAAGAAAACACTTTTAGGTTCCCTATGAGTACATACGTAGGAATGCACCACCAGATACCAAACACACGTTTTAAGACGTCTGACCAGGAAAAGAAGAACTGGCCGGTGAATGAGATCAGAAACACGGTATTTAGTAATAAGGGGGGGGGGGGAGAACCGTTCTCAGGCAGACAAAATACCCTGATAACTTGGTTTCACTGCTATAAAAAGCATCTAGGGCCACACAGAGACGTTACCAGCCTGTTGTATATGGTAATGAAATTGGATACGGAGTCTCATTGGGGAAAAATGACGCAAAACATTAGCTAGTTGGTAGCTAGCCAACTAGCGCTCAAACACCTAAACATTCACGGCTTTTACGACCACGCCTGGTCACTATTAGAATCATACAGTAGTAAAAGTTAAAAATAAACTGTTTCAATTTACATTTCGTGATTTTAGCCGCTAGTCAACACGGATGTGCAATACGGGCAATAGCTAGTTCCGTAGCACAATTCAAGTGGTTCAGATGATTGTTTACGTACCAGTGTTAACTGGTTAAAAGGCAATAACCAGTTGGGAGACTCGGTTATGTGAAAAGTATCAGGAACGTATAAAATGACCCTTTTTGCTTTATGCTGGCCTAAAGTGTTCATTTGGCGTAATGTGGCCTAGCCATACTAAGTCGCAGAGGCACAAAAAGGGGAAAACTGTACCGAACTCACTAAACGCTTACACATTTCAATAACGTGGCAAGGATATAACTTATAATTACCGGCCTAGTGGTTTGTTGCATACGTAACAACTGTAGCTTTTACGTTTGTGCCGTTTGCCAGGCATATCGATCTAGCCATCTACCTACTGAGAAAGAGAAAGACACCCTGGAAAGAAAGGAAATAGTATCCCTTCAGCGAACTATGATAAAAATACTTACTCGTCCTCCAAAGTTTCCATCCTCAATGTCACTCATTTTAACAAGTGCGAAATAGCGCTAAAAAGCCGACAAACGACCAAATATAACAAAGCGTCGCTTATCGTCAGATTGGCTCCACTATAGCTAATCGACAACGACGGGCTCTAGAGAAAATGGCGCCGCCTCTGCGTTGCTTTTTATTCAACGACTGCGGAGCGACTGGGACCGGATGACGTCGACGAGGAACCGCCCACTGTCTTCTTCCCATGATACTTTGCGCACTTTAAATATGGAGTTACAAATGGTGGGGAGGTTGAGGTGTACCGTTTCTACTGTTTTTAATACCTGTATAAAAATCCTTGGGCCATGTAGAACACAATGTTCATGAAGTTCTGCTGACCTATAAATGACTTAGTTTGGTGGTGAAAACACTGAAACTAAAGTTGTTTGAGAGCTACTTGACCAGCTAGCTGTTTTGTGTCTGTTTTCTAGTGAGTCCCCATATCCACTTTCAGTTCTACATTATTCACCTTGGATTTTGCCCATTATGAGTCAGTAATGTTTCATATATGAAAATACCCCTCTCCCCTGGTCTACTTCAAGACCCTCATGAACCGAGTACTGGACCCCTGTATTGGGCATATTGGTTACACGCTGGATTGTAGGACATGGTGATCTATCTGAAGTACAGAGCTTTCTATCACCTGCAGACACCAGAAAGCAGTGTAAGACTTGTGTTCTACATTTAATACCATTCAGTTCCTAACTACTGAGGGAAATGCTAGGGGCTGCTCAGGTGGAGACCTCCCTGGTATCCTGGATTGTTGACTACTTGACCTGCAGGCCACATTATGCATGACACCAAAACTGTCTGAACAGGTTGTGAACAGCACGGGGGCTCCACAGGGGACTGTCCTTGCTCCGTTCCTGTTCACATTCTGCATCTCTGACATGTCATCTGCAGAAGTTTATCAGTGTAGTGACCAGCTTTGTAGTGTCGACTGAACAATATCTAGCTCAGCATCAGTAAGACCAAGGAGATGGTGGTGGACTTTCTGCCACCTTCGAGGGTGAGAAAATCAAGGTGACGCTGATCTAGCGGTACAAGTTTGTGACACATTGGGATGGGCAGCGAACACAGACACCCTGAACTAGAAGCAATGGAGCCTATTGAATTTCCTGAGGATGCTGAATATTCTATTTTTAATGTCTACAATTATTTATTCATGTTGATACATATTATTTTAGTTATCGTACCTTTATGTTCCTATTTCTTCTGCCCCTCTCCCATATTGGTCTCTGTTTTTGCCATCAGATTCTGGGCTGCTGTAACATCCTAATTTCCCTTCAGGGATCAATAAAGGACTCATCTCATTTCTCCCATAAACAAAATTCAGTGAGGTGCCCTTCTGGAAAATGTGGACTTCTGGAAGTGTTTTTGGTGATCGCATTACTTACGCTATATATAAACAGCGACATGGTGAGATAGCGGCTGACTGGATTTCAGCACTTATTCTGTGGCTCAAAAAAGTTTCAGGTGAAGCACGAGCCAGAATCATGTTAGAATATAAAAATATGAAAGCAGGGTGTGGGACCCCCCCATGAACAAAGGGTAACTGGGGGCTGGGGATGACCCCCTTTAATGTAGACTGAATGTGAAAAAGCACTTTGTGTGAAGCTGGGTGTGGCCCGTTTCACCTTGTGTGACCCCCAGATATTCTTATGCAACTGGAGCATTAATCGACAGGTCGAAATCCAAATCATAGAAGGTTCAGAACAACGCACTAAATCTGGAAGCCAAGTGAGCCTTGCTGGATGCCAACGTGACGCAGCGTGCGTGGGTGGGGCTGGGGAGAATGAGAGAACAATGCGATTGCAGTTATGGGGGAGAGGCCCCGGAAAACAGGGAGAGCGCAGCATTCCACCACAGGTTTATAGTGGCAAGTTTTCAGCGTGCTTGGCCAAAACATAGGGCAGGTGAAGTGAAGTCACTGAAGTTTGTTTCTAACAGGCATCCATTCAATTAGCAATTTTGAAAAACTTTTGTATGTCAGATTTTCACTGCGTGTGGTACCTCAAACGTGTCAAATGCTTCCTGATGCCGTTTGGTCACTGCAACCCAAACTGGAGAAGCAATTAGCAAAAATTAAGAAGTCTGTTCAGATACACTGCGAACGGCTGAGCAATCGATGCACAGATTTCTGAGAGGGTTGTTCACCAAGAAATACTAATTCTTTCACAAAAGATTAGAAAGAATGCAGGAAAAAAATCTTACTATACCTGAAGACGCCACAACAATTAGAAATGATTAAAATAGCTTTAATGATACAAACAGACAACAAAAACTGCCAAACAGATATATTGAAAGTTTGTACATGAAATGAAAACACAGCAAGTGACAAAACAGTGATTAGCACATGTATAATGGAATAATATTATAAACATGAATGAATATGGTGGCCTGAAGCAGTCAAAGCAGTTTTTTCGGAGGTAAAACTAGACAAATCATCAATACAGACAACTGTTACTGGCTAAATACATCTTATTCATTGGCATCTAGTGTTGTCTATACAACATAAAACAATTGTACAGAAATCATAACATTAAATTCAATATTTATTTAGCTCTACATAGATATTAATTCAAGAAAGCAGCTACTTATCAAAGGCTTGATTACTGATATATGTGTGGTTTGTTAATTTTTTTCCCCTCTACTTGATTACTTTTTTTTTCCCCCCTTTTTCCTGAGAACAACCTTTAATTATTGGCCTGAAATGTACACTGGCAAAACTCAGCTGTATAAAGGCAGTATTATTCTCTATGAAAAGTTTTGTATTTCTGGATAATGGTGAATAAGCACATGCTTATTAAAAAAAACACTGCATAAAGCTGGTGTCTGTGAACCCACTGCAATAATTATCAATGTGTAACAGTGAGCAGACGCCATTAAAAAAAACAAAAAACACAAGGCTTCAATGTTTACGGCTTCTGATTTCACACACTAACCAATTCGCCTTAATTAGCGTTGGTTTGCAAGTGGAGATCAACCCCTCTAAGGATAAATTATGTTATATATAAGTTGATAAAATGTACATTCTACTTTTTTACGACGTTTATCACGGATAAACCTAAGAAATGCTCGTATTGCTCCTCTGCATACAGTGCAAATTAAATTCTTTGGATATCATTCATAATTTAAGAAATGCTATAATTTAGGACTATGACAACGCCTACCTTCATGATCACCCAGCTGCTGAAAGAGAAGCGTTTCAACAGGCTACAGTCAAGTACAAGATATTTAGAAGGATGCCACAGGTGCAGCCAACATATTTACACGAGGAGTATAGTTATCTGGAGCATTCGCCGTCCTGATTGCGAAACAGCGTGGCTGCTGTGAAGTGCCGAGTTACTGACGATTATTATGTGCTTCTATTGTAAGGGCACAAAAGGTGCTGTCGACGCAACGTGAAAAGTCACATTGAACGCTGGAGCAAAACAATGTCTATTAATTCGGTGAAAAAAAATGCCAATCACATAATTCAGCCAATCAGGAGGCGTTGAAATGAAGCGATAGCCAATCGGAGCAAGCAGGCTATCTCCCTTGGCCTGGCTTGTTAGCGGATTCCGGGCGCACGGGGGACATCTCTTGTCTTGTGGGTCTGTTGTAGGTGCCGGGGGCGGGAACAGGAAGCCCACCGGCGCTGTGAGTGCTGTTCGTCAGCGAGCCGTTCATCACCGTGTCCACTTTCCCCTCGAGTTTGACCAGTCGCTGCAGGATGTCATCCAACAGAACGGCAATGGTCCGTTTCAGGTCAGCTGAAATAAGACATAAAAACGTGAGTATAGCTTTAAGTAAAAACCTGTTATTAGGCTGAAAAAACTAGGGCTTAATAAAGTGAGGCCGACACAGCTTTTAAAAATTTTTTTTTTTTAGGTATTTTCAAAATCCCGTGAGTAAATTGGGGTTTCAAAAAAAAAAGAGACAAAAAAAATAGTTTATCTATCCATTCATTTTCCAGTACAGGGTCAAAGTGAGCCTGAAGCCTACCCTGGGAAGCACTGAATATTAGGCTGGGGACATACTGACTGGATGGGATAGTAGCTCATCCAAGGGCAAACTCTCTCAATTATGCTACTTCGCCCAACTGCATGTCTTTGGAAACCAGGGTGACACAGGGAAACCCATGTTAACATGGGGAGAGCTTGCAAACAGCTACCCTGCTACAGTTATGATTATCTAGCTATATTTTTGGTGTATAAAAATATATATAAATAAATGAAAGTTGCATTTATATAGCACTTTCAGAACCAATGGAGAGCCACTTCGACCACCACCACTGTGTGGCCCCCACCTGGATGATGGGACAGCAGCCATTCTGCACCAGTACGCTCACCACACAGTAGCTAAGGTGGTGAATGGGCAGGAGAGAATTCACCAGTGAGATACGGGGGATGATTAGGAGGCCAGATCGGGCAGGGACACAGTGGGCAGTTTTAGCCTGGACAAGGGGGTACCACCCCTGCTCTTCCAAAGGACGCCCAGTAGGGCTGCACGATTCGGAAAAATAACATGAATCACGATTTTTTTGCTTAGAATCGAGATCACGATTCTCTGTAACAATTTATTTTCTCAAATTTAAATGATTATTGCACTCAAACTGCAAAAGGAAACACAACAAGACACGATTGTGCCAAACATGGAATTGACCCAGGACCGGCATGTCAATTTCTGACAAGAGAAAGAAAACGCTCAACTGGCCGTTCGGTTAGGGAAACCAGAACATCCATACCAAAAGGTGCAGCATCAAAAGTGCCGGCCGGGTGGTACTTTGGTACTTCGGGGTGGGACTTGAAACGCTTTCTTTGTCGATTGGTTATGCTAGCTCACCTCAAACGTAATACAACCGCCGTCCTTGAACACAGTTGTGAACCAAGAAAACCATGATAAATGTGTGCTAATAAAGAAATAAAAACAATGGAAAATGGACAAATGAAATGACCCAAGCATTAACTGCGATCGGGGGGGTGTTCCACAAAGCAGGATATGTTGCTTAGCCGGACAAGTTGTTGGATTTAACGTAGTCTAAGCTAAATGTAAGTGAATGAAAATGAAGTTACTTTAGCCCAGACTACCTTAAATCTAACAAGCTATCCGGCTAAGCAAGAAATCCTGCTTCATGGAACACCCCACAGGTCAGAAGAACCAGAGATTAGGATAGCATAAAACGAAATAAAGTATTTTGTATAATATACTAGGACAGCACGGCATTGAAAAATAATAAGTATAACATTTGGATATTTATTAAACAAAAAAGTTCAACAAATTTCTCACAAACAAGGGATTTAAACAGCAAGGATGAAAGTGATTATGATTGTCTCAGAGAACTCATGCAGCGCTCAAACAAAAGCAGCGGAGGTAAACTTTAAACTCATTTTTAAACATATACTAGATAATTGTGAAAAGGAATAATAATTAAAATAGCAAAATGTGTTACTTTTTTTTCTTATGACAAAGTAAAAATGTTTTGCTGAAATCTAAACTCCCTGGGCTACAATGTCCCTTTACAGGACTCAAAGGAAGCAAAGTCCTGATCTAGCTGACTAGCGACGTAAGAATTGCATGTGCATAACATGCGATTTTGGTATTAATATCGCACTTCACCCAGCCTTAAAATATACTTCAGCTATTTTTTGAATTCAGTACAAAATACCCCAACTCAGGCACTGAATGACATCACAGCACGTGTTGTGCTCTAAACTGACCTCCTTCCACGGATTGCCTGCCCTAACGTAATCGCTACAGCGAATAGTGAAAATTTGCTGACTTCTGATTACTTTTGGTGTTTGGTTCGTATCATTTCCAGGTGTGATGGTGCCGAGTTTGACGCTAATCGCCGCATTATAGGTATGAAAAGATGACAGAATAAGATACATATCGAAGCAGAATGAATTCAGTGTCAAAAATATTAATCAAGTAAATGAATTGCTATTTGTGACTGAAGGTGACAATTTGCTTAAATGAGCGAATTTGAGTGAAATCAATGAAATCCTGCTGTGTGTCGGGTTTGAATGAAAAAGTGGTAACTGTCATATTTGCAATGTTTTACAGGAGATTGTTATGGTCTGATTGTAAAATACTGGAATAAACCAGTAATGTGTGTGTGTGTTTTTTTTTTTTAAGTCGGATTAAGGCAAGAAAAATTAAGTTAGAGTGAGTGGTCGCTCCTGCTGAGCAGGAGAAGCGGCATTGCCTTTAAAAAGAACAGTTATATCGGGGGGGTAATCCGCGGCAGAGGGGCAGTTTAGAGCACAATACCCGTTCCAGCTTTTACGCCAGTGGAAAACCAACACCTTGAAGTACCGTACTTTTGGTACTTTCTTGAAGTACCAATAGTAAGGTACCTGGCGCAGTGGAAAAGCACCCATTAAGGAGAATGCAGAATTATGGGGGAAAAGTAGGAGCGCTGGTTTTGATCCAACTGATGTAATATAATGCAGAAGAACCATTGTAATTGAGAAATGAGATTGCATAGTTTTTTGTGCAGCCCACAATGCCCAGGGATCTTTAATGACCAAAAACAGAGGCATTGCTCCGACGAACGTGCACGGCAGCTACGGGCCTGACAGCACGGGCCTACCGTATCCAGCCATGGACGTTCCCTGCGGCCCAGGAGCGTTCTGGTTCTCCTCGGTGAGCACCTTGACGTATCTCTTGCTGAGGTCGAGGATCTGCTGCCGCAGCTCGGCGCTGCTCTGGTGACGCGGCTGCTGGAGGGTGTAGCGCATTAGCATGAGGCCCCAGACGAAGCCGAACGCCAGCAGGACGACGCTCAGTCTCTGCGAGACGTTCCTGCGCAGCAGCGGAGCCAGCATGGTCCCGGCGCGGGGGGGGGCGCCCGACCATGGGGCGCGGGGCTCCCCGTGCCGAAAGACGACCGGCCGCGGCTTGGACCAACTCAATCCGCCAACGTCCGACCCTATAAATCACAAAAATCATGAGTCGGCACCTAAACGGCAATCCAGCTCTGATCAAGCAGCCACCTTTGTCCTTTGTGAATTCAGCCCGCTGTGCAGATCAGTCATGCTTTGGAATTGTGCACAGATGTTCGATTTCTTTTCTGCATAGATCAAGTCTCATCGGAGCGTTTCAGCTCTAAAAGTCAAGTGAAACTTCCTAGCTGAACATCCTGGAGGCAAAGAGCAATTATTATGTCTTGTTGACTGTTCCTCATCATGGAACACGCTGCCGATATCCGTGTAGGGTGTGTTTAAGTTCTGCTCTTGTGACATACATGGCACACTGCCAGCAACTATACATTTCCCTCACTTGTTCTTCTTGCCCCTACAAACGCCGATACATCGTTCTAGAACAAACAAAAGCGAGCACAGGAATATAGATCAAACCATGATACAGCGATGGGTTGTGACCTATCTCAGAGTGACAAATCTCGCAAATCGCTCTTGAAATAAATAAACCATTATGCAAATAGATGATAAAAATGACTGCAGCTTTCCTGCTTGCTGGGCAAACATTTGCAATTCATAGTTCCGTAATTTATGGTTTTCTAAATACAAGAAACAGCCTAAAACAAACAGATACATTCATGACTGGTCTCTTAGTAAGATATGACAATTTAATCTCTGTAGACAAAACACTAAGAATGACTGAGGTCAAAATAATTAGGGTTAACTGCTGAATAAAAATCCATCTGTTATACAGAAAGGTAAATGTTCAGCACATCAATAATGTAAAAGGTTATAGCAGGACCGAGCCCCCATAACCATCATACCCGGTTTACAACCTCAGTCGTTCTCTATCGTCACAGCACACATACAAACAAGCGACAGGGCTGCAAGAGAACATTAGCAGATTGGCCAAGACCAAGACCAGACCAGAACACCTAGTACAGCCGACCTCGTCCTAATCAGAAGAGATCCTCGTATTGGATCATTACACGTGGCACTTTTTTTTTTAGGACAACACGGGAAACCAGCTGGGTGTTCAGAATCATTCCCAGTTTAATGCTTGCCTAAGGCATAAATTACAGAGATGTATCTGAGCCACTGCTTTTCGGTCAGGCAAAACTTGCTCTGCAGGGACTTATCTGTGTGGTGCGCTGAGTCAGGGCTAGGGGATGGAGGAGCATAACGGGGGGGGACCTATACAAAACCTGGATACAGCCATTTTTATAAAACCACAGTTCGCAGTGGTCTGGTCAGCACACACTGGAGCGTTTTTATATAAAACAGACACTTAAACATTGGACCACTTAACAAGGTACGTCTATCAACTCCCAGATACATCACCAAGCATAGGTGCAAGACGTCTGAACTGTGGATTTCAATATCCAAAGGGATCACTGCTGCCAGAAGCACGTGAAGCACGTGAAGCACACCTAGCTGATATGCCACCTAATGTCTGGAAGCAGGGGATGACAAATAAGGTAAAACTGAGCGCTGCAGCTGGAGCGAATCCGCTCAAGACTTAAACGCAGGCCTGCTGCAAGCCAGCAACCCAGGGAACATTCCAGAACCCCAAGCCAGTCATATTCCACATCCAGGTCATAGAAATAATCCCAAGGAGACTTTCTCCCCTCCTAAACAATTCACAGTCACTTGTAATATGTGGTAAGACACATGCAGACAAATTATGCTATTAATGAAATATTTATAAAGGTGCAAACACTTTACGAAGCAACGCCTGTAATGCCGCGCTTGAGGTGAAAAGATGTCTGGCGTGCTGTCACCACCGGTCCCCATCTCCCATCCTTAACATCCAAGATCATTAACAGTGCAAGCGATCACTGTTAAAAAAAACAAGGTTTGTTCTTAAAAAATGGACGGATCAGGTAAAGTGGAGAGCATTCAACCCCACTAAAACCAAGCAAGACAAAGTCAGACGCACGAACAAGCAGCGGCTTTAAAGTAAAACATTTATATAAGGCTACAGATCCTGATCAGTTCTAGCGGCATTTTGCAGCCTGACCACCTCTGATCACCGCCTCACTCCATCATCCAAGGTCATCGCGGGACGAGTGATGTTACGTCACAAATCCCAATTATCCTATTAGAATTACCCTCCAGAACTGGTGCATCTAAGAATCATATTCCAATAAAAGTAATAGGACAGACGTACCTCGTACTTTACCTGACGTGTGGGTGAAAATATTCAATCCCCGCAAATTCATAGAAAATCATTCAAGGTGATCATAAAGTTTAAAACAAGCTGCAAATTATAATGCTTAATAAATGAGCGTCTTGTGTTCTTTGCTTGTTGAGATAAACACGTTATTTATACAGCGGATACTTGGATGAACTTCAGTGACGTTGCACTAAAAGCCCAATGGGTAAGAGCGTGTAGTCTGATAGCTCTGCTTTTGTACCTTTAAAAGGTGCGCACGCTTAACCTGAATCCGTGCTGTAAAATTACCCAGCCATGTAAATGGATGAAAACCGAATAAACAATGATACTAGTCGCGGTGTAATTTAAAGATACGATTTAAAAAAAGCTTCTTGTGAAAAGCTTAACGCCTGAACCATTTCACGCCATTACACTCCAGCGGCATTCGTTGTCCACGCAACTACAGAGTAACTTCACCGAATACATTTTGCTGCCCAGGAGCGACAATTCATACCGGATATATGCGGAACACATCCAGCGAGTTCGGTAAAGCGTCCTTCCGTTTTTATATCGACGGGCAAGACACGCAACAGAAATAAAACCAAAATAAATACAAATTTCGCATGGCTAAACAAAGCCTAGTCTCAAAATTAAAGTTAAAATGGTCTTACCTTATATACCATATTTACAGCAAATGTTATTTCAGTTAATCTCAGACGATGAGGTTATAAATCGTTTGGTGGATAGCTTCTAGCTTTTAAAGACCAGTAGACGACTCTTCTATTGCAATCGTTATAACGATGAATGATTAGCTTATCACCAATTGCGCATTCCCTAATATAGTTTCTGCCGGTGCTTTCTTTGCCAATATTTAATGTCAGAATCGCACGCTTGCTCTGCGACCCACATTCCAAAATTCATCTTTCTGAATCGTTTTGCATCACCACGTTGAAACGTATTTTGAATTGCATTCTGGGAAATGTATTTCTGATGTTGCATTGTTGTCAGTATATGACAATAAAACTTGAACCAATCAACTGCTACACTATAGATGTCCACATGAAACGACAATTTGTAAAACGAGCTTTAGCTTGGGAGAATATGCAAACTCTACATACAAAGGATAAAGTGGAAACTCGAACCCCCTAAAAAGGGAGGTGGGAGGCAACATTACTACCGTTTGAACCACCGTGCCACAAACTATTTCAGGAAACTGTTCTTTCATTACAGCTTCTTACATATGTGCAATACACGGTCGAGGTGTCGTCCTGCTCACTGAACACAATACGACCAAAGATATACAACACACGTATGGACGGCGGCTCATCGTTGTTAAATGCATCTGTGCTGAACTTTGAGAACGCATGGCTGCAGCAGTTTAACTGATCCGCGCATGCGTAATGTAGCAGTCACGCGCCTGACTCGGATATGCTCTACTACCTGTAACTTAGCAACGGTGGCGCAGTGTGCACCAACGCAGGTACATCGCATTCACGAGTATATTTCGTGCTTTTGTAACGGTGCTATTAACGCGATGGACGTAATACGTGTGAATAAAAGTGCGATCACTGCAGTTGAAGACTACCTAGAATACAGAAGGTCTGTAAGTTGCCGCGTTTTGCTCTTAAGTCTGTAAACATTGCACTGAACAATCAATGCGAAAGAAGTAACTTAGACGCGTGATTTGAGGCTTGTTCTGCTAAAATCAACATTGAAAACAAACCTCGAACATTGTGTAATTACTCATAAATAATGTGATTTTCTTTTCCTTATAATAATCCCTATTTGTGCGAGTAGTGTGATGGTACCACCTCGGCGGTACACAATGGAATGTTTCAGCTTAGATAACATACCAAAAGGCACACATCAGCTCTCCCTGATATATATATACGAAGACGCCATATATTGTTTTCTAAGATAGTGTGTCTGTGGAATCCTGGAGCAGCGTGCTTTGTAGATAGGCTGCACTTGCAAATTTGATCAGATTATAAATAAACAGGGAGACATATGGGATTGCAGAATTCATTTTTGCCAACCACTGCCAGTTCCCCATGTCTTGCTCCTCCTGAGAGCTGTCCGCGCTGTTCAGGTTGATCCTTTTGCTGCTTCTGTAGCATTCAGCCGGGCTCTGGTTAGCGAGTGAGGGCCAGTTAAGGGGAAGGATGACCGGAGATGCGGAACTGATGGAGGCTTTTGCCGTTCACCAGAATTGTTGGCGAGGATGATGGGGGGAGACTCTTCACCTCTGAGCAATACGAGGCGTACAAGCAGCAGGTTTTGCCGGCTAGGCTGCAGAACAGGCTGTACGTGAGCTGTGGGGTCCCGGGGGGCATGGATTGCAAGCTCATTGGACCGGAGACGCTGTGCTTCTGCTCACACAGGTGTGATCTCTTTCTGTCACCCCTCGCCACCCCGTTTTATCTGCACTCCCGTGGGACCTGTGCTCATTTCTGTACACGTAAAGGCTTGAGGGTTTCCTACGTCACTGTGCCTGCACACATACCTGCATCTGTTGAGTTCTAATTTTAATGCTTACATGTGTCGACTCTAACGGTTGGTTTCCATTTTCCAAATATGGCAAAATCTATATGTAGCACTGATTGCCTCAAACCAGCTGAATAGCTATGTTCCCCTAAATAAATGTAGTTCAGGAAAAACTATGATTAAGTTCCCATAAATGCTATTGACCATTTATAGGACAAGTGAATAGGACAAGCGGTTACAGAAAATGGAAGGATGGATGGATGGATGGATGGATGGATAGAAGGGTGGGTTTCCCAGGTTAGACTCCAGATGACCTAAAACCCAACTGGATGATGATGAATATCAGCTGTGAGCTTTTTGTTATCTGCATGTTCAATATTCTGCTTTCACGGGATACTCTGGATGCCTTTATGATAAATGCATGGCTTTCAGAGTACCTCAATCTGGCTTAAGGTACAAGCAGCATCAGACGGACTTTGAGAAGCTGCCCTTAGAGCGGCCGCTGGCTCTGCCATGCCGAGTCCCAGGCTGCAGCTGCACCTCCTACTCCTACGTCCACCTCAACGGCTCCCAGCCAGTCCGCTGCCGGTGCAAGCACTCCGCCCAGGACCACAGCGAGGCCGGCGGGCGCCGGTGCAGGAAATGTGAGTGCGGTTCCCTCATGCTGCCACATGCGGTGCGCGGGTTCGGGTTAGCGCGTGTGGGGAGACAGCTGGAGAGAAACGACTTGCGACGGCCCTGGTTGCGCTCTTGCCGGCAGGTTCTACATGCACTGCGTTCTACAGCCCTTATACCTGCGGTTGTGGGCAGCCTAGCTACGCCCACAAAACCCTGGTTGAGACGAAGGAGGAGCGCTTGGCACGGGGCATGCCGGTGGGGCAGGAGGTCCCGTACGTTGCCATGGGAGGACTGACGGGATTCAGCTCTCTGGCTGAGGGCTTCCTGAGACTTGACAACCTCGGGTTGGGTGAGACCATGCACATTGTAACTAAAGACACATAGCAGCAATCAGGACTATAGATATTCTACTGAAGCAGTGAGGTGGAGAGTATCTACTACATCAGACAAACCATACACAGCACTGCACCGTACAGAGACGAGATCAGAGAGGCCGCAGTTTCGGCTACAACCATTAGTCATTAAGTCATTAGCTCTTTCTCCTGTCGGGCGTAAGAAATGTAAACATTTGGAGTCAAGAGTGTTATCTCATGTTCTTGTTTACGTCAAGGAGTGAAGAAAGTTTATATTTCAGATGACTTGGCATGGTGAAGTTTTTGGAAACCGTCTGCTGTTTGTTTGAGAGATTCATTTGCTTACGTTAAACGTGGAGGACTCCCAACAGGGGGCGTGTTCTCTAACATGTTGGGCTCCTGCTTTTGTGAACTTTTTTGGGGGGTGCAAGTAGGCAATCCTCCGTACTCTGGACTGGAACTGGCTGGATCCGGATCCTCCGTTGGCTGTGGGTTCGAGAAGGCCGACGGGGCGTGTTCTCAGACTGCAGGTAAGGTTTTACGAAGTCGCCATAACAGTAAAACACTTCTAGTGGCCCCCTTTGGTTTGTCTGCACAAATGTAGAAATCCTCGAATATCCATGAAATTCTAGGCTTTAAACATTGCAGGAGTGTCAGCTGAATATTTTAAATAAGATTTGTTTGTGTCTTTAAGCGATCAGATCTAAGTGGTTACAATATTCAGTAGTTTCCCTGCCATTGGTCGTACCATCTAATAGTAGTTGTGCTGTCACTTTGATGTGTTGGTGTGTTTGGATTTTGTGAATGACAGAACAGTCTGAACAGTGCCGTCTAAAGTTTGTATCTGTCCAGAAGCTCATATGGAGGCAGTAGCTCAGTCCCCACGGAGCCGTCCGATTAGTAGAAGCATCATCAGAGGTCTCCTGCAGGGTTATGGAAAAGAGTACATTTGTAAATGCCAGTGCACCATGTCGTTGGCTGCCTTCTGGCTCGGCACTGAAGATGTATAATTTGTTGAGGGCTACAATGAGTGACAGCCACAGATGTGACATCGCCACACATCTGGCGAAACGTGTAAACACACCCGCTTCAGAAAACTGATCTTCCTGCAACAGATGCAAAGTTTCAGTGTCTCACGGCAACTCAGAATTGCTCTCATTATATTCATTTAACCGTTCAGGCACAGGACACTTCTGCAAAAATGATATTTTTGGCAAATATTAAAGGCATGCAACGTTAGTTAGATTTATGAAAATAGTGTCAGCTATATGTTGGCATCAATGCTTGGTCTAGACTGCTGGTTCTTCTGTGATCATGTTCTTCCATTTAGAGTCTGTTCCACAGTTTAAAAAGTCTCCTCCTGCAGAACCAGGAGGTGGTCTGAAGTTGTCCAAAGCAAAACAAATCAAAGTGAATGACAATACCTTCATTTAGAGTTCAGTCACACGATGGTGTGTCCACTGTGAGCATCACGGGAATTGTATGTGTCAGACTTTTGTCCTATAATGAACAGACATGAACTCACTGAAGCAGAAGAAGTCAGACTTGAAGACAAGGGAAGAGGGAGACATGGCCGTCTTTGAAAGACGGTACAAGGAGAGGGTGAGTGGTGGCAGAGGGCAGTCAACCTATATATATATATATATGTGTGTGTGTGTATACTGGTATCTTGTTAGATGGCTAGATAAACCTCCTATATAACATACACACAAACACACAGACACACACGCACACACAGACACACAAACACACAGACACACACAGACACACACGCACACACAGACACACAGACACACACACACACACGCACGTACTCTTGTAGAAAGTATCATCCCAAATGGCATCACTGACTGGTTTGGGAATAGCACTCAGGCAGAGAGGAAGGCTCTCCAAAGAGTCATAAAGGCTGCATAGAGAATCATTGGAGCTGACCTCAAAGCCATGGTCACTCTCTACACACAACGCTGCAGGAAAAAGGCCCAGATCATCCTCAGGGACCCACAGCACCCAGCGCACTCTCTGCTCAGGCAAAAGCACTCAGCATTTAACCTGCGACACCGCAGGCCGGACAGTATCATCACACGCGAAGCACATTTTTATAACATCCTCTTTCCAGCCATGGTCAGACTTGGTGGCAGAAGACATAACAGAAGGGAAAATATGCCTACATAACCTCTGATTGCAGTATTTCTTAAACAAAAGTAGTGTTGGTTTACATTGTGTTCAACAGTGTTTTACTGTAGCATTATGGTGCAGTATTCTCAGACGTGCAGTACTTTTAAATAAAAATCTGTGTTTATTGTGTTTTACTTTTTCTTTTTTTTAGCAGTGTACACTGGTCTATCTACTGCACTTTAATAATGGCTGTTTCACTGCACTTCACAGTGCTTCACTGTTGGCTATTTTTGCACCTCGAGATGTTTGAGTATTTTAGTTGCGGATTTCATTCTATTTTATAATGTCTTCTTACTACTTATCATTTGCCCTTATTGCCTGTCCTGGCTTTTGACTATTTCTCTTCTTTACTGCTGAATGCCGCACAAAACATTCCCAAGTACCCTACTGCCTGTGTGTGTACAAATGGCAAATAAATCTCTTGAACTTGAACTATCGATCCCAAGCTGGAAATGACCACCACTGGGCGAGGGTGGGGGGTCTTGTCACACTAGGCCCCAAACCAGCCCTCAGCCCTTCCTGTCTTTCTAGTGTTACAAAACATAGGTACTTCTTGTGTGGGAAGCAAGCAAACTTCTGAATTGAATATAGGAAAACATTTTAAAAGCACAAATTTCTAGAGATCTGTTTAGCTTTCGGCAAATTACTATAGTGCAATTAGCGTTATGCTGTATCCACATTGTCGAACAGACCTCAGCTTACAAATGCAGCTTAAACACAAATGATTCACTTAAACTCCTGGTTTCAGCTGGAAATGGAGAAAGCGAGGAAACAGAAGGTGCCAGCTCCGAAGGGACCCGACCGTCCGCCACTCCTCAGAGGGACCGCGGCAAGCCAGAAGGGTGATGTTTCCTGAGTTATTTGCGGTGCGCGGTTTGAGTTTACTCGCTCTCTACTTCTGTTACAATGCAATGGATATGTTTTAATAAAGTTGGATTGCTGTATGCTATACTATTTTGATTAATGAATATACGTTAAGAAAAGTCAACTGCCAAAGTACATTCTGTAATGTATAGCTGTATCCTCCAGAGGTCAGCAGTGCTCCACCGTGCTCTACTGCGTCTTTTTTTTCATTGAATTGAATTAAAGAGTTTTTGGGGAGTTTAGCAAACAGACAGTGGCCTTTGGGATAAAAAGGGGCAAATTACATGCTTGTCAGTCCATGCCAGTCAGTCCAATCCTTCAGTAATTTAAATGTAATTGTGAATTGAAAGTAATTGTAATACCCGCACACTGTCTGAAGGCAGCATTCCAGCTGTTTCCAAATGGACTACTTCAACACCTTTGGTAGCGCCACGAAATACGAGGGTAATAACAGTCAGAAAGGGATTCAGAACAAAGGGAAATCATGGCTGTGTCCCTGATTACATTTGATTTTATGATTCTTTTCTGATCAATACCTCACTCAGTCGTTAAATTAATTAACAGCTTAACTAATTGAGCTGTTGATGAAATTTAACAAAAACATGGAGGAGCCCCGGAGGAAAGTTTTGGGAACCAAAATGGTGTTTTTCTAGCCATCCAACAAGATATCAGTAGCTTTTTGGAGAACATAAAGATTGCTTGTTTATTTTTTATTGAGTTACTGTACATTTGCATATGATCTAATGCTAAATTGTGATTTTTTTTCTAAGCAAATATATACTTCCTATCCCTTACCATTAACATTAAATATTTTCTTTGACTACCTTAGACTGTTGCACCGTCCTGTACATAGACATAACACAGACATGATTGATGATGGTCGTAAATGCATAGGTATGACGTAATCCTGGGGCATGTAAAACAGTCTATGTACATTATATGGCCAAAAGTATGTGGACATCAGCTTGTCCAACATCTCATTCTCAAATCAAGGGTTTTAATATGATGTTGGTCCACCCTTTGTTGCTATAATAGCCTGTACTCTTCTGGGAGGGCTTCCCATTAGATGCTGGGACGTTGCTGGTGGCATTTGCTGCCATTCAGGTTGGGTATTGATGCTGGGTGATCAGGTCCCTTACTGTGTGCTTGTGGCTGCCACTGATCTTGCTCCCAGACGTTTCCACTTCACAATCACATCACTTACAGTTGACCAAGGCAGCTATTGTAATGGAGAAGTTTGGCTAACAAGCCTGTGGGATGGATCACTAATCATTTCTGGGTAATCATCCATTTTGCTGCCAGTGTTTGTAGCTGGAGACCACGTGATTGTGTTCTTCGTTATACATGGGTGTCACATATGTGTGTGGATTAATTAGCCAGTTCTTCTAATTAATAAGGGTGTCCGCACTCTATTGGCTGTATAGTGTATGAATGTTAGGAGTGCTCAACAGTTGTGTTTTTGACATTTCAAAAATAAGTTAAGTCAAGTTTGATGTATCCTGGAGTTTTGTATTTGTACAATATACTGATCATCCTGTATGAATATCCAGCAGTATGCATGTTGTGTAGACTTCATGTGTCACATCCTGCCCGCCGCTTCCACCTGAGCCTCCTGTCTCCTCCCTGGCGTGACCCTAACAAACCATGCCTGTTACTCTTTTGTCTTACCTATTGTTCCTGAATCACAAATTAATCACTCCCAGCTGCCTCTCATTACCTCCCTTGTTAGTTCCGTATATACGTGCTTCCCAGTCCTGTGTTCCCCAGTCCATTCATTGTCGTTGAACCTTCTTGTTGTCTTTGCCTTACCTCATTCCAGTCCTCCCATTTCGATCCCTCATGATCTGGTGTATTTTCAGCCTTGGATCTTCACATTCAAATTTTGGTTCATCACCATGCCTGCCTCCGAGTCCATTGTCCCACCGGTCGTGACACCATACTAAATTATAAAACCTAGAGTGTAAATGAAAGATGTCTAAATAATGCAGTAGGAACATGAGGACTTTGGACTGAAGGTGATTAAGTCCCAGGAAGGGCCTTTGAGTCAAGTACTAAACGTACAGCAGCTGCAGTGAAATATCAAGCTGCAAAAATATGTGAAAGTTTGTGTTACGTCATTATGACGGGCAATAACATACGTCAGTATCTGTTTTTCAAATCATCGAAAGCCACTTCCGTGAAATTTGTCTTTTGTTTTAAAGATCAATGTGGAAATCCAGATTAGAGCTGTGCTTTGTCGAAACTAATAAAAGGATTATGGGTATTTAAAGTAACAGGTACAGTGAATCCATGCTGGCTTTTTGACTCCCTATTATCCACACGCATCCGGAGTCAATATGGCTGGCCGGAATGAAAGAGCCTCATCTTTGGTGCAGTTGTTTTGACGAGTTATTTATTTGGAGAGCCCCTCCCTCTGGGAAACTTCCTGGGGGTGTCACGATTTTTATTCATTCTCACATTACAGTTAAGTCTAAATACATCTAGGTTCATGCTGGCGGGTGGTGTGTGGCTCAGTGAATTGGGGCGCTGTGCCTGCAAATGGAAGGTCGCTGGGTCAAATCCCTGGGTTGTCAGAATGATGTCACCATTGGGCCCCTGAGGATGGCCCTCGGCCCCCAGTTGCTGCAGGGACTGGCCGACCCTGCTTCCATTAAAGAAAATGTGTATCACTTTGGGTAAAAGCTAAATAAATTCGATGTAACTATAAGTAGATCTGGCTATCTATACTTTATCTCTACAAACATTTCTTCTCAGTGTATTACTCTCCTGCGTTTTAGCAGAGGGGTGAGGTGTGTTCAGAGCATTTATAAATGATCAGGGTTAAGGATTGTGGGGAGAAAAAAAAGCCTTGTATTTGGATAAATGAGCATGTTTATGATATATTTCAATATGTCAATTTATTCAGTATCACCCATTTGTACGTAGAAAATGTCAAAAAAAAAACCAGCCAATGTTATTTCTCGATTAGATAAGATTTCTAATAATCTCAGAGGACTTATAAGAGCTTATAGGACAAATTGCTGGTATAGCTTACAGAATCTTTTTGGGTTTTTGCCATCATTAAAAAAAATTCCATAATATGACCCTTTCCAAAATCGCTCCTGGTCAACTGTGTCTTTTACAGGTTCTCTGGGTGATTCAATTGCTGTACCTATCTACCCAAACATGACTAGGGGCTGGGTGACCAGGGTGACAAATTGCCGGTTCCCAGTGCCAGATCCTTCCCTCAAAAGTGCCCCTTAGAGAAATTCCGTATCATTAGGTGTAGTTTGTGCCGACTTTTGCCCAGCTGAAATTTGTAGAGGAGCTATTATGGTTTTTATCTTTAGTATAACCAGGGCATTTGGGGCTTAAAAAATTTCAGTCCCTGAAGTTTAGAAGTGATATTTTATTCCCGTGTCTTTGGAGGCATCGTTTTCCAGAGTAACTGCGTCAATAATCATATGTCCTTGAGCATCATTTTAATATACGCAGACATTTGCTTGCTCGCGTGACGGTGACCGCCCCGCTCCCAACGATTACGAAACATGCAAAATAAGAAAAAAAAAAACAGAGAAAACTGCACCAACAGCCAGGCACGTTGCTAGAAATTCTGGGCCCAATGACAAAATGTCACCTTGCTCCCCCCCCCCCCCACTTCGCCCGCACGATTGTACATATAATTCTACGTGTAATTTTACGTATTCAAGGACTCCTGTCGAATGCTGGCCCCCCCTGAATCTCTCAGGGAATCCACACGCTACTGCACCCCTGCCAAAAAAATCGAACGTTCAAAGAAAATGTCACAGCCACACAATGACGTCTATTTGTGACCTGCGGTATTGTTACGTCGGGGCATCATTGTGGTCCAGTTCATCTACTCATAATGTGTAACCCTAGGAACGGCTCCATCGCAGTAGCTGTGAATCAGGCATGAAAAACGTGCAGCTGTAATGAACACAAATGGAGGTGGATCAAAAAATAAGTGTGCTGTAGAACTGCTTAGTAATTACATGTGTCAGGCCATGTCACAAATTATAAAGTAACGATGAACTCTTCTGAATCAAAGTAGATGTTGCTAGTTGGCATTTGCTGTGATTCAGATT
Organism: Hippopotamyrus pictus; assembly: GCA_026781145.1. Lineage (NCBI taxonomy): Eukaryota > Metazoa > Chordata > Actinopteri > Osteoglossiformes > Mormyridae > Hippopotamyrus > Hippopotamyrus pictus. The sequence continues at coordinate 2,143,158 of JAODLC010000050.1, forward strand.
TACAGGGTCTGAGTCTCGCCTACTATTTCCTGGACTCAGGTGGGAGTCTCCATGAATCACATTACAATGCTATTAAATGTGTAGCAACACTAAAGACTAGAGGATTAGAGTCCATTCGCAAGAAAGCACGACAGGTGAAGCCTGTAACCAGTAATTCTTTAGTTTGCTGAAACCCATTTAAATGCCTTTGTACAAAAAACATATACACAATTATACTCAGTACAGTGTGCAGTGAAATGCGCAGTTGCCTGGACTGTGAAAGAACACATAACTTTTGTTCTGTTTGTTTGTTAATTTTATTGGCCCCCAATCAAGACCGATCCAATTGTGTTCCAAAATTTTTAGAGCCAGAAGCTCTTCCTCAGCCTTTCTGCGCTGGCCTTCAGACAGTGAGAGCGTCTGCTCGATATCAACACAGAGGAGAGGCCACTGCTGGAGTTGCTCAGGTCCCTAATGGTCTTCCTGGCCGTGGACCTACATCTACTGACAAAAATGTTCTGGAGATGGGCAGTTCCTGTGCAATTGTGCATTCGGCTGAGATGAAATAGGTGCTGGTGAACCTTCTCCATTAAAGAGTCAGTGTGAATGGACCAGGTCAGGTCCTCAGTCATGCGATCACTGAGGTACCTGAAGTGGCCACTCTCTCTATGGTTTACATTTTTGACCCTGAGTAATAGGAGGAATTGGAAGCACTTAACACACCCATATATAATGTATTATAATACATACATATAATACATTATAATGGCTTATACTGACTATCATAATGCATTATGAAGGTATCTATAGTGCATTATAGATGACAGCTTCATAGACCATTCATAATGCATATTAAACATGGCTGTAATGTTTTATGACTTTTTCTGATCAGTTATAGCCCTGTTTATATTACTTTATGAATGCATTATAATGCATTATGAAGCTATCTATAATGCATTACGATGACTGCTTTAAGTAAAGTCTTACCAAATTGTTTGACCCTCTTTGTCAGGGATTTAGCAGTAGTCTTATATAGGTAGCCTCATGACCTCAGGATCATGGGTTCAATTTCCTGATACTCGGTGAGACTGCATGACCTCTTCGTGCAGATCTGCAGTTGTCATGCAACGTCATTGTCAAACACAAGACGCTTTTATCCAAGGAGTGGGACAAGAGCAAGAAGATTCCTGGATGTCATTGGTTCCCAAGTTCACTGCTAAGCCCATCACTTCA
>JAODLC010000050.1:2161184-2182494 GCA_026781145.1 Hippopotamyrus pictus
ATTCTGATCCTGACGCAATGCATTACGGTTAGATGCATTGCGACCTCTCACCCGGCTGCACAAACTGGAACCGCCTCAGTGACGACACACTTTTGCCCTTATTGGCTGAGGAGTTTAGTTACACGCATGATGTTTGTATCCCAGGCAGCTCCGATGCGTAATCTGTGAGTGTCTGTGTGTCTTTGCTTGTGTGCTTGTGTTTTGCTCCAAGTTGTCAAAAGGCCAGAACTGGAACTGCAAATATTTAACTCGCGCCCTTTTTATATTACAGTTAATTTATATTTTAGAATAACAAAGTGCGTAATGCATGTTGCTGGTTTGTAGAAAGAGCATCCCGGCAGATCTGGGCTCACTCGTGCGTGTGATTTGTAAAGGATTCACTTGGATACTCTCGGGTGATGTGTGTCAGTTCTGGTTACGGCTTAATCATCGATTGTGTGTAGCGTTGGATGAGAAGCGTATCCATAGCGATGGGGAAGGAGAGAGGGAGGTGCAGGATAGACAGCAGAGCCCTGTGAAGGTACCGGAGGTGTTTATATTCAAAACAGTCCCATTCACATGGTTGGCTGCTTAATGGCTTCTCACTCAAAATTCAGGACAGGAAAGTACCGGAAACAGCTCAGGTCAAGGTGACAGTGTCCTCTAACATCCCAAGGAGTTCAGACATGTAACGCAAGGTACTTTTAGTTGTCTTTTTCCTCTTATGCACAAATTGGGGCTACATGGTTGCTCAGTGGGCAGTGCTGTTACCTCCCACGTTCAGGAATGGAGGTGTGTGTGTGTGTGTGTGTTTGCATGTTCCCCCTGTTTTGCATGGATGTTTTCTAGTACTGCAGCCCAAAGTACATGCAGTCAGGCTAACTGCTATGTCTAAATTGCCAGTACTATGTCAGTGTGCAGTGCCCTGTGATGGACTGGCCTCCTATTCCCCAGCCTTGTCTCCTAAGCTCCTAGGGACGGGCCTCTGGTCCAGATCAGGATCAGCGGTTAGATGACGGGGAAGGAAAATACGGGATTAAATACAGTGATGCCACACTTTCACTGTAACTGAATGTAAAGTGTTTCCCGTTGATTGACTTTGGTACATGAGGCGCCTTGTTACAGTAATTCACAGCACAGAGGGGCTTGGCTGTGCTGCCAGTGTTTACAGGAAATATGGAATTCACTGCAATTAAACTGGAATAAAGGCTTTGGATGGGGGGCTGGGGGAACAGTGAGGAGGGCAGGTTGTGGGGTGGGCAGAGATATTAGGTGTTGAGTCACCCCTTTTGTGCTCGACAATATGAGTAAGATTGAGAATTGACTCATTTAACCGACAGGCTGAGCCAGACAGACCCTCTCCACCTCAGCTTAAAATGTATGGCTTTAAAATCATACTCATTAGAGCTGGGGTAAGCAGTGAAAAAGTAGACAAGCCTACATTTTAGTTAATTATTCTATACAATGCACAGTATCACAATATTCTGCTTTTTTTCAGGTAATCATTTGTGTACCGCGTACTTTTAAAAATTGCACTGCATTTACTTTGCCTGTTTGGCACTGTATGTATGTTCTTGCTGCTGTATGCACCAGCATTTCCTGCTGGGATCAATAAAGTGCATCTCAGTCTTAATCTTAATCTTTAAATTTTCTTCTTGCCCCTTGAAATTCAGGTCGCATTTATTTAGGGAGCTTAGTAAATAAACTGGATTCTTAAACAGGAGAAATAAAGGTTAACATACAGGACAGGGCTTCTTCAGGATGTGGCAGAATATGTCCAGGCTCTGTACTGGAATGAGCTGAGCGAACAGTGGACTTTTGCCTCTTGTCCTGACCTGTGTCTGCGATGTTGCCCCTATTCCACCACCACCGCGCCCGGCTCTGTCCAGCCCTGGGGGTCGGCGCTGCTGACGTTGTGCGGCTCCTGAGGTTGGCTGGGTACAATGGTCCCCTCTATGAATGGTTCAGTCCAGTGACTGGTGTCCGAAACAGAGGCCTCCTGTCCCAGAACTGTGGGGTCCAGATGGCCAGTCAGAGAGAGCGGTCTGGCAGCGCCCGGCCCACCTTCCTGCTGGAGCTGACCTGCCCCAGGGGCCATCTCACTCTGTGCCCTGTGGTCCAGGAGAGGCGTGTTTTAGAACCAGCACGCAGACTGGTCACCCATCCTCACTCCACTTGTGAAATTCCTCTCCCGTTGATGTCGAAAAGATTCTGCTGTTCTCTGCTAGGTCCTGCTGCCTCTCAGGGGCATATCTGAGCAGCCTGTAGTCCTGGGAGGGGGCTGCTTGGGTCACTTGGATCAGGGACGCTACATCTGGCGCAGGTGAGGTTGACCTCAGAGGAAGGCAAGATGTTTATATTGGAGGTAATGGGATTTTATGGAGGAGGTCTGGAAGGGGATGCAGGGTCTTACTGGGAGTGATTCACAAATGCTGGAGGCTTCTTGAAGCTTCTGACGTATGTGCGTTCAGCTAGAGAGAAGGACTCTATTTTTATGGTTAGCTGTCTTTGTAAAAATCTTTATTACTTTACTTTTATTACTGTGGAGATGATTCTTGCAGAGTTATTGATGATAGAGATGTGGGTTTAGCCACAGGCCAATCTATTCTTCCACAAGGAGCCTGCAGTTTTTTATTCTTTAAATATCCATCAATCCATCCATCACTCCATCCATCTTCCAGCCACTTTGTCAGGGCTGTTGGGGTGAGGGCTGCAGCTTATCCCAGGCAGTACAGGATGCAGGACTGGAGAAAATCATGGATTGAGTGCCACTAATTCCCTGAATAATTCCTATAAAGAAATTTATTTAATGTTTTATTTTTCAGTTGTGTGTCAACATGGGTGTTTGTCACATTCTGAAAGGTTTCTTTTGAGTCTCTTTCAAAGACCATCGAGGGTTTAATATCTGATGTCCTCGCTAACTCCTTGTCTATCGGGACGCCACATCTCAGACCTATTAGTGCTGTTTGAGAAGTTTGTGGTAAAGGGGGGACCTACCCTGTTTTTGCACACATCATAGCGCCTCCCCCTGGTCACACGCAGGTAAGGCGCAGGACGCCCTCTTTTGCCTGCCTCTGCGCTCTGTCGAGCGGTACAGTTCACCACAGCAGTGGGCGACTCCGCAAGGCCCCTGGAGTGTCACCATGGCAACCCCCGTCATGGGCTGTTCGCGTGAAACGTAATGCTGTTACTCGCTACAAGCCAAAGTCATGAATCTGAACAGAATAAATGAGCAGAAGAATAAATGTGTAAGAACGGTAGCCTGTGAGCCAGCGGAGATTTTGTTGAGTCACCCATGATGTGCGATTGCTGACAGTATGAGTCTGGTGCTGTATTCTCATTGGTCGAAACATCAGCACCATGTTTTGAATATCTGCCTTTGTGAGTCTGAGGTCGGGAGCAGGTGATGGGGATCTTAATGCAACGCAATGGAAATCACCCAGCCTAAAAGCCAGCTTGTTTACATATCATTTCCGGATGGTTCTCTGGAGATCTCGGACAAGTCGCTGAGGTTTCCACCTGTGGATGAACGTGTCGCAGCTGAACGACTGTCCGTCGCTCTGTCCTTCTGGCAAGAAGCCCACCCCTCTGCAGACATGATCACAGGTACAGAGACTCCACGCGTCAGCAGAGCTTTGTGGGTAATACAGCCTGATTCTAACCTGCTACACTGAAGCTGTCTAAAAGCTTAAGGAAAGCCATGAGAAGGACTGATGAGTGCAGTCCCATAAGCAGCCAATGAGAGTGCCTCAAGCTGACCTTTAACCCCAGTAACAGATTAGCTGTGACTAACAGGCATACCTTTCCTCAAAATGATGGAATGTCCAGCTAACTTACCGTAGTAAAATAATAGCATCTGCTGAAAGACACCTTTAATGCGGATCTAGTTTGGTTCACGGTTGGTGGTTCACGGTTGGTTCATGGTTCTGGCCCTGAAATAACCAGGTATGGGAGAAGCTCCACAACGATATTGGTTTGGTCATGAGGCTCATTTTAGGTTAGACTTCTTGTTCGTTGTCTGTTTCTCTGGAAACTTCTCTTAACTGATTTGTAATATGAAATGTTCAGTGTGCCTCTTTTTTTTAGTGTTGCTAAAAACGGCACTCATTTAGGTCACTTGAGCCCTGCCATTGATTAAAACCTGCCATCTTCTATGTGCCATCTTCAGGGCTGGATTAAGAGCATTAAGTGCCCCTGGGCAACAGCATAGATGATGGTCATGTCAGGAAGAAACACGGCTGATTGGTGGGTCACAGAATCCCGTTACATACGGAAACGTTTGTTCAGTGTGTCATATTAAAAAAACAATATACAATCATATTAAATATACAATTATATTAAATATACCATATCTTAAACTGCACTAATTCATGAATGGAACCGGAGCAGGGTGGGATTATGGGGACTTGCCCTGCTTGCCGCCCCCAGGCACGTGTCCAATGCCCATATGGTCAATCCATGCTGGGTCATCTGCTTGATGTGTACAATCTTCTGATCCCTTTGTTTTTTTTTTGTGGACCTAAGAAAAATATTTTAAGGCTTCTTTCTCTTTATTTTCTATTTATTTTTGGCTTTATTTTTTATTCCTTTTTTTTCTTTCATTTTCGTGTTTTGCTTGCTGTTTCCACACGAAAGACGTGGGGAAGTAAACAGACCTGCTGGGTCTTCAGACTGTAAAATGATCACGTAGGATTTTAGGACGTGGATAAGTGAGTGTTATATTATTGTCTTACTGTTTTATTTGGAAATGAAATATCAATGAAACATTAAATACACGATTTGGAGTAAGCAGGGGGAGGGAAAATTCCAAACAGCAGATTGCATAAACCTGCATTTCTGTCTGTGGATTAAATTCCAGATTTGTGGCAACCGGTGGGTGATTATGGCTTGCCAATCGTTTAATTGCTTGCCTAGGGAGGGGGTGGGACTTAAGGTATTTTTGAAGCTATTGGCCAGTACTACTGCAGCAACCGGCCAATATGTATGAAGAGTCGTGCTTTTGAGCCAATGGTACTGAGAGCCTCGGTAATGCAGGGGCAGGCGGAGTTCATGGTCCTGCAGATCAGCCCACAGTGAGGACGTGGTGCAGGGCATCTGTCCAGGAATTGTGGGACCATTATGCATATTCAGTATTGATTGTGCGGAGGGAGCCCAGATAGTGGCTGTTTATTGGTGGACTGGAGTGACAGTACACATTTTGGCAGGGGAAAGGCAACGAACACTGAAAAATAAAACATTTGTGGAATAAATCTAATTTAAATCTGACACCAGGTTTTGATGGTATTGTCTAAGCAGAGAGTATGAAGGTCCAGCTGCTCCGGGGGCCCAGGCACTGGGGGGCCCAGCTGCATTTAAATGAGCATGTCTGCTGCCTGATGAAATGAGTGTGTAAGTGTGTTGGTATGGGTTGCTGGGGGGGAGGTGGTGGCTGGGATTTAATTATTTTGTGGTGGAGACAGGATTGTAATGGTTTGTGGGATTAGAGGACGTGTGTCTCTGCAGCTGTGTGAGCACACTGCATGCTGTATGAGCACACTGCATGCTGTATGAGCACACTGCACGCTGTATGAGCACACTGCATGCTGTCTTACTGCATTTTCATTTTTATGTTTTATACATTTTATCTGGTAACCGTAGCGGCATAAGCCAGAGGTAGTTGAACCCCGGGGACACGTTTGAGCAGGGCTGTGACGCACGGTGGCAGACAGGGAGTCTGCTGGGAGTGTCAACCTGCCGGCTGTCCGTTCCGGGCCGTTCCGGGCTTCCGGAGATGGTCGTCTCTGTGGAAGATGGCTACAGAAACGGCGTCCCAGAGAGAGGCAGTCCGATAGAGGCAGGTGACAGTGCCAACACGTCCAGAGGTGAGCCAGGCTGCTGCCTCGTCCTTCCAGAAGCTTCCTCTGGTCTGACTGCTGTTGGCTGGCAGGGAGGTGGGAGGTGAACTGGAGGTAATCCTACACTCAGCGGGCAGTAGAATTCCTGGTGGTTTGTAAGGAACGCATGTGATCAAGAGGTTTCCTTTGTGGTGATGGTGTTCTATTTGGAAAGGAATTTCCTTGAAATACTCCAAGCTGATAATCAACGATTACTTTAAATTATACTGCATGTGCCTGATTTGATATTAGCAGCAAAAAATTCTATGCCAAAAAACTGAACTATTAGTCGTAGATGTTTTTCATGTTTTTGTGTCAGTTATTAAAGTCCATACAAATGTTATGTTGAAGGATTTAGCCAGTTTGATAAACACTGACTGGTTAGGTGAGGAAACCCCCTTTTTCAGATTTGGTGACCTTTTAGGTGTTAGATGTTAGTTTAGGAGATTCTCTGCCCAGTGTCTCTCTCTTTAGCTGATGGCTCTTGGCTATGGGCAAAGCTCATGTCCTGTCTCTCCAGTCGGCTGTCAGTGTGGGGGCTGGACTGGAATCCTGCACGTGTCCGTAGAAGTTGTTCTAAGTTTCAAAATTTCTGAAGACTGAGATAGCTGGTGTTAAAAGGCAATACCTGATACCTGCTGCGATTCTAGGGTGCGACCCTTAGTGCCCCCCCCTGATAAAATTTGTCATAAATGATTCACAGCCGTTTAGTAATTTATTTTTCAGGGGGGCTGAGACAAAGCATACAGTGGCTGCAGCCCCTCGAAATCGGGTCGCCTGTGGGGCGTCTATGCCTTTCCCCCCCCCCCCCCCCCCCGACCGGTTGGTTGATTACAGGGTGTCAGAAGGTCCTCTGGATCCTCGCGGAGGTACCAAGCAGTACAGCCAAATTCAATCCTACGTATGCTGCATGTCTGCAGAGGAGGAGCGCACGTGATAGGAGCGCACGTGATAGGAGCGCACGTGATAGGAGCGCACGTGATGCTTGAAGGGCGCCCGGAGAAGAACTTCTTTGCGGGTTCAGTCATCTTTCGGCCTCCTGGAAGAGACGCCGATTTTAGAAGCTGCTGAGGAGAGGAGCTGTCTCAATAATTTCTGTTTTATCTTCCTAAGTGGGACACCCATAGTTGTCTGAGGAGGTTTATTTTTTTCTTCTACAGACAAAACATTGGGGCGGGGGGTGGATTTTGCACAAGACAGGGCTTGAAGAATATCTCCCAGACTGATGCGACAGAGGCGTGTGTCGCGCTAAATTCAGACATCAGGGCGTTATCCTTCGATGCCTGAAACTCTGTAAACTATTGTTTGTTGAAGCAGCTTATTTAAGTGTCCAGGAAGCACTGCGCTTCAGTGTCCTGAGCTCTCTGGCCTTTCGTTTATGTTCTTCAGAAGGGTGAGGTCCTCAGATCAACTGAAGCTTCTGCTTTGGGCCTTCTCCCTAAAACTCCTTCGCAAAAAATAAAGATCATCGGCCTGGCTGCAGTTATGTAATCCGGATGATCTGTACAGCCCCCTGAGTCTGTGGAAGGTGGTTCATATGTAGGGTCTTAAAAGTTGACCTTTTTTAATGCTGAGTAATACTCCACATGAAAGGGAAATGCGTCAGACCTCCTCAGCCGGAATTATGGCGGCCGCAATAAAACTCTATACAAGGCGCAGGAATGATTAATCTGGCTGCCAGGTTGATGCTGAGTCACATGTGCTGCCAGCGAGTGTCACAGCCATTGTCTGCAGAGGTTTCCTCTGCTTTCTGTGAGATTGGCACTGGAACTTTTCACTAAGGTTAAGCTGCCCTTGTCTCTCTTAACAGAATCCGAGGAAAATGACTCAGAGCAGGAATTCCCACACACGCTGAGGGATTGGGACCCATGTGTCAGGAGGACCAGGGAAGGATTAATGGTTTTCAGCTCAAGGCCGATTCATTATCCGGCCGGAGACTGACGTTGATTCCAAAGGTTTCCAATTTCTAGATTGCATACCCTCGTTTACCACCTGCCACGTGATCTGTTGGATTATTTTGTCAATGAGTTTGAGAATTAATCTATATCTATGCTTGAGCTTGCATTTGTATACAAATTACTGGCACCTGCATCCTGGTCCACGTTGGCTGTGGTCAGTTAATGGCTGGTTCCAGGTCTGTTCATGGTTTTCAGTTGGCTGTCATTCATATTCTGTATTTGATCTTTGATCAGAATGACTGTATATTCTCTAATCTACTGGAGGAGTCACCATCTCCACAGGGGCTGCTTTGTGAGCCTTGGGTGATATGTCATCCTCTGAGTCACATGACATGCTGTGACTGTCACATGACTTCCCGTTTAGCTCAGCTGGTAGTGTAGGTCAACAATGGCTTAGTGATGTCACTGTCAGACAGTGTTTGTATTCATAAATTTTGATGAGTTGGTCACTTTAAAATTCATTGACTGCAAATTCTGAACTTCTGTATTTTATCTTTTTCTTTGTGTTTGCCGACTGTTTGCACCCACGCATTAATATTCAAAAAAAAAATTATCTGGAAGTTGAATTTAAAAAAATCGAGATTTTGCTGGAAATATTCAAGGATTGCAAATATTGACTAAAATGTTGTCAAGATATCTTCTGTTTCAAAACACATACTGTAGGATTTTATGTCATTTCTTGAATTTCCATCTAAAATGTTTGTAATCTATACATTTGTTTCCTATTCACACTGGTGAAAATATTACTGACACTTTGTCCAGTGTTATATACTGTGGTCTGTACGTGCTGATGGCTGGATTACCCTAAGAAGACAATTTTACTGATAAGGTCAGGATCTTGTTGTTTGGGTTTAGCAAATCATGACTGTGAGATCTAAGTGCATTAAGACCTCTAAAGATCTTCGGGCCTGTTTGTTCTGAAAGCTCTGTGACATCCTTTCAGTTGTGACTCTTTGCTCTCAATCTGTGTCTGAAGTTTCACATCAAGACTCAATTATTCCGCAGTTTAACTCGAAATAAACTACGCTGGGAGCCAGTGGCCTATATATCTTGAAATTCAGTTTGCTGAGGATCTGATGGTCAACAGTCACGTTTGAGAGGAATTGCTGTGAAAAATAATGGACTATAAAAGTCAGAAAATAAAACACATCGAGAAGCAACTAAAACTGCTCGTAACTCTGCTGTCGCTAAACATCGCCAAGTGTCGCTAGAAAGCAGCTGCTTCTGAGCTACGCTAAGCTAAGCTTATTAACCACCCATGCTATCAACTATAGTAATGCTATAGTATAGTATTACTGAAGGAATAGAGTTTTAAGACTTCTTGTTTTATTGGGCGTTTATGTGAAGAAAATTACACAGTATAACTAGCTGGTTGTTAATTATTGGGAAAACAGAAAGGGGTGTCGGATGTAGTCTGATGTTTTTTTCCGAGATTCTCCCCTTCCTACGTTAATATGCTCTATTTAATAAGCTTAGAGCTGAGTATTGTTTGAGTCCAAGTCTTGGACCCGTAGAATCCAAACCTCAGTCTCAAGTTTATCAAGTCCGAGTCACGGAAACTGAGACTCACTTTTGACTCGGGTTCAAGTCCTTGGGTTCGAGTGCTACAGTACTGGTCTCCGCTTTTTAATCCAGAGTCAGCAACAGTCAGTCTGACACAATATAAAGTGTAAATTTCCTTCTTTCCCGCATGTTAACTTTACCCACATAGTCATGTGAAGCAGTGAGTTAATAACATCACCGCTATCGTCACACGGGATCTTCGCTGAGCGCTGACGTTCGCTCGCCGACCTCACCGGTTAGCCATGCCCGCCTTGGATCCCGTTGGATTCCGTTGGATCCCGCCTTTGGGCTCCTTGATGCCCGTCACGCCCACGGTGCCAGACACTGCCAAGTGCCTGTCACTGAGGTTACTGCAGTGTCCTTCAAGGAGCCTTGGTTTCTCCTGCCAGTGTAGAGTAGATGCAGTGAGCCAGTGGCAGGGTTTTTTATGGGAACACTTAATTGGAGTAGCGCAGTGCAGTATATCTCGCTGCTGGGCTCATCCATGCGTGTGCTGTTAAGGTTGTATGCTCTGGTATGTGCTTCAGCTATCGCTAACATGAATAGACTGCCGCGGTAATGCTGTGCAGACAGACAGCTTATGTGTCTGTCAGCCACGGTCAGCCTCGGGTCCTCCTCTCCGAAGCAGTGCCGTGCAGCTCGATGTGGCGTCATCCCCGATGACAGCAGCGTATTAACAGCTGTTCTAACCCAGCAGAAATGATAGACCGGCGTTTGTCGATCGGTGAGAAGGTCCATGAAGCTCACCACCCCCCACCCCTCTTAGCAATGCAGCAGGTCCTGGACAACCTGGGTGAGCTGCCCTCATCTGCTGGGGCCAAGGACATCGACCTCATCTTCCTCCGCGGTGTCATGGAGAGCCCCGTCGTTCGCTCCCTTGCCAAGGTAACCATGGGACCCCCCCCCCCCCCCCCCCCCCGAATACGAATTTGCCTCAAACGATTTAATGCTGTGATGTCCACTCATGTATCTCACCGTGAACATTGCAAACACATGCTTATGTCGGCGCCCCCCTCTGGCGGTACACCTTTTTACAGTTTGGAAGGTGCCTTTTGTAATATAATAATTCTCATCTCGTGGGCAAAATGCTGAGCCCCTGACATTGTACTGCTGCCCAAGTTGCATTACAGTAACAAGAAACCATCTGAATACTGTCCAGAAGGCAGGGGAAGTTTGCTAAGTGACTGGTATGAAGGCAGGGCAGCACAGTTGTAGGATTCCTTGGCTCTGATTGTAAGCTAGGGCATTAGCTTAGCCTAGCATTAGCTTAGCCTAGCGTAAGTATGTTAGCGCATTGCTGTTTTTCAGGCACCATATGAAACGCAGCGCAATGGATTTACTTCGTAGCATGCTGGATGTAACTCTTTTGAGACGATGTGAGATTCATTAGTATTGTAGTCACGGTTACACGCTACCGTGGAGACAGATACTTCGGGTAGATGAGTAATGCACTCCTGCTTGGCAGTGATGAATTACGAGAGACAGAGATGCAACCTCACTGGGCGCAATGCTCTCCTGTGACGCGTTGGAGCCTCAGAGATGGGAGATCGAGGGCTAGGTACTGGGATCGTCATGCTTCACTGCTTCAGTGCACTCCACTGCACTGTTAATTGTTCTTCTGGTCATCTCCGGAACCTCAAACCGTCACAGAACTGTTCCCTTAAGGGGCCTCCCACGGGGAACAGTGTTGACTGTGTCGGAGACGTATAATAACAGTGCCTTTGTGTACCTTGAGCTTTGGCTGTGTTGGCCCATGGCGCAACAGTGTACAGGAACTCTGCTGACCTTGCCCGCAACCTCTGAGCCGACCTTAATGTGGTGGGGCAAGATTAAGCAAGATTACGACCAGATTGTGTGGCTAAATTTAGTGTTCGTAATGGATCTGAACCCCTGTGTATGTCTGTGTCTCTCGTTAAAAGCCCCATAAAATCTGATGAGGAAATACTGTTTTGACAGTTTGAGGGTTATGCTATCAATGGCTGTCGACTCTGACACCCCCCGACCCCCCCCCCCGGTCCCGGTTCCGGACAGGCTCACGAGCGATTGGAGGACATCAAGCTGGAGGCCGTGCAGGACAACAATGTGGAGCTGGTGTCGGAGATCCTCGGTGACATCAGCGGCCTGAGTGGCAGAGATGACAGTGCTGCAGAGCTATCCCGGATCCTCAAGGAGCCTCACTTTCAGGTGAGGGGGGGGGGGGCAGGTTTCTGCTGTCCGAGCTACAGCCCAGCATCTCTCCTCGCTGATCTTACAACACGCTGTGAGATTGCTGGCTGGAACTGAGGAGACGGGCAGTGGGAGCGGTGCGGAGTCCAGCAGCTGAGGGGCGATTCTGTCTTGGGGTGAAATCTCATGATGACTGATACTGAGCTCTGCTGTGTTCTGAGTTTTCCAGAAACCAGCAAATCAAAGATCTACACTTCTGAGATGTTTAATGAAAGCGAGGACTGGACTTGACAGATCGCGCTGCTCTGAATGGAAATCTGGAGCATGTGCAGACAACTTTGGCACAGAGCGAGAGAGAGTGAGCGAGCAAGCTGCCTTAGGCCACGACTCCTCCCTCAGGCTGAATGTACTCGCTTGGGACCAATCAGAGGAAGAGCCCGGGGGAGTTCTTTTTCTGTAGCCAATCGGATCAGCGGCCTATCAGGGGATTCACCCCACTCCAGTTATAAGCTGAAATGCGTGGTTTAAGCTGTCGGATAAGACCTTAGTGACCTAGAGTCGGTCTGGGAGCTCCAGTGCAACAGATGCGTGTGTGTTTTGAGGGCTAATGAATGCAAATCTTGCACTATGGCTACAGCGGTGAGAACAGTAGTTCTTTTTTTTCCCCTCCGCCTTCGTTCAGTGCATTAAATCCATACATTTTTTGTTGGGTCATTCCGCAACTACAGAGCAGCAATAGCGTAAAACTGCGAGGTCTAGTTTAGAGATGTTTAGAGATGTTTTCCTGGTTCACGCGCATGTCTGTCGCTGCACACGAGCGTGGCTTGCTCCGCTGAGGCTCCCTTTGCAGGGCCGAGTCGTGACTCTCGCCGTTTCTCGCCCGATGTCCAGTCGCTGTTAGAGGCCCACGATATTGTGGCCTCCAAGTGCTACGACTCCCCGCCCTCCAGCTCGGGGCCTGACGACGACGCGGCCGCGACGACCAGCCCGCCGGTGCAGGCCGACGCCATCAGGATGATCGGGATCCGGAAGAAGGCGGGGGAGCCGCTGGTGAGTGGCGGCCTGCTGCCGTTGGATGGATGGATGGATGGATGGATGGAGAGACAAAGAGGGCTGCTGACTCAGTACCTGGCGATCTTGTAAAGCCTTGAGCTGTGTTTGCTTTAAGTAAAGACGGTGAAAACATGAATATTATACCAATGACAGCTGTTATGCACCAGTCTAAATTATCTGATGCTTTATTTGCCGGAACTTTATTAGTTCAAGTATGAGTACTGCTATGTGGGAATTGCTCGCCGTTAGTACAAGTATGAGTACTGCTATGTGGGAATTGCTCGCCATTAATACAAGTATGAGTACACCAAGTATGAGTACTGCCACGTGGGAATTTGCTTTTGCAAATCTCATCTTTCTCTCCTTTGAGACATAAACACACACGGGTAAAAGCGATACACAGGTCAGCCATTCTTCTGCTACCCCTGGAGCATCTTACGGGTGACTATTCTGCCGAGGTTGGGAATTGAACTAGTGACCATCTGATTGCAGGCATCCAGGTCTAACCTGCTGAGCAACACACCATCTCCCTGCTTCATTCTTTCCACCAGTGTCAGTTTGATAAAGATCAGCCTTCTGTCTCTGTGATGAAACCCTAGTTGTTTTATAGTGAGATTGAGTGCGCTTTGGAGTTTAAGTGTATGTTTAATTAAGTGACATTTCCAAACAAAAATGGTGATAGGGCTTGAATTGCTCTGTATATTGAGGTTTTTATGTGATTATGACTGTTTGAGTGTGTGTGTCCCTGCGATGGTTTGGCCCCCGTTCAGGGTTGTTCCCTGCCTTGTGCCCGTAGTCTCCAGGAGTTCCGGACCCCCCGCGACCCTGAATAGGATAAACGATTTCAGAAACTGGATGGATGGATGGATGGAGTGTGTGTGTGTGTGTGTGTGTGTGTGTGTGTGTGTTGTGTGAAATGGAGGTAACTTATTTGATTTTTTTTTTTTTAGGGTGTGACGTTTCGGGTGGAGAAGGACGAGCTGGTTATCGCCCGGATCCTGCACGGCGGTATGATAGACAGGCAGGGCTTGCTGCACGTGGGCGACGTCATCAAAGAGGTGAACGGCCGCACTGTGGGCAGCAACGCTGCAGAGCTGCAGGAGCAGCTGAAGGAGAGCAGCGGCAGCGTGACTCTCAAAATCCTGCCCAGCTACAGGGACGCCCCGGCCCCTGCGCAGGTCAGACACGCACGCACGCGCACACGCACACGCACACGCACTGTCACGCGTCTCTCTACTCCTGTTTCCGGAGTCCTTCTCATCGACTTCTGTCTATTGTTTCAATGTACTTCATCATTCCCTGACTATAAATGCAAATCAAAACAAACTGTTAAAAAACGGAAAAAAAAGAAACAAACAAAACATCAAACAAAAAAAAACCTCAGGAATTATTGTAAAAAAAAAAAAGGAAGATTTTGATTTGAAAAAAAGTCTTTTTTTTGTGGGGATGTCTTCCGAACTCATTAAGTACATCATTTTCCAAACTCATTTTCATTCTCCTGTTTTGGGAACTTTTCTCCAAATTCTGCTTAAAAAGGTTGTAGATAGAGAGCGAGGCACTCATGGTAAAGACGCTCAGGCCACATTCAGAGCAGCGTGACCCTGCTGGAGGGGCATCCTTGGTAGTTTTGTTCGTCCTTTTATCGATCTTTTAAAAGCGTTCAGCTGAAGGCTGTTGACCACCACCGAGGAGAGTGAGGGGACAGTGTCCGAGGACGGTGGACGAAAATAGTCCGACGGCAACAGGTCGTCATCTAGGGTGGGGGCCTGGTGTGCATGTAGAGACACATTAGCACATGTTAGGCCTCTGCCATCTCATAGGGTCAGCAGGGGTCATCACCCCTGCAATGCTGTGCCTTCCTTCGATGAATTTGTGTGCCTCTCACTTACGCCTCCCTGCCGTGCTGCTAGGAGTCACTCAAACGCTCTGTGACTGTGTGACGGTTGGGTTTGTTTCACCCAAACCGCCCTTCGAACTGAGGACTGAGATGCCAAAGTGTTGGCATTGGTTGGCTTTTAGCAGTGCTTAAAAAATCACCTCTCAAATATGGGATATGGGTTTCGGAAGGAACTCTAAGAAATAAGCATGTGTATGAAACGATATAGGGGCATTATGGGTAAACTACCTGTCAGGACCTGGCCATACGTGACTTTTATTCGTTCCTTTGGCTGTTCGCCTTCTCAGCTTGGCGTCGACGTACGAAACATCATTCATAACACGCAGTTATATACAGGTTATGTGCTGCTGAGCCTGTCGGGATTTAGATCGTCGTCTTGTTTGCTTACATGGGCAGAGGTACCATCCGCTGGTGCCACGGCGTCTTGCTCCTTCACCCACTCGCCCTCAAATCACCCCGTCTGCCACGCTCTGCTACGTAATGGTGGGGGGGGAGGTAGGGCGTTTTAGAAGGTAAGACTCACCGTATTCCGAAGGAGGCCCAGAATGTCAAGTGATTGAAACGGGACACGGAAATCCCTATTAATAACAGTGGGTGTGCTATCTGGGACACAGCATAGGGGTGAGAGTGGCCCTTGAGGAGTTGGGCTGTGGAGTCTGCCCCCCCCCCCCGCTGATGTCTCTGTGCCAGGCTGACACGCCCACAAACCATGCATTGCAGCGGTAGTGCAGTTCTCTCTCTCGCTAGCGCCTAGATATGCCTGCTCACACACACATGCATGCGACATTTTGGCCAGCTGTCCGCGTCCCTGCGAACTCATCTGTCCCCTGGGATTATCTAAGCTCCACTTAGTTAGAAGCTGGGTTCTTGTTAAAGGACTCAAGCAGGCCCCTGTTTAATGAAAAAGGAGGGATAATGATGAAGAGCGCCTCTTACAGGAAGTGTTTCCAGACACCAGACATGCCTTCATCAAGACTAATTGCCCTTATGAATAATAGATGACGATAATGATACCAAGTAACGGCGTCAATTTTGATCTCGGCACCACGAAAGCCTGCGGCTGTGTGGTCTTCCCGCCCGTGCGTTAATTCGATTTGTTTTAATAAGCACTTCCAGAATTTGTACATTTAGCGGGAGGTGACGCGTGAGAAGGACCACCGCCCTCCCATCCAGCTGTCGCCGTGGGTGAATGGGGCGCGGAGACGTGACCTAGCGATGGGATATCGAGTGTCAGGGCCGGAGACCCGGAAATAGCGTGACGCTGCGACTCGCCGCCGTGGTGTTTTAAGGAAGGGAACTCTAGCGCCCCCTAGGTGTGGAGGACGATGGGGATCATGGCTCAGAAAATCCCAAATTTGCTCAGAGAATCAAGGAATGATTTCAGTCGCAGAGTTGCATACTGGTTGGTCAAAACAAAATCTTGGTCTGGATTTTTACATTCTGGACCTGAACTTAACTACCTCTGCTGCTTATAATGGTCAGGATCATAGAGGATCCCTGACAGTCCCTCTCTACCCACCGTATTTATGCCCTTTAGCAGGGTTCCAGTCAGCTCTGTACTTCAGAGCATCTTTTAAGTGCATCTTCCCAGACCTGTTACCATCTGTTTATGAATAATATTTTCTGTTATTTTTTAATGTATTATTTCTTTGCTAAAATGTGCATTTTCTTCCACCAATATGTGACTGACATAAATTAACATATTAATTGCATCAAAATTCAGAAAAATACAGAAAAGACCGAATCTAAAATTTTCTCTTTTGTTTTTCTTATCTACCTTACCCAGAATGCCCTACTCCTACTTGTTGGCGTGAGTGAGGAGGATTGGTGGAAAAACATTCCCCCATTTCTTTTAAAAGCTCTGCGTTTCCCATAATCAGTGGACAGTTTAATTCATACGGGTCTCTTGTGACTCACAGGTGTACGTACAGCCTCACTTCGACTACAACCCATCAAAGGACAGTCTTATCCCCTGCAAGGAGGCCGGCCTGGCCTTCTCCAGGGGTGATATACTTCAGATCGTCAACAAAGAAGATCCCAATTGGTGGCAGGTGAGCCAGATGTCAGTCTGCTTGATGTTAGGAAGGAGATCTGTGGTCTGTGCTACCAAGCGGGGTTACTGGCTTATCGGGGTAACTCGTCGGATTTAAGGTAGTCTGGGCAAAATGTAAGTGAACGAATATGAAGTCCATTTAAACTGTGGTACCTTAAATCTCACAAGTTACCCCGATAAGCCAGTAACCCACTTCGTAGTACAGGCCACTGGTTAGAGGCCCTGTGCTGACCAGTACCCTCCGGTTTATATTACCAAAACACATAATGTCTTTATGCTTTCTACATATCAAAGGTTAATATGGAGTTGAGATGTATGTGGGTAGATCTCGTTTCAGCCAACCTACCCCAGAGCAGATGAGTATATATGGATTTTTAGGTATGGCACCTGCCATCCAGAGTCTTCCTCTGAAGTCTCTCTTCCTCTTATAGGCATGTCACGTTGTAGGCGGGGCAACTGGACTTGTCCCCAGTCAGTACCTAGAGGAGAAGAGGAAGGCTTTTGTCCCAAAAGACTGGGATGATTCGGGTAGGTTCAAGATGTAATTTTTTTCCACAGAAAATGAATGTTTTTCTTGCACAGAAATCTATATTTGCTTCTGTCCCAACCCCATCTTGGTATTTCTAAATGTTTTCCCTGCTCCTGGCTTGAGAGAACCAGTTGCAACTGGTTTCACCGAGTTGTACTCTTGGATATGAGCCATCAGCGAAGACCATGTGCTCCCTCTACTGGGCAGAAAGAGCATTAACACTCATGCGCTATTCTCAGGAATGCTGTGCGGCTCGACGAGTGGAAAGAAGAAGAAGAAAATGATGTACTTAATGGCAAGAAATGCAGGTGGGTGCTAGGATGCCATGTCACATGACCTTCCTTGGAAGCTGCCTTTCAGCAGCATTGACGGGTTAACGTTGTCTGTAAACATGGCCCAGAGTTCGACCGACACGAGCTGCTGATCTATGAGGAGGTGACCAGGATGCCCCCGTTCCAGAGGAAGACGCTGGTCCTGATCGGCGCGCAGGGGGTGGGCCGGCGCAGCCTGAAAAACCGGCTGGTCGTGCTCAACCCGAAACGCTTCGGAACCACCGTCCCCTGTGAGCTCCTGCCGACGGCCGATTGTGGATTCCTCTAGAATTACGCAGAGATTATACTCACATGGGACGCCAGGAAGGTGACCAGGTTACACAGCAACAACAGAAACAGCAAGAACACATCAAGACAATAATAACAATAATAATAGTTATTATTATTATTATTATTATTATTATTATTACTTAGCTGCTTATTTTATGCATATTAGTGGAAGGTACAATTTTCCAAATGAATTTACATGGTTGGATATATTTCTGAAGCATATTCAATGGTCTTGCTTAAGCAAAAGATATTGCGGTCCAATTTTAAGATGTCAGTCAGAATTCAACCAGAACTGACCAGCTTCCCCGTCTGCCTCCCAGTCTTTGGTGCATTGCTATAGTACAGGACTGGACTGGGCACAGAATGCGTACCGGCTTGGTATGTCTTCAGTGTCGGGGGCGGGGCGCACGTTTTATTTTGGTTTCTGTGGTTTCATTAAATGGGGCGGCTGTTCTCTCCCTCAGTCACCAGCAGGGGGCCTCGGAACGACGAGCGGGATGGACACTCGTACCGCTTCGTGACGCGGGCCGAGATGGAGGCCGACATCAAGACGGGCCAGTACCTGGAGCACGGAGAATACGACGGGAACCTTTACGGAACCAAGATAGACTCCATCCATGAAGTGGTGGAAACCGGACAGACCTGCATCCTGGACGTCAACCCTCAGGTCAGAGCAGAACCAGAACCTCTGGATTGTTCTTCAAACTGGACTCCTTGTTCCCTGTCACTGAGAACCACACTGGTCTTTAATTAGTTCCTGAATTATTTACCAAGGTCTAAAGTACACAGTAAGGTATCACTCACATAATCAGAATGAGCTTAATTTTCATAGTGAACATAGAATTTGCTTTCTTGTGTTTGATCCCGGCATTAAAATGGAACTGAATGCAAAGACGTGACATGCAGCAGATGAATAGGACAAGTAAACATACTGCTCATGACCACTGCTGCACAGTTAGACAATAAATTTAACCAGGAATGATGTCATGGACGTTAATATACAGCTTATTTTGTAGTAAAATCAATACAGAGCCACAGACATACAACTCTAAATGATAAGTTTCCTTGTCTGTTGAAAAATGATTGATCACGGTGCACGTTTAATGCAGTTCGGTGTAAATTTCGGTGTTTCCCAACCCAGTCCCTGGGGACCCTCATATAGTCCACATTTTTGCTCCTTCCCGGCTCCCAGCCAATCAAGAACACCGAGTACCGGGTAGGGGCGTGTTGGGAGCTGGGAGGGAGCAAAAACGTGGACTGTCTGGGGATCCTCGAGGCCTGGGTTGGGAAACACTGCTGTGGATACTTGTCTTGCCGCCTTGGTGATTTGCGGGCCTCTTGCCACCTTGGTGATTTGCGGGCCTCTTGGTGATTTGCGGGCCTCTTGGTGATTTGCGGGCCTCTTGCCGCCTTGGTGATTTGCGGGCCTCTTGTCGCCTTGGTGATTTGCGGGCCTCTTGCCGCCTTGGTGATTTGCGGGCCTCTTGCCGCCTTGGTGATTTGCCGGCCTCTTGCCGCCTGTTCACAGGCCCTGAAAGTTCTGCGGATGCCCGAGTTCATGCCGTACGTGGTGTTCATCGCCGCGCCGGAGCTGGAGACGCTGCGACTCATGCACAAGGCGGCGGTGGAGGCGGGGCTCACTGGCAAACTGCTCACGGTCAGTGCCGGGCTGGCTCAGGCCCACTGCGATCCTGCACTGGATGAGTGGATATGGAAAATGGGTGGGTGGGTGGAAGTGATCAGAAATCTATTTTAGTTTATCTGCAGGTATAAAGGGAGACATAGAAATCAGCTCGCTGCTGGGAATGGCAAACTTTTTTTTTTCTTGCATGTGTTGCTATAAATATACCCTCGCTTTGAAGCTTCAGATCTGACGTAGCGTGAATAAAAAAATGGGTTGAGATGCCACTTCCTGGCAATATGCTCTTTCGCTCTGCTGATGTGAAGCCCTAATAGCCTGTTCAGTATTGTTCTGCTTAAAGAGAAAGTAAGGCTTAGAAACTGTATTTGTTCAGTTAATTAAGTCTTAACATTTAATGAGATGTGTGTAGCTGTACGTTTGGGGCAGCTGCATCCTTTCTTCTTGAAATGTCAGCGATAGCCTCGTTCCCGTAGCCTAGGGAGATGGGCAGCCTGCCACCCTGAATTGGATAAGCAGTTAGAGAAGATGGATGGATGGATGGATGGATGGATGGATGGATGGAAATGTCAGCATTAAATTTGTTAGGAAAGTATGAACTGTGGCATCAGTTATCAAAGGTCCCCCTGAACAAAGACGAAATGGGCTGGTCTTGCAAATAAAAGTCCAGGGGCTGAAAATTCATCCCACTATATGCCTGCCCCCCCTCCCCATATGGAACAAAGTGGTACTGGGCAGTGGCGTTTGTTTGTCACTTGGGCCATGACCAGTTCTGCCTGTCACTGGATTCCGGCGTAACACTGTGTGGCTTGTTGAGCCTCTCCTCCCATTTCTCCTCTCAGGACGTGGATCTTAAGAAGACCGTGGACGAGAGCGCGAGGATCCAGAGGGCTTACCGACACCTCTTTGACTTGACGATTGTCAACGACAATCTGGACCAGGCTTTTGAGAAACTCTCAGCTGCGGTGGAGCGGCTGACCACCGAGCCGCAATGGGTCCCCGTCAGCTGGGTCTACTGAGTGGAGCCTCCTTGAGGGAGCCAATGAGCGCACTTCCTGGAGACCGTATACTCACACGATTGGACGAGGTAATAGGGGTTAGGCCCCGCCCACCCAGAGCCCCACTCCCTGTGTTTAAAGGGCCACACTCGGTGTACATTATCGACAACTTTTTCTACTTATGCTCAAAGGGATAAAGAATACTTATTTATTTTAATATTTACAGCTTTTTACTGGGTAACTTTATATTCATCAACTTGAAATTTAAAACAAGTGAATATGGATGCTACTGTTTTTTATTTATTGTTTGTATTATAGCTGTTAATCAGCTGAAGCCAAAAATTTTGTCTCGCAACAGACTTTTGAGAATAATATATATTGGTGCGTCTAAAATTGATCACTTGTTGGAGAACAGTACACTACAGTACCTTAGGAGTTTTGTACCCTAACTGTGACTAAGTCCTAAGACAGTCCTTTATGGTCGCTACTTTCTGCTCACCCCCTCCCCTTCTTATGTGTACCTCTCTCTGACTGCACACCAAACTGGCCCAGAACCCACACCATTATAGAAGCTTCTCCGTATGAAAAGGACTCATTTTAAGACTTAATTTGCCCTAGACGGAGTAGAGAACATTGTGTGTGATTTGTCCTGCTTGTTTGTTGACATTATGATTTT
Source organism: Hippopotamyrus pictus (assembly GCA_026781145.1). Taxonomy (NCBI): domain Eukaryota; kingdom Metazoa; phylum Chordata; class Actinopteri; order Osteoglossiformes; family Mormyridae; genus Hippopotamyrus; species Hippopotamyrus pictus. The sequence goes on from JAODLC010000050.1 coordinate 2,182,171, forward strand.
TAGCTTGTATACAATATCTGTTGCTTTTTGTGTTTGGATGCAACATTTTCTTGGTGACCCTTAATATGTATGTGATTTGGGTTTTAATGTTGCCATTCCCATCCTCTGGTAGTGGTATTCCTTTAATAATGATACTATAACCCAGTGTTTCCCAGCCCGGTCCTAAGGGATCCCTAGCCAGTCCACGTTTTTGCTCCCTCTCGGCTCCGTGCCAGACGGTCCACAGTTTTGCTAAAAACATGGACTCTCTAGGCCAGGGGTCTCCAACTCCGGTCCTGGAGAGCTACTATCCAGTAGGTTTTCTATCCTACTTGGCTTCTGATG
>JAODLC010000050.1:2182509-2193377 GCA_026781145.1 Hippopotamyrus pictus
ATCCTACTTGGCTTCTGATGAGCCACACCTGCTCCTGGTATTTACCTGAGAACAGGTGTGGCTCATCAGAAGCCGGGGCAGGATAGAAAACCTGCTGGATCGTAGCTCTCCAGGACCGGAGTTGGAGACCCCTGCCCTAGGGTCCCCCAAGGACTGAGTTGGGAAATGCCATCATTTGTTTATGACCTTTGATTTCGGAGCATTTTAACGTTCTGTCAGTGAGTGTTTACATTGCAGATGTAAAACCATAATTCCACCAGAGCAAATGCTCCTGCTCTCAATATTGTCATCCCAAATGATGTTTGTTTCTGCTTATACTTGAATATGCCTCAAACCGGGCTAAATATACTTTACAACAAATGGGACTGTGTTGTTTTTCTCAATTATAGTGACCTTAAGTACTGCAAAGGGAAATTGTATGCTGGCCATTTTGATTTAGAAGACAACCCATTGTATATAAAGTTACAAGGTAATGAAACATCTTTTCCCTCTGACCAGTGCTGGATAGGTTGCGTTACAGAGTCTCTGGTCTCGTTAGAGATGAATGTGTTAAGTGGCACATACACGATTCCTCTGAAAGTTAGAAAATGGCAGAGAGAGAGAGAGAGCAAGCTGTCAGATTTGCTCTTTATTAATAAGTTGGTTACTGATGTACAGAATAAATCTTCATGGCTCTGTAATCCATGTCCATCCACCTTCTCCGCCAGTGTTTCCCAGCCCAGTCCTTGGGAACCCCCCAGTCTGCGTTTTTGCCGTCCCCGAGTACCAGGTTGGAAAACACTGTTCCACTCTACTAACCTAGTGCAGTTTGCGTATCCCAGGGTTAGTCCGGGGGTGGGTGGGGGGTCTTTTCTGAATCATTTCTGCTCCAAACTACTAGAGGAATTTCCCTTTGATCGTTTTCATCTTGTTGCTGAGTGCCGTCATTACGTCACTTTATGGAACATTTCAGCGAAGACCAGATGCCAGGTTGAAAACCACATATTTTGGAGTGACTCAGAAAACTGGCAGAATGGCCTTTAAAGTAATCTGAACTTTAAATGCAGCTTCCCTACCCTGCGCAAGTATGATTTAAATGTCATCTTCAGAATCTAGACTTCTTCATGGTCACAGCTCAAAAGAAACACACATCACCATTATGTATTATATTATATTAAAACAATCCATTTATTGTATGCCTAAAATTTATTTACTGTAAAATTCATGAAAAACATTTCTGAATAAACACACACAAACTGTAATCCACATAGCAGCAGAGTGCTTAAACGCCATTCATATACCGTAATTCATCTTTTATTTTTAACACTTGTGTGCTAAGAGTAATAAGTAAATAAAAGGCCATACAAATTACACACGAGTGAAAAATCTGAACATTTCCAAAGTTCAAGGCTCTGTAAAAAAATACATAATTTTAATTTACAGTGAAATGACTTTGGAATATTTCACTTTACAAAATGACAATGTCAATGACTATTATAAGATTTTATGCACTGTTAAAGTGCAAAATTGTACTTTATATACTAAAGCATATATACCCTTCCCCTTTTTATTGCCTCAAATTCATGCATTACATGATTTTGTGAATGCCGTTATATAACGATTTTCTGGAATATAGCAGAATATATATAAATATATATAAAATAGGAATCAGAATAAAATAAGAACATAGACATGAAAAAAATGTGGAATGAGCAGCTGGAAAGTGTTGTAAAGGTTAGAACAGAATAAAAAAATAGATTAGTCATACTTTAGTGATCCTTATGGGGGGTCTGCCCCTTCTGATCTGTCTCGGTCTCCATGAGACAGACAGACATATGCAGGTGAGAGCGAGCTTGGGGGGCACAGTGAGGGTCAGCCAGTGTGCAGCACCACTGGAGCTGGGGGGTTAAGGGTCTCGCTCAGGGGCCCAACAGTGCCATCAGTCCCACGGCCATGGGATTTGAACTGGTGACCTAGCGATATTAACCGGTTGAGCCACATACAGGTCTACGTTACTAACCTAGCAATTTCACTTCATAAATGGTACAAGAGTTTTTTTTTTTTTTTTAGCAAAGCAATTTTAGCTGTTATAAAGGCCTTCCATTTGCAAAAAGGACTGTGACTATGCACTTAAATGAAATGTGACACCTAGACATGAGAAGTGGCACTGAATCCGGGTAGCATCGTGAGACGTCAGCATTGGTTTCTGAAAATGGTCCTTTGTTGGATTAAGGTGGACTTTGGCGGTCAAGGGCAGCCATGACCTAAGCTCAGGCAGGCCAGGCTGCAGACAGCCACACACACGACCAGGGGGAGGTGTCCTGACCCAGGCTGGGTCGCAGCCCGTAGTGTGTCCGTCCCTCTCCGCAGTGTCACTTCTGATGAGGCGAGCAGCTGTTGGACGTTGTGGTATACACCCTCCTCAGCCAGCACCGTCAGATGCGAGTCCTGCAGCGAACATTCCCCGGCTGCCACTAGACGGCTCACCTGTGTGATGTAGCCAAGAGTTAGGAATTAATTCCAGGCCCCAACAAGGAGTCTAAATTCTCGCCTTTGCTGAGAAACGGCATGTCTTGTGTTGTGAATGCTGCAATTGTGGCATCCGTACTAAGCCTGCGTGTGATCTAAGCATTTCCGACAAACCAAATCGAATGAATTTGTGCAACGAATGGTCACTTTTTTCAGTCAAGCTAACATTCAGTTGTTTTTTTTTTTGGCATATGAATTATATTGCACCAAACTCATCCTTGGTAACTTACCAGGTGGTAAAGGGCTCCAAGGACTGTAGGATCACAAGACTGTTCCAGCCAAGTTAGACCAGCATCTGTCATCTCTGTCAAGTCATAGGATTACGAAAAAAATGATTTTTGAGCATTTTGAGGATGAACAGTCCACTGTCCTTAAGATACATGGCTCACAAGTGACTGATGTTAGTTTTCTTACCATCTATAGCACTGATTAAAAGGTACACAGATATGTGTAGTGAGGAGCTCGTCATCTGAAGACCATCAGCTTGATCCGGATCTTCGGAATTGGCCTGGAGAAGTTCCAGAAGTTTGACCACCGTCTCATTCTGAGGTTGTGACTTTTTGACACCGTTCCAGCACCGTTCCTCCAGCTGAAAGGTCAACAGATAGGAGAGGTTACGAAGTGTATGAGCATCTTCAGGGTGCAGCTCAACATGTAGAGCATTGGTTCAGATCCCAGGGAGCGTGCATAAACTGTAACCCTTCTGTCTACTGTAAATTGCTTTGGATAAAAGTGTCAGATAAATGAATAAAATATGTCATCAATCAGAAATGAAAATGGGCAACTCTAAGAGCTAAGGAACACTGCGGCTGTTTATGGTGACCAGGTGCTTCTGTCCACAGTAACATGTATTTTTCTGAGAAACTGAACCAACAACCTTCTGTTGGCCCTACCCCACTGACACCCTGTCACCAGCCCTCCAGGGTCACTCACCACGCTCTCCAATATGGTGACAGCAGCTCTGTCTGTCAGGATCTCTCTCAGGTAGCAAAACAGCTGGGATCGGGCTTCTGTGGGGAGATCTGAGAGCTTCTGGAAATGCGGGCTCAGCTTCTTCAGATCTGTGACACAAGAAAGCAGTTCTGCAGCCACCGTAACCTCAGATCATGTCGTGTTCCGCAGCAGTCCACAGTTCACACTTGAGGTTCCTCGGAGGCAGTTCCGGAACCGTTCCTGACTAGGTACTCTTTGCTCGAACACGAGCTACTGTGGAGTCACGTACAGTGACAGCTTGCACCAGCGCTGAAAGTTACGGGGAAGTGCTGGGAAGAGAGAGAACTAGTAGAGCAAAGATTGAGCAGATGAAACGATTTTTGTACATTAGTTAGATTTAATGAATACATTTTTTGCTTGCATCTCCATGTTTCTTGATTGGACCAACACACTTTTGTCTGAAATTGTGGATGCTGGCGGTGGAACTTGCCAGCGCTTAATGATGGAATACATTTCACTGTTTTTTGTAATCCTGTGAAATCAAAAGATCGATATGCTGGTCAGATTTAATAATGAAATATAAACATGTCGTATGAATGAAATATAAATAAAAGGCTGCATTCAGTTTTGATTGCAATCGCTCCCCCCCCCAATGACTACCAAATAACTTGAAACAACTTGATCATTCTCCAATATTATGTGCAAAGTTTAACGTATACGAGCCTTTTGCATCTCCCATGCTGATTTAGTATAAAGGTCCCAGTTCCTGTTATGCGGTGTGAAAGCAACCAGCAAAAGTGGCCAGGGCCATGCGGCCCAGGGACCAGGTTCCGGAACTTCAGTGTGAAAGCGCCTAGAATTTGTGAGATGGTTCCCTTAAACCCTGCAGACTCTATCAATTTATGCATCACTGGTACTGGCTGTTCATTTACACGAATCATATGCATTACAAAGAGATACAAACATACTTTCTTTCATGTGATAGAAATTAACAAGCATTATATTATAAAAAGGTCACCTGGTAGTGATGGCACTAAACATGGCGTAATATAAAAGGCAGTGAATAACACACACGTGTGGGTATCTGTAAGGAAACGGTAAAGTTACGTTTTTCAAGCACGCAGAGTGGTGCCTCCGGTGGAATAGACTGGTCCTCCTCCAGGTCGGCGCTGGTTGAGCTGTCTACTTCCGTCAGGCTCCCGGGTGGATACTTGGGGGACGGGCTCCTCACCACGGTTTCCTCAAATCCCCCGTACGTGTTGGGCTGCAGGCAGAGCTCTGCTCAACACGGCGAGAGAAAACCCGGCGTCATGCGTGTCGCGGAACCGGGCCTGACTCTCGGCACACTACATCTCACCAGCGCACATCAGAAACGCACACAGGTAAAGTCAAGTGTGCTTTATATTCATACCATCCGTAAAAAGATACCTAGTGCCGTAAAATAATGCTGCCCCAGGAACATACAACATACAAACGGCAAGTACAGGCATGGTTTTCACAATACTTAAAGTACAAAACACAGGACAGTATGCAAAGACTGGGCACGTGTATGTAATAGCAAAAGGCTCACCATACTGGCCATTTTGTTTGATCACAAGCTCGATGATGCTGTACGCTACGACCGTGTGTGGTGGGATCTCCAAGGAAACACTCCTGTCCTCCTCCCTGTTTCCATTCTCCGTCACGGAGACCTGCCAAGCAGCCACACCCAAGGCATTCGTTTGGGAATTCGTTTGGGAATTCGTTTGGGAATTCGTTTGGGAAACTCCAACAGGCAACACGGACGCCGTTTCTCACACTTCCCACCTTCACAGACTGGGGCGAGAAGAAAGTCAGCCCCGTTCCACAGGAGCCGTGGCCCTTGACCTTCTCCATGATAGAGCAATGCTGGGTGGTAAAGATCCTCTCCTTCAGGACACCAAACACTTCATTCCCCTTCTCCCGTGTTTGTTGGATGAGACAGTGCGCCAGGTTCACGTACCTATGGGTGCCATGACAACTCGATTGAGCTTCTGAGAACCAAAATACTTCAGTGATGGCATTTTAAAAACCGTCAGATTTTAGTTTTCTAGAGCGAATGTTAATATTTGACAGCTGAAACCTGTGAATTTGACATATTACAGTACTAAGCAGACGAAATGACATTTTTTTCCCTTGTTTCAATAGCTGGGTGACTCTGCTGAACCTACATATGCCATTCGAAGTGTATTTTGTCTTGCTTTTCATACTTGCGTCACAGAAAATTCCCTTTTTCTGTAAATTGGACGAAATGGAAAGTATTTCCATGCATTTTATGTTTCATTAAACAAAAACACATTAACACACACTTTTCTGTGCACTGTTGTGAAATTTTGGTAACCTGGTTAGAACACACTTCCCTCTAATGCCTCTTAAGGAACAGAGTGACCTACAAGGAACTTTTCGTTCTGCATGTAACCAGCTCAACTTTCAGTTCCTTCAGTGATCAGTTTCACTATCCTTTTGTCCTGCAATAACTATCTTAGCTGTGGTGTCTATGGAAGGTTGTTCTCTCATTTGTATGTCAAAGAACTTCACTGACAAATAGGTGCCCTACACATACCCATATACTTCTGGAGCAGAAGTGGATAAGACTGTGACTCTTCATATTCAACTGGTTGGTTGAAACAAAATTTTGGTCAGGATTTTAACTTTTCTGCACCTGAACTGTCCATCCCTGTTCTGGAAGCTGGGAGATGGACCGTGCAGTGTGTGTGCAGTGTGCATGCAGTGTGTGTGCAGTGTGTGTGCAGGGGTGCGAGTGGCGTCCTCCTGACCTGCCCTTGGAAGCGCACAAAAGCTTCTGGACATCAACTTCCTCTTTCTTCAAGCTTCCAAACGAAGATCGAAGATTGGAGGAGCTGCGTGATTTCATGGTGACTTTTGCTGGGCCCATCTCCGTCTCCATGTTCCCAGCCAGGGAGTCGGCATAAATCCCCTCATATTTCAGAAAATCAGAATCCATCACATCTGAGGGCAAAGGATTTGCAACATGTCTGATTAATAACAGCTGGTTTAGGCTTAGAGCCAGGATTAGATTAGATTAGATTAGATTAGATTAGATCGCCTTGAGGGACAGGGCTAGGATTAGATTTGACAATAGGTTTAAGGCTATGAGTCAGGGTTGTTTTTAGGGTTAGGGACGCTATTAGTCCTAGGATTAGACTTAGTACATAGTACTAACCCTAAAATTACTAACTATAATATAGGGGTATTGATTGCTACGGATGTGACTAAACTCGGTAGAAGAGAACATGGGATTTATACAGGATTAAGTTAATTATAATAGTTATGATTTTATATTTTTGATTTTTTAAATTAATTTTACATTTTAGAAATGTGTAAACAAGTCTTTCTTGTATTTATTATTTTAGTTTTATTATCTAGACAAGTCAAAAGATGCATTGCCTTTGGTTTACAGCTATTCCTAATTGTTTGTGTTCAGTTTTAATAATGAATAAATTCAATACAAATTCCGTTTTCTCTGCCGGACCACAATGCAATGCACTGAACCGTGAACCCAAAACTGAGATTTCGAATCATGGATTTTGTGCACCATTACACCCCATGAAGGTATGTATAATTGGCTTGGGAGTTCTAGACAGGTCTGTGTGATTAGGGTTAGATAAAGTAACAATAGAATTTAAAAAGGTACGTACCTGTGCAAATGGGCTCGCCGACAAGCACGTCACTGAGGCTGAAGTTAGACGGCAGGTATTTGGGCTTCTTCCAGAACCAGTGCCCTTTCCGCTTGACGATTAGTGACAGCATTCTCAACTTGTCCGAGTTGTTCAGCCGCGACACTGGGATCAGGCATCCATCCGGGTCGATCTCCTTCACGAAGTTCCTTGTCGCCTTCGCAAACATCTCCAAAGAGCTTCAAGTGAGGTGTAGCTTATCTCAGGAAACTACAAGGAGTTCAAACCAAAAACATCAGTTATCGAGCTAGGGATGAAAATAACCACGCCCACAATGCTGTCAGAGGCTGTGATTTAGTGATGTCAACATAAAATGTTCTCAGAATGAACGTAAAAAGGTGGTTTCCCCAGTTGGTTTCATTTTGAGATATTACACCCCATCACGCAGTGTAAGGTTGTGATGGTGCAAAGGCTTATTCCATTAAAAACAGGGCACGTGGCAAAGCAGATGACACCTTAGATCAAGGGTAGCCAACCCTGATTCCGGAGTGCCGATATCCAGTAAGTTTTCCATCCTACCTATTGAGGTACAATCTGCCTGAGATCAGGTGTGGTTCTTCAGAGAACAGGAGGATAAAAACCCGGCTGGATTTTGACACTCCAGGACAATCAGGACTGCCTACCCTGCATGTTAACCTACTGTGATAGGAAAAACCTACATATATATCAGATGAATACTGTACTTTTAATTTCACAGTAGGCCGTTTGGTGGTTTCACAGAAAAAAAAAGAAAAAAAAGTGTACGCCTACTCACAAGCGAGTCAAAAGTAGAGTTCATGAGTAACAACTTTCAGAAGTGTGCTCTGCAGTAATTACTGGACTACTATTGTCACACAAAGTTATGTGCCGTTAAGGAAAAACTGACTGACATACAATGCTCAGTTCTGGGATGCACAGAAATGATTTTAATTGTCTGAATGTTTTTGACTGACTCATTCAGTTCAGTTCTTGTCATTTTGCTGTTAATGACAATTGTAATCATTAGGTCCCAAAGGAATATTAGCACAAATGTTTGGTCTTTCATGTTATTACAAAGGTGTTACTAAAGCACCAAATGAGACTGCTTGTCAATTAACTTTTTAAATCAGAATAACCATTTTATAACTATCATATTAGTTATATCAGTTATATTTAAATGTATTACTAATTGAAATGAAAACTACTGATTATTTATAATACGATGCAAATTCATAAAATCAACTATGATCGCCTTCAAAATAGTTCCCTTAGTTGACACAGCTGCATACGATGCTGCCAACGTTCAAAGGAACTCTGACCTTATTGTATATATATCATTCATAATTCTTTATTCTTCACAAATTAATCCAAACACACGCAAACACTTCTGCATTATATCCAAATGATTCACTTATGAGACTTTCCCAGTCCTCAGCCACCGCCCGGTCACACACAGCTCTTCAGAGCTGTCATCGGTAACAGCTGTACGTGCCCGGTTGGGTGATCGTCGCATTTCACGCTTTCTTTGCCCACCGAAAAAATCCAGCAACGCACGGAATCATCGCCGTAAGCCTCGGTCAATAATGGAAAAGTTTCCGTCGCGAATTTCTTGAGTTTAACAAGAAATTCCTTGTTCACTTTTGCAACCCGGCATTTTCCGCATCCCTAAGAAGCGTCACCTCGCACCGAGTGAAGCGGCTGTGAGTCGCAGCACCGCGGCCGGTCAGAGCGCGTCCCGCGGCCGTCGGTTCGTCTCTCCCCTGCTACTCTTGGTTCCCGGGCTATATGGCTAGTTTTATTTTGTGTCGAACCCCGTACATTTTCGTTAAAAAATTAATAAACTTTATAAAGCAACGATTTTTGTTACAAAAGCAATACATTTGCAATATTTTTAATATTTTAACGTCCCAAGACTTTCTGTTAGTACTGAATATATCTTAAGTAATTTAACAACAAGTGTTCAAACAAGTGTAGAAAATTCAGTGTAGCTGGTTTCGGCGAATGTTTTTATTCTGTTTTATACCGTGTGCGGATAGGTGACTACAAACTGCTGACAGTGTGCGCAACCGGCGAGAAACAGCATCCACCCCGGGGTGCTGTACCCTGCCATCTGCCCTGCGCTTCCCGCGACTGTTTACAGTCAATGGGTGGATATTTAAGCTCCAAAGGAAAAGTGTTTAGTTTGATTGTTTCCATGTCATACATCAATATAGCAAAAACATTTCACATTAATTGCGTTCTATTAATATCGCAGGGTTGAAAACGCTCACGTGTCTGGGGAGCCGCTCACGCAAGAAATCTTACGGCAAACCTATATTATCCCATTATTAACCTAAAATTAGGTACATCAAAAGCATTGGGGTAGTTTTCAAATGACACATAATATTTACAAGGTAATAAAACTGTTACATACATGTAAATATGTTGGCAGACTGTCTCAAATTGAAAATCTCACTCCAGTCAGCTGACCAAAGTTGGTAGCCCTGATATCAACATATTTGAAAATTCTTCAGAAATTTAATGTAAAACAATTATGAGACATGATAAATAAGAAGTTAAACATAGGTACTGAGGATAAACAATTAAAAGGATACTTACTAAACGTTAGTCCCGACACTGAAGAAGTTTGCACTAGAATTATTTGGCACAAGCTCTCACGAATCTGATTGGTTAACGCGATTCCTAAGGCAATTTCTATAGGATAAGATGATTGTCAGTCGAACATTAAGTAAGAACGGGAAAGGTTTGAAAGAACACCGGCGGAAGTTCACGAGGCTTCAGAAACTTTCATCTGCAGCAGTTATGTGCGTCATTATTGCAGGATATTTTGAAAATAATGAAGATACATGCATTCATTGTATTACTCAATTTCTAAATAGTTCACAATACATTTGTATGCGGTTGGAAGATATATTTATAATATGTAATGTATACGCGTCGGTTAACGATAATAAACTAATCACGCTTTCTTAAGTAGACAATATATTGAGATTCTTGGGGTCACGCAATTTAGTAACCCTTGTCCAGCATACTTACTGATGAATATGAAATATATGCGTGAAGTACAAAGTCTTAAGAATCACAAACTTATTTATGTATTTGTCTGAGAGAATTACACCCCTCAACATATCGGCCTGTATAAAATGGCCAAAATGTATGATGTGCATGTGTGAGTCGCTGCATGTATGTTAGGGGTATATCCTACATAAATCATTTAATCTTTTTGAAAAAATCGCTACCGTTAGCGGGACAATGCACAAGGACAGTCACCCCCTGCACAGCATATTCTCCAGGCAGAGGAGTCTGGCTAGTGGCAGGCTGCGGTCACTGTCCTGCTTGACGGACAGACCGAGGGAGTCTTTGCCCCCCAGACCATACAGTTCTACAACGTATCATAGAGACGGAAGAACAAATTGGACTTTGAGGCATGAGGTTACTTCTGTGCTGTTTCCCTCTGTATTTCTACGAAAGCGTATTTGCATATCATGTATAGCAATCTTAAATCTATATTTAAAATTCATTTTTAACATATAGGGTTTAAATGCAGAGTATGTGATTTTATAAAGTATATATTTATACATATAGAATTATATTTCATACTATGTTTATATTTCATATATATTTCAAATATTTACTTTTTATATTATGTGTATTATATATGATTAAGGTTAAACTACTAATACAGTGGTACCTCGGTTCTCGAACTTAATCCGTTCCGGACTCCGGATCGAATCCTAAAAAGTTCGAGTTCTG